>JBAMMX010000007.1:1806952-2122315 GCA_037126225.1 Dillenia turbinata
GAAACAGAATAAAGTGAACTAGGTTGAGGCTAAGATTCACAAATTCACAATTCCTGTTTATAGTCCACCGTCAACCTTAACTATTATTAGCTTCGAATAAGGTTACAAAAGAATTACAAGAAAAACCTCGCCTTTTAGCTGTCTCCAATGAAACTCTTTTTGATCATCTCTCAATTATCATTAGGTGGATAAGACACAACAGACCCAAACTTGTTCCCCCCAGCAGACCAATCTCTCTGCTGCATCATGTTGTAGTGATGCGCCTGGGGTGGCATCGCCATTCCGAACATGGGCATAGGCATCATTGCCTGACCATACATCGGAATTGACATACCAACGTGACCATTCCCATGATTATGACTATGATTATGCATATTACCATTAGAATTAGACTCATGTAAACTTTGAGGTACGGGTGTTGATGCAAACAAATGATCCGATGAACTAGGTCCTTCATTAGAAAGCCCCTGCATTCTCTTCAAGTAAAGTCTATACTTCTGCAAATGACTAGCGACGTTTTCGCGCGTTAATCCTTCAACATTCATCAATTGCATAATGGTTTTTGGAACTGCGTTTTTGATACCTAGATGTGCGACGACATCGACGAATCGCTTGTGTAATTGCGGAGTCCAGACCAATCTCGGCCTCTTCGAGGTCCTTGCAGACGGATCATCTGTCGAATTCTCGGTCCGGAGAGCCGAATCCGCTTCCTCGACGCTCTCGATTCTCCGAATCTTTGATCGATCGGCTTCGTCGACGAGGCTCGGCTCCTCGTTGAAGGATTTGAGATTGTTGGAAGAGAAAGCGTTGTTCGGCTGTCCTCGGATGGTGGAAAGAGTACTCTGCGAGGCTCGATTCACGTCGATCATGCTTCGGTAGGGTTCCGGCGAGATGCTGAAAGCTGAAGCCAGTTCAGGTGGGATTAACGGCTGAGATAACGGCGTTAGATCTTCGGCGCTTGGTAATCCGACCTCCCACTCCAACACTCTGTCGTCGTCTTCGCCACCGACATCGCCGTCGACGTTCACGTCTTCGTATTCCGCCGGTGGGACTTCTTCTCCCATAATTAAATCACGAAAGTGCAGGATTTTCAGTACAAATTGGACATGAATTCAAAATTGAGGGTTTGTTCGATTCAAAGTCAGAGAGAAATTAGGTCGAACGAGAGAGAGAGAGAGAACAGTCGTAAGATATTTGGGAGATCGGTGAGGGAGTGTGGTCTGTTATGATCGTGAGATTCGAAGATTTTGGGGGAAATTTTGGAAAATGGGGAATTAGGAATTAAATGAATAAATAAATAAAAGGGTGGAAAAAGTGGGAATTAAATAAGAAAATTAAAGGGTGAAAAGTGCAAAATCTGATTCCGGACCGGTCCGTCGTGGAGTGGCTAAGTGCCAACGTGGACGACTTAGCCAGATATTTTTGATCCTCTAAATATCTATCCCCTTCTACAATACGGCCCTTCGACTCACTCTCTTGCGCGCAGTTGGGTTTCGCCCTTTTTATGAAAGTCCATTTTTTTTCCCTTTTTTTTTTATCAAGACAATTAAATCAAAAAAGTAATAATGAAAATAGAAAGTTTTTAATCCTACCACTTGATTTGTCTTTAAGAACTTTCTTTATGATAGTTTATTTACAGTAATCTTGTTTTTTTTTTTAATATTTCATTTTTTTATTTTTTATGAATTTGAATAATCAAATTAATATATATAATATATATAATTCTTGTTAATTAGGAGTGCAAGCGGGTGACCAAAAATTACTATTCATTTCAATTTTAATTCATTTTAAAATAGTTTATTTAAATAATGCATATTATTATTAAATTCTTAACAGAATCTCATTAAATAATAAAATAATTATAATGTTTTTTATAAATATTTTTGTTATCACTAAATAATTTAAAAGTTGTGAAATATATCAATTAGGGATGAAAAATGAATGGATCGGTTAATTAATTATATTATATGAGTGAAACTTTTACTCATTTTGTTTATCTAATGCATAAGAACCTTCCTAACCGCTGGCACTTTATTTATATATAAAACCAGCCACTGCCAAGTGGCTCTACGGGCTAGCGAGTATAGCGATTTCGTCACTGAGGGGAGTATAGAAAGGTTTAGGTAATCTTGCACTTTTTGAAAATGGACGGTTGTTCGCAGTCTTTCGTGCGCTGCCCTTTCGCAAATGGAAAAGCCCCGCATCGGACCAATAGGAACACAGAATGTTGGTAAACAGCTGGAGGAACCTACGTGGCGAAACATCAACGTCACAACATGGCGGTTCCCTCGACTTGAAATCATGCGATGACTACCGTTAGATGGAGATGGAGGTTTCGAGATCTAAACATCGGTCGGTCACGAAAAAGATGGCGGCACACTCCAGGAAAATCAGTTACTGTTTTCTGAAACACGTGGGCTCGTTCAGCCGGAAAAGGTTAAGAAACGTCATTCACGGGATCCGACAGGGTCCTATCATCATCGGCGACGGTTTAAGGAGTATCTCGACATCGCCATTTTCCGAACGTTTGATGTAACTAACTACTTATCGCCATCCGCCGCTTCAAATAATGCAAATTATTTTTAACGTTCAAATTTATAAATATGTACACTGAAATATCAGAAAAAAATAAAGAATTTATCTAAAAGATATGCATGATAAACAGAGACAAAGTCAAGAAGTTATATTAAAGAATTAAATATAACTTTTTATTATAATTTTGAAAGGTATGAGTTATAATTTTTTGCAGAGAAAACAAAAAAAAAAAATATCCATACCCCTCTAACTATAATAATGTAAGTTTTAGTTCAATATTAAACATAATTATCTATACTACTTGTTATGTTATAAAAAAAGTTAGGTGCAATATTGATTTATCAAATTATTATCTAAACATATCATAAATTTTTTATTAAAAAAAAATTAGTAGATTATATCTGTCAAATGATAAATAGAAAATTAAAAGATTATATTTTATGTCAAATAACAAATGAAAAATATAGAAATTGCATTTGATGGATAAATACAATTACTAGAAATGCACACGAAGGAGTAACTCGAATAAAAAATGATTTTTATATCTTTTTAATCTTCTCGATCATCTCACGTATGCAATATCCCATATTTACGAATGAAAGTTACTTTTTTTTTTGTTTAACTTGATGGACTTCTAAATTCAAATTCAATTGAATTCAATATCAAATTAATTAGAAAAAAATATAACCAAAATGATTAAATGTAATAAGAATGGAAAGAATTTGAATTGGGATGTATTTGACTTGATTTTGGTGTCTCATTCAAACCTCCACACAATTAATCTTATTTTTTTATTTTTAATTTTTAATTGGATTTCCATAACCTCCAGCAATTATTTAGGATGATAATTATAGGGTTTTAATGACTTTTTGATGGTTAAGAGCCTATATAAACCCCTCCTAATGCATTGGGTCCCTAAGTCTAAATTTCAATTCTCCACACCATCTATTGAGAGAAATTCAGGGCTTCGAAAACTTGTGTACGTCTCAAGAATCGATTTGGTGTTTTTAGATTCGCTGGAAGTGAAAAACAAGAGTATGGCCGGAGGTAACCCTAAATCTCTAATTTTCGCTTCCGCTTACTTTGGTTCTAATTTATGAATTGAAATATGCATTAACTTTGTCATGCAATCTTACATTTGGTATCAGAGTACTGGGTAGAAATCACATTGATATATATATTTATAAGAAAAAAAAATCCCAAAATATTTTAAAATATTTTCTAAGCCCAAAATTTGAAAAATAGTGTATAAAATTAATTTTTGGGTATAATTTTGTACATAAGGGGAGGAACAAAATCAATAAAATGCATTAAACAAATTTTGTTGCATTTTTTTAATATTAAAATTTTATGCACTTTAATATGAAAAAATCGAGTAATATTATTATCCTAATGATCAATATGATTTTTAAAATTAATTAGAATTTAGCCATAGCAACCATAATTAAATAAAAAATTATATATGAATGCATGATCATATTAGGGAAAGGATAAATTTTTCATGAAATTATTTTTATGTAATGAATCTTATCTCACAGGAATTTTTATTGCATAAAAATAATAAAATTGGAGATAATATATCAAAATAATTATTTTTTAATAGTAGTCTACTTGATTAAATTTCCTTTTCTATGTAATACTATAAGTGCGGTTGATCTAGTGCATGTCTAGACTGGTTCTGTCAAAAAGACGGGGATAAATCTAAGGTTGGCTAGTTCTTAAGCGGTCTCATGTGACCCACCACCTACCTGAAAATCTTCCCGGTGCACAAGGGAGGTCGTCTTATAGGGCTAAGTAGAAAAAGATAAGGTGATCAAGGAAAAACTAACTATTAGTAATTTCCTAATTAGCCCACAGGCATTAGAGAATGAATTATTTTCGGTAAATCTTATCATAAGGTCAAATAAATCTAATAGAATTAGAAATTTAGCCCACAGGTAATTTCTATGTCATAGATTTATTTTTATATGTTTGCATTGGTAAACATATATTAAATGTCTCACATATAATTAGTAAGCATGTTTATTTATTTTGCAATATTTCAAACCGTAGATTTAAAATCTGATTTTCTCGATTTGAATGGAGAGAATTATAAGGAATAGAGAGAAAAAGGTACTTCTCCATTTGGGTTGTTTGGATATTGATTATGTTATTCGGAAAGACGAGCCACCTCCGATAATTGATACTAGTTCCGAGGCTGATAAAGCTCTTTATAAACATTGGAAGCGATCTAATTGCCTAAGTACCATGTTCATAAAAAGTAAGATCTTGGCTGGTATCCGTGGTTCGGTCAATCAGTATACCAATGTCCGTACTCTTCTTAAGGCTATAGACGAGTAATTTGTGACATTAGAGAAGTCTTTGGCCAGTACCCTCATTATGCAATTTTCTTCTATGAGGTTCATTACTGTTCATGGTATGCGCGAGCATATCATGCGGATGCGAGACATTGCGGCTCAACTAAAGAACCTGAAGGTTGAGATGTCCTACTCCTTCCCCGTTCACTTTATTTTGAACTCTCTCCCTCAACCCTACGGTCCTTTTAAAATCTCTTACAACACACATAAGGAGAAATGGTCCATCAATGAGTTGATGGCCATGTGTGTGCAGAAGAAAGGAAGACTATTGATGGAGATGAAGCAAGGTTCCGAAAGTGCACATGTAGCTATACAAGGAAAGAAGAAAGGCAAATTCAAGCCCAATCAAAAGGGCACAAAACTGAAAATGGACATTAAGAAGGAGTCCAAGTGTTTTTTCTGTAAAAAAAAGGGACACATGAAACATGATTGTGCTAAGTACAAACGGTGGCTTAAGAGTAAAGGTACGAAAATCTCATTAGTCTGTTATGAATCCTGCATGACTGAGATTTCTCATGACACATGGTAGATTGATTCTGGTTATACCATCCACATTACAAATGTGTTGCAGGACTTGCAAAACCTAAGGAAGCCAGTGGGTCGTGAATAACTCATCTATTCGGGTAATAAGATGAGCTCACGAGTAAAGAGCATTGGCGATTGCGAGCTCATTCTGGCAAGCGGACATGTCTTGAAATTGAAGAGAGTATTCTATGTACCTAAATTTTCTAGGAAGTTAATTTCTGTTTCAAAATTTGTACAATTCAGTTACTCTTTCCAATTTAATAATAAAATGACATTATTTTATTGTTCAAATGTCGTTGGTTATGGTCTATTATTGGATGGATTATATAGTATTACTTTACAAGACAATGTTTGCATGAATGTAATACAAATAGGTGTTAAAAGAAGTGCATTGAGAAAAACTCTCCCACGTTATGGCACCGGATATTAAGACACATCTCTATAAAGAGAATAAAAAAGTTGGTAAAGGATGAGGTATTTGATACCCTAAACTTTAACGACTTTGAGACTTGTGTGGACTATATTAAGGAAAAGCAGACCAACAAAACTCAAAAATGTGCCAGGAAGAATTCAGAATTACTTGAGATTATACATACGGATATTTGTACTGTAGGTACAAACTCATATTGTCATAATTATTTTATTTCCTTTATAGATGATTATTCACGATACATGTATCTCTATATCTTTTGCCATAAGGACGAGGCGTTTGATGCCTTTAAAATTTTTAAAGCAGAAGTAAAGAAACAATGCGGTGAGTAAATAAAGATCGTGAGGTCAGATACAGGTGGATATTACTATAGAAGGTATACAGAGGATGGACAAGCATCAGGTCCATTTGTAAGGTTCCTTCAAGAAAATAGGATCGTTGCCCAATACACCATACCGGTTTGTAACACCAGACAAGTCCGAATTTATAAAAATGTACTCTAAAGGTCATTATTTGAAAATTCCCTATATTTTGTAAAATTTTGGAAGAGTAGTTGATTTAAAAAAAATATATGAAATTCTACTCTTGAGGTTGTTCAGAAAATCCATCAGGTATTGATCAGCAGATTTTCTAAATTTTAAGTGATCGGTTAGTAGAGAGTTAGCGTTCGGTAGAGTTAAATTATATTCAGTATTCGGAAGAAATTGAGGTGTCGGTGGAAAACTGCTTTCCTAGTAAAACTGTACATTTGATAGATTAAATTTTCAATTTTTTATTTTTGACGGGTGATCGGTAGTTTCTATCTATCGGTAACCGACGGTTATTTTCCCAATTAAGAACCTTTATCGGTATTTTACTCAACTCCTTCTGTCAGAATATCCATTCGGCTCAATATATTTACTTTACCAATTTTCAAAATTCTCATTCGGTACACTAGATTGCTATTTAAATTGATTGATTATTTTGCCACTGATCAGTAATATTTTTGACTGTTTGATACAATTATCCATCGGTAATAATTGTGACTGTTCGGTATAATGCATTTCTATTTCTTTTACTGTTCGGTGCATATCCCATTTTTTATTTATCTGTTCGGTGCCCTCTTTGATTATCGCATACCCATTCGGTCACAAACTCTCTCCAATACTCCTTCCTTCGGTATTGACCCAACGGTGTCCATTACATTTTCGTTCGGTATTTACAAATCCATACCGAACAGTGCATTTCATGGAAATTTGACAATTTTTTTAAATGACCGAACACAAATCTTCCTCAATTTTTCTTCCTCTTCGGTTGATTTAAATATTGATTTTTTCACTTTCGATCGGCTGACTTGAACACTCGAATTCTTTTCCTTCGGTACATATTTATTTATTTCTTTTTCATTCCATCGGTTGAGTCCATCGATCAATACAATCTCTAAATACTTGTCTCATCAATACACATGCATTGCTTGAAATGCACACCTCTCTAATTCTTGTCGTCACTTGCCACCATGGAGAATTTAACCCATCCGATTTTCAATGACCGAACAGGATATTATCCACTTACTCCTTCGGTATTTACTCCCAACACTTGACCGGACAGCCATCCAAATTCCTCTACCTCTACGGCACGGGAATGAAGACAAATGAAAACAATTCCACTTACGTTGAAATAAACATCCAACCTTCCTACGTGAATGCCATCCCTTGGAATCGAACACATGACTTGTGACGGTATTTACTCCCAACACTTGACCGGACAGCCATCCAAATTCCTCTACCTCTTCGGCACGTGAATGAAGACAAATGAAAACAATTCCACTTACCTTGAAATAAACATCCAACCTTCCTCCCTTGGAATTGAACACATGACTTGTGAGATGTCCAAAAAGAATCATCCCCACTAAGCCATTTAATATTCTTGTTATTTTAACACCCAATCTATTTTATATTTCATATTTTGAAATTTCCACTAACATGTCACTTGTATGAATGTAATCCTTCGGTAGGGTGCACTTTCCTTCACATTTTGTTTGAACAATTATCTACTCTTGTTCGGTAACCGATGAGAATTGACACCATCCCATCACCGATCACTCTTTTCTCAATAAATAAAATTTTAAATATCCAAACTCATTATATTGAGCACCCAATTTTCAAAAAAGGATATATTGGGAGTTTGAGTAAGTTAGGAGAGAAAAGGGTAACTAAGTAAATTCAAGAAATGAGTTTATAAGTAAAGAGAAGGGGTGAGATATTAGAACCCACGAAGGCTAAACTTCATTTTTCTTCTTTTTCCATTTCTCTCTCAGTTCACACCTTCTCTCTTTCTTCTTCCTGTTTCTCCAAAGATCAATCAAAATACCTCTAGATCCATACTCTAAAAGTTTCAAAACTCATGATCCAACCTCTAGAAAGTTAAAGCTAGTGAGAGAGTTGAGATTTCTAGTGAGAGAAAATCTAGAATTTAATCATGGTTCGACTTGAGACAAATCGGAGACTGAAATTTAGGTAATATTTTTAATTTTAGTTTGGGTTTATTTTTTCTCTTTCATGACTTTGG
The DNA here is from genome assembly GCA_037126225.1 of Dillenia turbinata. Taxonomy (NCBI): domain Eukaryota; kingdom Viridiplantae; phylum Streptophyta; class Magnoliopsida; order Dilleniales; family Dilleniaceae; genus Dillenia; species Dillenia turbinata. The sequence goes on from JBAMMX010000007.1 coordinate 1,815,347, forward strand.
AGTTATGCTGAAATTTGATGAAAAAAAATTGGTAAGTTTTGAGTCATCGTAAGTGAGAGAAAGATTGGGTATTCAATGCTAGGGTTTTGGGTTTTCTCGAAAGAATTGATATTGATGATGATGGATACTTGGTTATGTCCTTTAGGAGTTGCTAAAAGCTGAACAAGGCATGACATTCACTGCAGAGACGTCCGGGAGTGACTATCGTTCCTAGTACTGTGAGTGGGACTTCGATGTTATGATTTCGATTGAACAAATTCATGTTTTATAACTTTTCAAATGACATGTTTTAAGACATGTATGAAAGCATATGATTTTGACTATGTATTATAAATGATAGCTTTTGTGATTCATTGGAGTATTTCAAATGATTGATTCGAATATTATGCATCCACAGTTTTTAATGAAATGATATCGTGTCACTCTTTGAAACCTTGACATGATTTATATGCTACCATTATATTAGTACGCGAATTTGATATGATTTAATGATATATGTGGGCCGGATACCTACCTGTGTATGTTGATCTGATGACATCATTGATGGATTTCCATAACTACGAACGACATTTATTGAGGCACCCATTGTGTCTGGATATGTTTCTATAGGAGTTATCCCCAAATGCCATATGTATAGTTGCGGCCGGATGAACCAAATCAGTGAGGACATATATGACGCTACTGTCTAGCTTCGAGCGGGATTTTATACATGGTTGATTATTTATATGCGCATAGACATAGGTTAGTCAAGTTGAACCGAAAGGGAAGGACATGCGTGAGCCACTATCTAGCACTTGGTGAGACCTGTTGCTCACGTTGGGGTAGAGAGCTAAATTTTATACACTTGTATATAGAAAACCCCCAACGCGCCCATCATTGGTCGATGTAGACCTTTGCTGGGGTTATTTTCTTGGAAAACTCTAAATGATTTCGAAAATTTCAATGGATGAATACTTTGATACTGTGATGTGTGATATGTGATCACCTGATTTCTGGAAATGACATGTTTGGTTTTGATATCATTATAGTTTTGAAATGTACTTTGACACTCCATACTCACACTTATTATCGAGAACATATTATTGATCCCCTCACTCACTGAGTATTTCCCCATAATACTCACCCCTCACTTTCCCTGATTTCAGAGATAGATTGACAGGAAGACGTGTCAACAGAGTTCGACATATTTGATTTGTATTAAAGATCTTGGACTTTGGGTATGATATCGACCATTCTTCCGCAGTGATGTATTTGATGATGTTGGATGATATATATATGTACATTTGAAATCTATAGTATGACCATTGTATACATTTATTGGGATGACTGTAATTATGTTGAGTAATGAAATTGAAACTCTCAGATATGTTGTATTCTTGTGTATTGAGGCAAATGTTTTGCATTTTACATTCTTTACATGAAAAAATAATATTTTGAAGAAACATGTTTTATACAGGTATTGGTATTAGCTTTCGTTGTCTCGGTATGCGTGTCGAGTGGTGGCAGCATACGGAGTGACGGGCGGCTGTTCACGGTCTCGGATTGAGGATCGGGCGTGACATGGTTCACCTGACCAAAATAGTATAGCCGAAAGAAGGAATAGGACCTTACTTGATATGGTTAGGAGCATGATGGCTAGCTCCAAATTACCTAAATTCTTGTGAACTGAACCTCTCAAGACGACAGTGTACATCTTGAATAGGGTTCTAACTAAGACTGTAGCCAAAACTCCCTTCGAGTTATTTAAAGGTTGGAAACCTAGTTTGAGACACGTACACATTTGAAGCTGTTCTGCAGAGATAAGGGTTTACAATCCACGAGAAAAAAAATTAGATCTAAGGACCCTGAGTGGATACTTTGTCAGTTATGCCGAAAGGTCCAAAGGATACTGATTTTATTGTCTATCCTATCACACTAGGTTTGTAGAATCTGGAAATGCTAAATTTCTAGAGAATGACTTGGTCAGTGGGTGGGATTACTTTCGGGACTTAACTCCTGAAAGAGACCCATCAAATATCCTGTTTAGTTCTAGTACCAAGTTAGTTGTCATTCAAAATGACCCTCAAGTCTCTATAGACACAAATCAGGGTAGGGATAACAATCGTGAAATTCCACAAACAGCTGATCAAGATCAAGTTGAACAACCTTCCTTATGGAGAATGTTGAATCAACATTAAGAAGATCTACTCGAGAAAGAATGTCAGCTATACCTGATGATTATGTGGTATACCTTCAAGAGTCTGACTATAACATCGGAGCCATAGAGAATCCGGAAACGTTTTCACAAGCCATGAGTTCCAAGAACTCGAACTTATGGCTGAATGTCATGAAAGATGAGATAGACTCCATGAAGAGTAATGGAGTCTGGGACCTTGTAGAGTTACCAGATGAGGTAAAACCCATCGGATGTAAATAGGTTTTTAAAACTAAAACAGACTCATTAGACAATATTGAGAAATACAATACTAGACTTGTTGCTAAAGGGTTCACCCAAAGGGAAGGAATCTACTACTTGGAGACATTTTCTCTGGTGTCTAAGAAGGATTCCCTCCGCATCATTCTGGCATTCGTTGCACATTTTGATCTAGAGTTGCAACAAATTGATGTAAAAACAGCTTTCCTTAATAGGGAACTAGAGGAAGAGGTTTACATGCGTCAACCTAAAGGATTCTCCTCTAGTGGTGTGAGCACTTGGTGTGCAAACTCAAGAAATTCATATATGGGCTAAAACAAGCCTCTCGTCAATGGTATTTGAAGTTCCACAATGTAATCATTTCATTCGGTTTTAAAGAGAACATTGTGGATCAATGTATATACCTCAAGGTCAGTGGGAGTAGGTTTTATTTTATTGTCCTATATGTGGATGATATACTACTTGCTACCAATGATAAAGGGATATTATATGAGGTGAAACAGTTTCTCTCTAAAAACTTTGAGATGAAAGATTTATATGATGTATTTTATGTCATCGATATTAAGATACATCGAGATAGATCCAATAAGGTTCTAGGACTATCTCAAGAGACCTACATCAATAAAGTGTTTAAGAGATACAGAATGAAGAACTGTTCACCAAGTATAGCTCTGATTGTTAAAGGGGATAGGTTTAATTTGGATCAATGCCCTGAGACAGATTTAGAAATGGAACAAATGGCTAACATCTCGTATACTTCCATTGTAGGAAATTTTATGTATGCATAAGTTTGTATAAGACCTGATATAACGCATGCTGTGAGGATGTTAGGTAAATATCAAAGTAACCCAGGTTTGGAACATTGGAAGATTGCAAAGAAGGTATTGAGGTATCTACAAGACACCAAGAAGTACATGCTTACATACAGAAGAACCGACAGTCTGGAAGTAGTCGGGTACTCGGATTCAGAATTTGCCGACTGTGTTGATTTCCGGAAATCAACGTCGGGTTACATCTTCATAATGGCTGGCAAAGCTGTATCGTGGAGGAGTGCTAAGCAGATATTCACTGTGACCTCCACTATGAAAGCTGAGTTCGTGGCGTGTTTTGAGGCTACGTCACACGCGGTGTGGCTCAGGAGTTTTATCTCCGAACTTAGGGTTTTAGATTCTGTATCTAAGTCATTATGTATATTTTGTGATAATTCAGCTGCTGTATTTTTGGCTAAGAACAATAAGAGTGGTAGTTGAAGTAAGCACATCGATATAAAATACTTAGCCATTAGGGAAAGAGTGTTGGAAAATAAAGTTGTAATCTAACACATTAGCACTGATTATATGTTGGCTGATCCCTTAACCAAAGGCATGCCACCAAATAAATTCAGAGATCATATTGTAAATATGAGTTTATTGCTTTATTTAAATGAAATTCAGAGTTGAATTTTTTTAATAAAGTTGTACACATGTTGTCTTCTTGAGATAAATTCATCAAGTAAGGATCCGAATAAATATGGGGTTTATTCATAAAATAAATGTCACCATAAGGTTGGAAGATAGAATGCAGGACTTATCACTCTGAATCGTATACTTTATTTTCATAAAGGATTGACTTAATTCTGATTTCAAGTCGGTTTGCTGTACCAAGTGGGAGAATGATGGACTTTTGAATTTAAATTCAATTGAATTTAATGAATTCAATATCAAATTAATTGAGGAAAAGACATAACTGAAAAGATTAAATGTGATAAGAATGGAAGAAATTTGAATTGAGGATGTATTTGGCTGGATTTTGGTGTCTCATTCAAACCTCCACACAATTAATCTTGTTTTTCTGTTTTGAATTTTTAATTAGATTTTCATAACCTCCAGCAATTATTTAGAGTGATAATTGCAAGGTTTTAATGGCTCTTTGATGGTTGAGAGCCTATATAAACCCCTCCTAATGCATTGGGTCCCTAAGTCCAAATTTCAATTATCCATACCATCTATTAAGAGAAATTCATGGTTTATAAGACTTGTGCACGTCCCAACAATCGATTCGGTGCTTTTAGATTTGCCAGAAGTGAAGAATAAGAGTATGGCCAGAGGTAACCCTAAATCCCCAATTTTCGCTTCCGCTTATTTTGGTTCTAATTTATGAATTGAAGCATGCATTAGGTTTGTCATGCAATCTTACATAACTTTGTTTGTAAAGAAGGCGAAAGGTCATCTGACAAAAATATATGTACCTAAAATATCATTCTTAAAAGAAAAAATCAAAATTATACGAGTCAAAGATTTCCCAAATTACTTTAAAATATCATTATTTAAGCTCTGTTTTTTTTTTTTTTCCTCTCTCTATGACCACCATTTATAAAAACATCATCCTCCAAAATAATTGGTCTAGTCCATCAATGTCCTTGACCACAAAAACCCTTATTAAAAATGGGTGTCTATGTCAATGCTTCAAAAATTACAAACACCCTGTCACGCCCCGATTCTCAATTCGAGGACGTGAACAGCCGCCCGTTACCCCGTACGCTGTCCATCATAGGACACACATACCAAGACAACAAAGGATAAAACAATCACCTGCTCAAAACTATTTAAAACCTATTTTTCCTCAAAAATATCATTTCCCAAGTAAAGAATGAAAAATACAAAACAATGTCTCAATGCATAATTATACAATATTGATGAGAGTTTCAATTATATTACATAACAACATTATAGTCATCTCAATAAATGTATACAATGATCATACTATAAACCTCAAATGTATATATATATATCATCCAACATAATCAAATACATCGCTGCGGAAGAATGGTCGATACCATACCCAAAGTCCAAGGTCTCCAATACAAATCAAGTATGTCGAACTCTCTCGACACGTTTTCCTGTCAATCTATCTCTGAAATCAGGGAAAGTGAGGGGCGAGTATTATGGAAAATACTCAGTGAGTGAATGGATCGACAATATATTCTCAATAATATGTGTAAATATGGAGTGTCAAAGTACATTTCAAAACCATAATGATATCAAAACCAAATATGTCATTTCCAGAAATCAGGTGATCACATATCACACGTCATAGTATCAAGGTATGCATCCATTTACATTTCTAAATCATTTAGAGCTTGCCAATATAGCATTCCTTGCAGTGGTCTACCTTGACCAATGAAGGGCGTATTAGGGTTTTTTTTTTCATATACAAGTATATAAAATTTAGCTCTCTACCCCAACGTTGGCCACAGGCCTCACCAAGTGCTAGACAATGGCGTAACACATGTCCTCTCCACATTTAGTTCAACCGGTTAGCCCGTGTCTATACGTATACCTAACAAATCGTGTATAGTACCTCACTTGGAACTAGACTGTGACATAACACACGTCATCCCCAATTTGGTTCATCCGAGCGCAATTATATATATGACAATCATGACATTTGGGGATACCTCCGGCCGAAACATATCCGGGCAACATGGGGTGCCTCTACAAATGTCTTTCGTAGCTACAAAATCCATCAAGGAATATCATCATCTCATCATAAGTAGGCATCCCACCCACACATATCATCAAATCATATCAAAATCATGTGCCAATATGCTTCATCAAAACATTTCAAATCAGTTTGCCAATGAAATGGTAGCATATAAATCATATCAAGATTTCAAAGTATGTCACAATATCATTTCGTTTCAAACCATTTGAATTCAATCATTTTGAGACACTCCAATAAATCACAAAATAATATTTATAAACATAGTCCAAAATTATATGCTTTCACACATGTTATAAAACATGTCATTTGAAAAGCTGTAAAACATGAATTTGTTCAATCGAAAAGTATCACTCACAAGACTAGGAACGATAGTCACTCTTGGACGTCTCTGCAGTGAATGTCCGGCCTTGTTCAGCTTTTGACAACTCCTAAGGGACATACCCAAGTATCCACGATCATCAATATCAATTCTTTCAAGAAAACCCAAAACCCTAACATTGAATACCCAATCATTCTCTCACTTACGGTGACTCAAAATCCATCAATTATTTTTCATCAAATTTCAACATAACTCCAAAGTTATGAAAAAAGAAAAATAAACCCAAACTAAAATTAAAAATATTACCTAAATTTCAATCTCCGATTTGTCTCAAATCGAATCACGATCAAACCCTAGATTTTCTTTCACTAGAAATCTCAACTCTCTCACTAGTTTTAACTTAATAGAGGTTGAGTCATGAGTTTTGAAACTTTTAAAGTGTGGGTCTAGAGTATTTTGATTAATTGTTGGAAGAAACAGGAAGAAAGAGAGAGATAATGTGTGAACCGAGAGAGAAAATGAAGAAGAAGAAAAATGGAGTTTGGTTTTCATGGGTTTTAATATCCCACTATTGCTCTTCATTTATAACTCATTTTTTTGAATTTACTTATTTGTCCTCCTTCACTTTTAATATACACAAGTGCGCAATATGCCCTTGTTGGTAATTTGAAGACTTTTTTCAATAGGTTCAGACACTTAAAATTTTATTTGTTGAGAAAAGAGTAAACGGTGATGGGATTGGGTCAATGTTCATTTGTGGGACTAGCAAAAATATGGAATATATTAAATATTGAGCATATTATAATCAAGGTGATTGTGTGGTTTGGTAGATAAATCCTTTTTGACAAATGCAAGGTCATGAGTTCAAATCCAAAGGGTGGCAAGCAGCGTGAGGCATTTGGCAAATTTGATAAGGTGATGTTAAAATGTGAAGAACACATTACCGAGAGTTCACATCAATCGATTGGCAATATTACCAAAGGAGAGTTCACAATAACCGATGGGCACTATCAGCAAGGCAATAACCGATGAAGGAGAAATTGGGAGTGTAAATTACATTCAAAGTGTAAAATGGATGTGTCGTTCAGTCATGTCTTATTGAGTGTAAACTGTCCGATCAATTGTATATATGAATTAAAGGACAAACTGTTCGGTCATGAGACAAATGAAAGAAGGCTGTTCGGTTATTGGACAAAGGTTAAAGCTAAATTTGGGGATTCATAAGCATGAGCATTACCGAACAGGTCTTGGAATTTACAAGCATGTGCATGACCGAATGACTAATGAAAATGAATTACCGATCGGGAGTGAAAAATTTATTCAGTATTCGGTAACGTAAATATTGGGTGTTCGGTAAACATTGGGTACCTGGTGAAGATGGGTGCTCAGTTAATTGGATACACAATGACCGAATGGATATGTGAAAATCAAAGAGAACTCCGAACAGTAAATAAAATATGGATGTGCACCGAACAATACAAATATTACTGATGGATAATTGTACTGAACAGTCAAAAACATTACCAATCGATGGCAAAATAATCGATCAGTTTAAAGGTAAATTTAGTGTACCAAATAAAATGTTAAAAATTGATAAAGTAAATATCACGAGCCGAATGGACATATCGACCAAGGAATAGATTAGAATACCGATAGGGGTTCTTAATTGGTAAAATAATCGTCGGTTACCGATAGATATAACTACCGATCACCTGTCAAAAATCAAAAATTGAAGAGTTAATCTATCAAATACACAGCTTTACTAGGAAGGAAGTTTTCCACCGACGTCTCAATTTCTTCCGAACGCTGAATAAAATTTAACTCTACCGAATGTCAACCTTCTACTAACCGATCACTTAAAGTTTAAAATATCTACCGATCAATACCTGATAAATTTTCTAAACAATCTAGAATTTCGCTCTAAGAAATATAAAGAACATCATATGTAAATATGAGGAATACATCGAGGCGTTGATGTTACACCCTCACCTCCCCCTCCCCACCCCACCCCACCAGGCACCAATGTAAGTCAGGGTTTATGTTTTTTTTAAAAAAAAAAAAAAAGAAAAAGAAAATTGATTAGGATGTGGGTGCAGACAAGTAGGATAAAAGCAAAAAACCGACCCACGTCCACTTCATTCATATATTGGAAAAAAAGAAAAAGATGCCTTATCTCTTTTTTATTGGCTCTAATGTTAACACTCTTATGTATAAAATTCCAAAATATCTTAACAATGTCCAGCAACCGTGCTCATGCGGTGCTGGAAAATGTACAAATCTTTATAAACTCTATAAATATATATATATATATATATCTGTATATATATTGATCTTTAGAATTCCATAAATGTCAGATGTGAATAAACCATTTTCCAAGTGACAAACAACAAGACACCCAACTTTTTGATCCACAGTACTTACATTTGATCAGTCCATGAAACATAAACAAGAAACTTTAATCTTTTCCGAATTAAGGTGGGATTCTTTTCTTTCATTAACAAGAAACATGTCCATCCATGGAAGATACATAAATTAGCTCTTTCATTAAACTACTCTGTGATCAAACATTTTTAGCGGATTGATGGGACGTATTCCAAAACCCAATTCAAAAGAGTCAATTTTCAAAAGGTCCACGAAAAGAAGTCCTGTCGATTAGTATATAACGTCCGCAATAACAATCTGTCAAAGGGTCGTAACCACCCTGATCGATCTACCGAATGGCCTTAACCGCCCGAATCTACCGAACGATAGGGTCTCAGCCGTCCCGATTAACCGATTGTGACGCATCAAGCGGAGACAGTCACCTCGATCAGTTAAACAAATGTCAGCTTTATAACCGGATAAGTCTCGAAGACCTTTTATCGGTCGAGCAACCAAACGATGGGTAGCACCCCTATTGATTAAAGAGGAAGGACAGAACTTTTTCGATTCCAGTTTCTTATTTCGTAACAGTAATTCCGAGATCTTTCATATAAAAAAAGCATCCCTCTCGAAGAGAAAGATTTCCCGATATAAGAAAATCGTGATCAATTCGTAATATTGGCTTCCGAGATTCCCGGATCAGATCGATAAGGAAAGTATGGTGGAAGTCTCTCAGCGGCGCACAACTCTCACAGGTATAAAAGATTTCAAAATTCTCGACATCAGGTACGCTCTCTAAGCTTAACACAGGGGGTATATTGATCATAGGGAACCACTTTCTCTCAACTCTCAGTCTGTTTTTTTCAAACGAAAACCGCTCTTTACTGACTTGAGCGTCGGAGTCTCCCCACTGGAACACCCTCCGACAGTTTTTGCAGGTGTATCCACCATCGGTGATTACTGTTTTAGTCAACAATGAGCCGGTAACTGAGGAGCTATCACCCACCTCCATCACGGATGACAATTCAAATGGAAATACATCTCTGCCCTTTTTCTTTCGTTCTTCTTTTGATTTTTCTTATGTGGGAAACGTTAATTTTTTAACATTAGATTTTTTTATTTGATTAATCAGTATTCAATAATCAATTTATTTGTTTTGACTAATATAACTCGAAGTAATTATCGAACCCATTTTTCTCATACTTAAGATTTATTTATTTATTTATTTTTTTTGTAAGTAATGAAACTCAAATTCGAGCATACTACAAGTGGAAGGGGAACTAATGTCACTTGAACTGAGAATCATTGGCTTTTCATTCTTAAGATTCGAAATAAAGAATTTAGTTAAGAGAATTCAGTATCCTTCTACTAGATGGACAAGACATTGGTAACAACACTTTTGTGAGAGTTTAAAGTTAACAACTAAATAAAATTTACTTTTTTAAGTGATAATTTAATGGTCATAATTTTACTCTCCAATTTTATAATTCGGGTTCAAATTTTGTGTAACCAAAAAAAAAAAATTTAACCGAACTTCGTCCTTTCTAACTTACGACTTCATATTTTTTCCCTCCCCTCTTTGGGCATTCCATCGGTTGGTTATGTTCAGCCGATAACCAAAGGGAAAGCAGAGCAAAATGGGACCGAAACCCTTTTGTTGGAATAGAACCCGAGGAGGCCCGTCGCCCGAGACCCGTATAATCAAACGGATCAAACCAAAGCTTATGGGCCTGGCCCGGGGTCATGATTCAACCATACTTCGTCCTCTCTCTCTCTCTCTCTCTCTGACATCCACTAAATCTTATCGCATTAGCACCTCTGCAATTGTTTGATGAAGTTGTTCTGTAGTTGAACATACGGAGTAGTAACAGCACCAGCAGCTGATGAAAAAATGGCTGCTGTTTCTCTCTCCCTATCTCTCCATCCACCGCAAACAAAAATAGCATCCATTTGCAATCGAAAATTCGTCCTCTCTGCTCCCAATTCCCGAAATTCTCTCTCTCTTATTCAATCCAATTTTCTCTCTCTAAAAACCCCACCTCAAAAAGGCAACAAAATTTGGAGAAATAATGCGACAGCTAGTGAAATCTTGCTATTAGAAGCAACCCCGGCTGAAAATGCACAAGAAATAGCCAGTTCAAGTGATGATGGTACAGCCACCATCATATCTGCTCTTCTCTTTGTTGCTTTTATTGGGCTATCCATTCTTACTATAGGGGTAAACGCTTTATGTTTATGTGTTGAAATTTAATGGGTTTTGGGTCTTGAGAAGTGGGTAATCGCTAGTTCTTGGTTTTGATTTTGATTTTTGTGTTGTTAGGTGATCTACATAAGTGTGACAGATTTCTTGCAGAAAAGGGAGAGAGAAAAGTTTGAGAAGGAAGAGGAGGTTGAGAAGAAAAAAGGTAGGAAGAAAAAGAAGGGGGTCAGAGCTAGAGCTGGTCCTAGAGGATTTGGGCAAAAGATTGATGAAGATGACGACTTGCTTGATTGAATATTGGATTTATCCTTGTATGATTTTTGGGTTCTCTCCGCAATTCAAGAATTAGTACTTTTGGCACGTTGAAGAAGGTTATTATTGTTTTTTGTGAAAACATTTTGTTCAAGAGCAATTCCAAGGTTGGCATTGACTATGATGACTATAGAACTTTGGAAATGAACAATATTTAATTTCCTGCTACGGCGCCAGAGGTTTCCAATGATTTAGGATTAACATTTTGGCCATGTTTGGTTTACTAGGAGTAAATAAATAGTAGCCATAAATCTCCAACAAAGATGTCTAGTCGTGCTGATCTTTTTTCTATTGTTCCGATTTTATAAGTCGACACTTCACAGACATTTTCCATGAGAACAAAAGAATAAGAATAAAACTGATTACTGGATTTACAACGTTCTATTTGGGCTCTAACTTGTGGGATACCCATCGGTTGAATCAGTGACATGGTGCAACTTTGCAATGCACAACCAATTACCAAATGCATCTCAGATTTGGCTCGCGGGATAAATTAGGCACCCCAACAGTGTCTTCAAATATCTGTTTCGAGTGCAAACAATATTTGAATTCTATAGGACGAGTTAGAGACTCTCAAAGAGCATGCGCATGACACCTGGAATGAATCGAAGTACCAAGATTCGTACCAAGTTAAACCCGACTTTTAAAAGCACCAGATTGGCATTAGCATTATGCTGATGGAAAACAAGGTAAAAGGCTTCAAAAACAACCTAGTACCGATGATCTTAAATCATCAAAAACTTGGGGTATAATATGATAAAATTCATAAACCAGGTGAGAGAGAAATTTATCAGACGGGCATAGAGAAATATGTGCAACAGAAGCAAGCATAAACTTGCTAATCGGCTGCATAAGAAAATTGTACTTCTAAGTCAAATACCATACAAGGGAAAAATTCTGGCCTCACCTAAAAGCATTGACAGCTCTCCACATGGCAACATTTTGTACAGTCACACATATATAAACTACTAACCTCACCGGTTCTCATATTTTTCTCTTTTTACATATCCATAAAAACTTGTATAGTCATTTTTTTATCGCCTCTGCAGGGGTGGTGGTAGTGATAATCTGAACCTGGCTTGCTTGATTCTGCTGTATAAACCTTAAAACTACACAATGTACAATTTTTCTGGTACAAGCAACTTTATTCTACTCGGTTCACACCACTCGTAATGACAATGTGGAGCTCTAGATCTAGATATTGAGAGAGAAGAGGGAGAAAGGGAAGCTCACACTAAGCCTCAGTTAGCTGTACAACTTTCTTTTATATGCCACCTAAGCGGCGAGGTGTGGAGACTGAACAGCAATTCTCCTCTCTGCATGCATTTGAGTCACTCATCAAACAAATGCCTTGGAATACATGGATTATGAGAATTAGGTTCAAAATGTTAAGTTCAAAAGGACGCTTACCCCCAGCAGCTACAAGTTTCTCTACACGTGCAACAATGTGCTTTCCGTAGGTGTATTTCTTCAATGCATTCAAATGAACCTTAATCCTTGACAAGATCAGCTCGCGCTGCTGATCATCACAAGTCTCCAAAACTTTTTGTACAACATAGTTTGCAAACTGATCTTTCATCATTGCCTGAGAATGCATAAAGCAAGGATTACAAGGAAACAGAAGCAGTAGCAAATCAGTAGTGTGGTTCCCATCATTATAGAAGCATTAGCAGTTGAAGGTTCTGTAACAGGAAATGCAGATATATGAAAATTATACTACTACCCAAGGTTAGCACTCGTCTCAATTGCATCAGTGCTTCATTTAATAATGCAGCATCAGAACTAAAGCAACTTAAAGAAAGCAAATACAGACCTCATATAGAGACTTTAACGACGCAGGAAATGAAACCCCTGCATTCCAGGTACCTTGATATAAAAAGTACAGAAGGCGTCCTATTTCACAGTCTTATCCTAACTAGAATACTTAGCCACACAAAACAATGAGATCCTTCAAAAAACAGAGGAAGAAGAGAAATTGTATATTAGGAAGATTGGCATTGCAGGTAAGAGATTAGGTATCATGAACAAGTTCTCGTCCAACCCAAAGATCCTCCTCATGGAAAATGTCAACATTTCAATTCATATCCTATTCACTTCATATTTCAGCAACTAAAATCACCAATACTTCCTATATATACTCAAGTCAAAAGTAAACTTGAATTTTGTGTCTGCTGTCCATTTTTAATGTAATTAGCATCAGTAACATGACAAAACTTCAACCAGGGAACCTACAAATAGAAATATAGAGATCTAACCAGCCAAGATTTCCTAGACCACAGACTATTAAAATCCAATCCAATTAGATGCAGCCTATACAATGTTTAAAGCTTTTTCCAAGATGCAACAGAGTCTTCAGTGTCTGACTTATCAAATGTTTATATATTCAACAGGTGTAAGAAAAGAATCATTTCACCAGAATATGCACTTGCTTGGGAAATTTCAATTTAGCTCAACTTGTAGCTATTTTGTTTCATTCTATTTGTAAAAAATTTTAACTAAAGTGAAAAAAATTTCACAGGAAACACAGAGTTCTGCAAGTAGAAGTCAAGTTTCTCCAAGAAAGTGTTTAAAGTATCATTACCATCAATCTTTTGCATTGAAAACCCCACCTGACCTTAGTTGAGCCCAACCAACTTTCCAAAACGGGTCCAAAAATTCTCAAAAGGGAATCTCAATAAAGAAAAATGAATGAAATAAGACAAACCTGAAGAGGCTCATTTTCATCTGTAGATCCAAGCATCTCATTCACCATGACCTGACGCTCTTCAGGACTGCAGAAAGTCAAGCATTTCTCCACAACATTGGAGGCAAACTTCTGCTGGCTCATTTGAACTATTTTTCCAGACAATTCCGATATGATAGCAGTACGCTCATCAGGTTTTCCATGCTCCAACACATGCTATAAAATGTTCAAGGAGAAAAGGTCAACAGAAGAACCGTCCAGGGACAACTACAAGGATGTGAAAGTTTTCTTCTTCATTTTTGATGAATAAGGATGTGTAAGTTTTCAATGCCCAATAAGGACCCAATATGTCAACCTTATGAATGGAAAGTCACGAAAGAAAGAGAACAAACCTGAACAACATAATTGCCATATTGATCCTGAGCTAGCATGCTGACAGAGCTCAATATCTCATCCATCACTTTATTCTGGGTTTTTGTGTCTTTGCAGTGCTCCAGAACTCTCTGTAAAATTAGAAGCATATCATTAGCAAGTTTCAAGAAAAACGCCTATAATTCAGATTTGAAGTGTGACCATATATCAATTATAACTAACCTGTATCACACGACATCCATAAGGATGGGTTGAAAGAGTCACAACTTGATCAAAAAATGAGGTAACAATAAATTGGATATTCTCTTCGGGCACACATTCAATACATTTCTGGATGACATGATTCCCATTCTGATCTCGCACGCACCGCATGACATGTCCATCAAGCTCTTCAACCATCTTAATCTTTTGGTCCAGATCAACAACTTCTATTGCCTGAATTAATTTCAATTCCTTGTCAGGGCTCAAACTCTAGGCATTCTCACTTGATAAGGCATTTGCAAGTAGAAATATCAATAAAAACATTGACATCTAAAATCAAACATCAGACATGGGTAGGGGCTACAGCCGCATAAATCAACAGAGCATGTTTACACAGCATTCAATCCTCAAAATTTTTCAAGCAGAGTAGAAATATCAATAAAAACATTGACATCTAAAATCAAACATTAGACATGGGTAGGGACTACAGCCGCATAAATCAACAGAGCATGTTTACACAGCATTCGATCCTCAAAAATTTTCAAGCAGACCCCGAAATTTGAATTATAACACCTGCTAGGGCTAAGAATTTTTTGCTTAAAGTTTAAAATGTTCTCCTGAATTAAAATCCCATTGAACAAAATAATCTCACCTGCACAATAAGTATGCTAAAAAAACACAATCAGGAAATCATTAAGATCAAGCAGTTGAAATGCGATGATGTGTTGAGGTAAGAAGTATCTGTATCGAGATATACAGAATAAAGTAATCAACTAAGGCAAACATGGTCAGCCATTCTGATAAAAAGTACCTTCTGAATCACTCGGCAGCCATACATTTGAAGGCTAAGAGTCAGCACATGTCCGTCAAGCTTGCTAGCCAATTCTCTTCTCTGTGGTGCCATTCCGTGCTCAAAAAACTAAAATGATAAATAGGAACCATAACTTCTTTGATCCACCAAAGTCTATCCAGCAAAAATACGTGCGTGTATATGAACAAAAGAACTGCTGTTTAAAATACCTTCTGGATCACATAATTACCAAAAACATCAGTCATTAAGGAAAGAGCCTGAGGAATAATTTCCTCGAAAACCATATTCTTCTCCTCTGTGGTTGCAGTTTCTAGTTTTTGCTGAATAAATCGACTTCCATACTGGTCCGCACTGCTCAAGAAAGAGTTCGTGAAGATTTAAAAATAATTTTAGGGCATCTAAAATTTTGAGGTACAAAAAGATTTACAAGAATTATACCTGAACTCAACAACATGACCTCCAATTTCTGAAAGTTCAAAACATTGGGTCTTATTGCTCTTGAACTCTTCCAAAAGTGATGATGCAAAGGTCTCATCCAAGCTGGAATCCAGGTGCCAGGAGCCCATGACACCCCCAGGCAAGTTTCTCATCCCAGATGCAAAACGCATATTGAGCTCATTATGCCTCAGAGGGCTACCCGGTCCACCAGGAGAGTTGGGAATAATAGGAGTTGCCAAGGGACTTCCCGGATAAGACATGCCAACACCATATGCTGGATTTCCATAATAGCCATGATGATTTGAAGCGCTTGATTTTCCCATTAAGGGGACACCATACTGTGATTTCGGTGGAGAAAGAAGAGCTCCAACATAAGCTTTCTGAAGTAAATCCATATATGAATTATTTATGAAGTTCCTCTCAAGAGAATGATCATTAAGAGCTGCAGCATACTCAGCTGACCGCATATACTGCAAATACATTGGATCCATAAAGGGAGACTGCAGAGAATTCCCAGCAACATGATTTCCCATTCTATTATGATTCTGCGTTTCTGATGCAAGAGCAGCCAGATTGGGCCCAGAAGGTAAACCTCCTCCTAATCCTCTTGAGTCCATCCCAGATGCAGCCAAGGCAGATGCAGCAGCGACATTTTCAAATAAAGGTGGCAAATTACTAGCACCAAGCTGGCTTGCCATCATGGATGGCAATCCCATATTCATGGAGTACCCACTTAGACCATAGTTTGCAAATGATGAATTTGGACCATCTGTCTGTTGATAATGAGAAGGCAAGCCGCTTCCACCACCAAGATTGGATGCAGATGTTCCTTTTAAGTATGATGTGCTTGAATGGTTAGAAGATTTGTGCATCTCTACTTGCCTGTCTGAGCCAACCCCATTGCCCCTACCTGAAACAGAATGGGATAGTTTTGCAGACTGAGGAATGGAACCCATATGCAAATGCCCAGATTCAGATTTTTTAATATAAGTCTGCTGCTTGATATGATTCTGCCCACCCTGAAGATTGAAGAGATAATTCTGCTGATCATTAGCTTCCTGCTCAATCTGGGATGGCAAATGGTTTTCTTCATCAATGGCTCCATCGGCTGACAAATTCATGCTTGACAATGCAGCAACCAAATCCGAAGTCTCAGTTAAATTAGCTGAGACACTGTTAAATGAATTTGAACTTTTCATGCTTTTCTTTTCAGAAGCACTGACTCTTCCTCCACCAATAGGAGTAATACAAGGACTAGGAGCCCTAGCAACAAGTTGGGGATCAGGAGTGGTGCTTCTTGATAAAGAAGTGCCTAAAGCAGCAGCATAAGTATACGATGCCGGAGGGTGGGTGGTAGAAGGCCCTTGAATAGTTGAACCAGAGCGCAATGTTTCTGTAGATGCCAATTCTCGGCGCAAATTGGCCAGCTCAGCCTCACCTGCACCTAAAGCATCAACATTTTCATCAAAAGCATTTCGACTAGCTGGACGGGAAGGGTGTCTTGAAACAGGAGTTGAACGGCCCAAATCATCCTGCATAGAAAGAAAAACTTTTGTTTACACCAACTAGGTAAAAGAAACAGACCAAACAGTACAAACCCGCCTTAAAATATAAACCGATCAACCAATTATAGTGCAAAGATTAGTACGTAAAAGCCAAGAGCAAGTTTACAACTCCCTACAGGTAATATAGCATATTACACTGGCCTCAGAATCTTAAATGAGGTTAAAATTTTCATTAAAAAGGGAGCAATCCAACATCAAATAATGATAAGTAAAGAATGAAGAAAGACTTCCCATCTTTCATTCAAGAAAAGGATATTTAGAACAGAATTCCCATATTATTGAACATTAAAACGATTATTTGGTCCATTCAGCCATACAAACACACACAAAATAACCAAACCTTGACATTTGAGTAAAAATTTTCTGGAAACAAATCTAAATTATAAGAGTGTTGATGTCATTTCATATGTAGTCTCCAACAGGTTAGAACCTAAAACACACTGACAACCCTTTGTAATATCACAGGTATGACCCAAGCTTGCCAGGCCCAAGTAAAAAAGCACGAAATACATACAAGCTGTGCAGTCAGAAGCTCCAAAGGAACAATTAAAACTAAAGGCTGACCAGTATGCTACTACTGCATATAGGAAAAAAGGAAAAACAGAAATAGTAACTCATGTGATGGTTATTATGCATTTGAGCATCACTGCCTACTGAATTCCAGGAGCCATGACACATGACAAGAAATGCAAAGAAAGACCGCCAATGGCACATCAACCACATGCATCGCAAGGTATCTAACCAGCCGCGCGCACATTTCTCTACAACTTTCATTTAACAGAATGGCACAAGAATTTATCTTAACTTACACAATTGAATGAAATAATTATCCCACACAAGATGAAAGAATCCAATCTCAATTGGCAGAAAAATGTCTATGATATTTCAATTACTATTACTTTGAATTTTCTACATACAACTACAAAATTGAAAGAGCAAAAATATATGGGGCGTGCATCCTTCATGTGTTTGCAAGCAAATATTAGTGCCAGTTCTACCAATGCATCCAACAAGCATAAGGCATGCTTTAATCAAGTTAAGGGGGTTCATGAGGAGAGCAAACAAATCTTCTCCTTCATACATACTACATGTGGACAAGCAGCTGATAGAACAATATCTATATATTGCAGCGCACAACCCACAAAAAGTAATATTCACACTATTACTTATTGCAAATATCATATTCGCAAAAAAGGATACCATGATCCCAGCATAACCCACTAAAAGCAATATTCACACTATTACTTATTGCAAAAATCATATTCGCGAAAGAGGAAACCGTGATCCCATAATTATGATTACATGCTATTAGCAAATACAGGGGACTTCTTAAATGGGATAAATAATAGAATAGATTCTATCACTTGATTTCATGGCTCATACAGTATATTATAAAACTACAAAATATCTTTGACAACTATCGTGAATTATACCTATTTCTTTCTGGACTTCACTGTAATAATTTAGAATGCAATAACTACATTCCTCTAGGAAAAATAAGCACATTCGCAAAATTTATACCGTTGTCTAAGTTAGTCATGCCCTTTCTTCTTTCCATTTCTTTTTGCTTGATAATTTGACCTGATTCTAGATATGAAAGCAAAAAAATGAATGTTAGATAGAAAGTGTTAGAAAAACAACCTGAAATATCTCTGCAATGCTCTTCTGTTTGCTTCCAAGACCTAAACCAGGCAATCCAATTAGACCATCACCACCCCACTCTACAGAAGACCGCAAGTTGTCAGACTCCGCGGCATACGACCTACTACTTCCCCCATTGTCAGAAGCCTTATTCACTTTCCTCCTATCCCCAATTCCACCCAACAGAGAAGTCCCTCCCTGCAACCTCTGAGCAAACCTCCAATCCTCTTTGGATACCAATGGTGGCGGAAGTCTAGGGTTTAGATTAACATTAGAATAATAATAAGATAAGTAAGCAGGATCAGACCTAATCTCCTCTTCACTGAACACATTATCATTCTTGTTGTTGTGTACAGAAATCTCCGAAAACCCTCCACCGCCTGCAGCAAATAACCCTCCAACAGCACTCAAAGACCCTTCAACAGTTGGAGGAGCGGACCCACTTCTGTATATATTTAACTCTCTCTCACGATCACCAGCAATAGCATCTTGTCTTCTCTGCTCTCTAAGCAACAACCCTATCTCCTTCTCAAAATCGTCTCCAAACGATCCTTCGTTCCCGCCTCCACCTCCGATTACAGGTCCCATTCCCAATTCAGAAAGCATCTTCTTCTCTTCAACAACTGTTTAAAAAAAAAACACCAAATCGTTATTTGATTTCAAAACCTAAAACCCGTACTGAAAAATTTATGAATGTTTTTTTAACACTTCAAAATCTAATCTTTTCTCGATTGAAACTTCAAGTTAGTTACTTTAAATCGAAACCCACAAACAAAAAAAAAAAAAAACCTTACTTTAATCAAATGATGATCGCTTGATCAGTCAACAAATTTTCTCCACATCCTGAAATTTGGAACTCTCTATCACTGAACAAAAAACTCAAACTTTTGGCGATCAGAGAAAAATAAACATGACCTACCATGTCAAACAACGTCGGTAGCTCATGTCAACAACGAAAACAGAATCAACATCGACGTCGTCATGTCGACGAGAGCAAAACAAAGAAAAGCAAAAAAATAAAAATAAAAATAAAAATAAAAAACAGAGCTCTTACGAGAAAACAGAGAAGTGAATATAGAAGTAGAGAAAGAGAGATCAGAGGAGAGAGAAGTGGGCGTGTTAACGGCTGAGATCAATCCGGCGGCGATTGTTCTTACAAACAAGAACCCTTTAGGGTTTTGTTCCGAGGAGGATTAAATAGTGCAGCAGTTTCTAAAATGTTTTTATTTGTCATAAATTTCTAATTCCTTAGTGAGAAATAGGGAGGGAGGAAGAAAAAAAAAACGTTTCCTTTTTCTTTCTGTTTTCCATTTTGTTAAAAAACTAAAACAAAATTCTAATTCTTTTGTTTTTTTTAAGTAAAAAAAAAAACAAAAACATTGTAAAGAAAAATAAAAATTCTTGAATTCTGTCTGCGTGTCCTCAAAATTAGGGCTAATTGACCAAGTGATAACCGACTGATGTTGAGCAAAAAGGAATTCAGATAATGATGTGTTGTTGTCCTCGTGTTTCAAAAACATTGAGTCCTTGGCTGCCACATCACTCCTTTGGATTCGCCCCTCTGAGAGAAAACATAAGAGAGAGAATGAGAGAGAGAGAGAGAGAGAGAGAGAGAGGCTGGCTTTTTTGGTTTGGGCAACAAACAGTGCATATTCTGAAACAGATACAAAGTAGTTAATTAAGGTTTTTTGCATTTTTGTTTTCCAAGTAAAAATCTGAGGGCCCTTCTGGGGGATCTTTGGGTACCCCAGCCCAAACCCCAATCATTGAGAAGGTGTGCTCTTTATATCTTCCATAATTCCATTAATTTTAATGAATTTTCACCATTTTAAGAATTTAGATTTAGGTTTTGAAAATGAGTATTTCTATTTCTAGAATTTCAATTTTAATAACCTTTTATGTGTTCGAAAATATCTTGTTACCAAATCTTTTTGCATGTGAGATCAGTATCTAGAATTTATCAAAGTAAAAAAAATAGTAGTTTTAAAGAAAGTGATGCATCATCATTCATAGCCCACAATATTTTAATTCACAGATATTAAATAGGAAATGAAATAATTAAGTATCTCTGGATTTTTTTGGTGGGAAAGATCTCTTGAGAATTTTAATGTGATTGTAATTTTTGTAAAATAAAAATTAGTATATTGTTCTTTAATATTTATTTTTAGTTTTAAAATAT
The DNA here is from genome assembly GCA_037126225.1 of Dillenia turbinata. Taxonomy (NCBI): domain Eukaryota; kingdom Viridiplantae; phylum Streptophyta; class Magnoliopsida; order Dilleniales; family Dilleniaceae; genus Dillenia; species Dillenia turbinata. The sequence goes on from JBAMMX010000007.1 coordinate 1,836,325, forward strand.
GAAACTTAAAGTATTAATACAATGAAAGCACTTTACTTATAACTCCAATCAAAATGTTAGATGGCATTTTATGTTTTTATAATTTAATGGGATGATTAAAAATAAACTTTCATTAAATATTCCCAAATAAACAAATGGACTTTGAATAAAACATACCCTTGTTAGGAATTTTTCATTTTAAATGTCACTTAATATTTTTTTTTAGCATAATTTATTATTGGTTCCTTGCCCATCTTCAAAAGGGGGGGGGGTTGAGTTGGGGGTATCCTATTTCTTTGGGGTATGTATGTCTGTCCCTTACCCAGTGTAAAGTTACAAGTAAATCTTGCTTTCTTTAGTATTATTGTCTTGAAAGGCAAAGACAGGTTTGCATAGGATGTTTCCTTCGAATCTTTGCATTTGCTTAGGCCTAATTGGAAACCTCTGATTCTCTCTCATTTACTTGGTTCAATATTCATCTTATTTTATTGCACTTCAAATATTTGTTAATTGATATATATTTTATATATTTGATAATAATAACAATAGAAGTTGTTAGATAAAGATAAACTTTATTCGAAAAAATAATTATAATTATCATTACATAAATAATTTTTTTACCTTAAAGGTTTGATACTAAATTTGATTATCCGCCCTTTAATTTAGCATGTTAGATCCTTAGCTTTTAAATTGAATTTTTCTAATTGCCAAATATATATATATAATTTTCTACCTTTCAGTGTGAATATCAAAATTACAAATTTTATCAAATAAAAATTCATTGTGCTTAATATGTTTTTGCATGTTTTGAATTGGACCAAAAAAATTTTTTTTTCCCCCACCTTCCCCCCCCTCCTTTTAAAATTTCCCCCTCCCTTTTTTTAAAGATTGTTTTTGTTAGTTTATATGCGAATATTTTTTCTTCAAAAAAAAAATAAATAAAAATTCAAATCTCGACCAACATTAGCGTTAAATTTAAATACAACCACCATCCAAATCCATATTGCTTCCATTAACGGGATAAACCTCTTCGCAACCTCCTGCTCCTCTAGCCATCAATATCCCTCCATCTTATCATTTATGGAAGCACAACTATCATCCCAAAATTTAGAATTAAAAATCAATTTATTTCTGCGGAACATTTACTCATGTAAGGTACTCAAAATGGTATTAAAAATAAAAAATAAAAAAAAAAATCATATGAATCAAAGAACAAATGACTTGAGTTTAGAGGTGGAGCCAAAAGGAGCACTTCCGCTCGATCCCAAATTTTGGGAACGATACTTTTTTTAAAAAGAAAAAAGAAAACCCTTAAAAATACTATTAAAATTTAAAAAATATCACTTAGAATTATAGAAATGATGATAAAAGTCTTAAAATATTATTAAAATCTTCTAAATGTCATTTGTATCTAAGAGTTATAATATCTACCCCCTCTGCACTTGCCCCCTAAGTATTGTACGTCACTCTTTAGAAAATTAATGGTTTTACCTTTACCTAATTCATTTGTGATAATTTTACTCGATATATTTTAAGATATTTTTACATGATATCACTCTAATTTGAAAATTTCTGTTCTTTTATTAATATAAAATTTGATTTAAATAATTTTGTAATTCATTTTATCTGTATAACATTTTTCAAAGAAAGCGACTTCCACCCGACCTAAAACCCAAATGGCGTCAGAAAGTTGGGGATTGAAAGAGCATTTTTGGAAGAGGGTCAAACCCGGGGTGGGGTGGGTGGGGTGGGGTGGCATTACATATATGTTGATCCTGTGTCATTTTCAACTTAATTGAGAAATTTCCGCACGTGCGTGCATGCATGTGCCCTTAAATTATTTGGTTTACTTGCCTTTTATCCATTCATTCCCTTTTATTTATTAATAAATTATATTTATTTATTAATACCAAATTTTAATATATTTAATTAATTTATTATTTATGATGCTGGTATATTTCTTCGCCTAAAAAAATTTTATTCTTATTTAAGAAATTATATATAGAATAAAACAAATTCACACAGCCCCCAAAGTTTAATTGTGATTGTGCAGACTCTTCATCACATAAATTATTTGCTATTTAACAACGCATAGTAGAGTATAAAATTTTATTAATCAAGATTTTGAATTCAAAATTTAAAAATAAAAAAAGATATCATGAAATACTCAAATCAAATTAATAAGATATAAAAAAAAATATTTGCTTGGCGGAGAAAATGCGCATAAGGTCGACATTAGGCCAAGGAATACGATGTCCACGTATACCCTCGTACGTACATTATCTGCACCGGCCAAGATTCCGGGGCTTAATACAGTCTTTGGCAAAGGCCTAATTCACATACATCTCAGCCCACAAACCTCCGGCAGGGCAAAATTCGTCTCAGCTCAGCCCTGTTAGTTTTAGGTCCATTCATCAACACATTTTTAGTGCTATTACTATGACTTGTTCCTATATTTTCTTACCAACTAAATTGAAATTTAAATATTGTATTAAATTTTACATTATTCAATTCTCATTATTAATAAATTATACACTCAAAATTAATTATGAAAAAATGACTCTACATTCATTCATATCATCTAATTATCATTTTAGATCGACCAACTCAAAATTCGGGAAGTGTTATATAAATTCGAAAGCCGTCCATGTCAGTATTTAAAAGTAAGTACCAACTATCTATTAATAATCTCCGATCACGATCACTATTTATCTAATTTTAGGGGCCATTTTGTTTCCTTGTGATTGATGGACTGCACTACATTAATAAGTATTGATGGGATAAGACTCAAAACTCAATTAAAGGAGTCAATTTTTAAAAAGCCCACAAAGGATGCATGCGGATCAATATCTGATGATTGTCACCACAATCTGTTGAAAGAACTCAGTCTCCAGATCAATCTCCCGAAAGACCTCAGTCGCTCGGATCTTCTGAACAACAGGGTCTTAGCTGCTCTGCTGACCGAACGTTATACACCAAGCAAAGGTGATCCCCCCGATCGGGCAAGCAAATGTCAACTTTTCAACCGGACGAGTCCTTAAGACCCTTTTATCAGTCGAGCGATCGAACAACAAGCAACATCCCTAACCATTCTAAAGGAAAGTTAGGATTTCTTAACTTCAAATCCTTATTTCAAAACGGCAACTTCAGGATCTTTCTGATAAAAAAAACACCCCTCCCTAAGATGAAAATTTTCCCGATAAATAAGGATCATAATCAACTTGGAATATTAGCCTTCGGGATTTTCGGATCGGTTCGATAAGGAAGGTAGGGTTGAAGTCCCTCAGCGGCATACGTCTCTCAGAGGCATAAGTCATCCCTAAGATCTCAGAACCAGGTACGCTCTCTTGGTCTAACACTCGGTGCACACTGATCACGGGAAACAACATTCCCTCAACTCTTAGTCTATTTTTCCTTTCATATGAAAACCATTCTTTCTGACTTGAGCGTCGGAGTCTCCCCACCGGAACACCATCTGAAGGTTTTTGTAGGTGTTTCTACCCATCAACGGCTATTGCTCGAGTGAAAAATGAGCCAATATCTGTGAAGTCATAACCTACCTCCAACAGATTTGCGCCGTCTATGGAAAACAGACTAAAGAAACTTCTATTATTTCGATAATTATGCCATAAAGCTCACAATGATGTCCACCACGATCACCCCCAACACAGCACCCGCCAAGAGAAGAATGCCAGTCATAGGTTTCGATAATGACAACCTCCCAGCAGGGATAGATCTTTGCCGCGACAACCCTATTGTTATCACCCTTAAAATAGATTCCTATACTATAAAAAGGGTCCTCGTTGATCAGGGGACCGATTGTGATCTCCTCATTTATGACGTCTTCTGCAGAATGGGCTTCAATCCATCTCAACTCCTGTTATCTACTGGATCTCTCTGAGGGCTTTCAGACAAGCCCACTTATTTGGAATGTATCATCTACTTTCTTGTGACTTTTGGAAGATCCCATAATCACGCGACCGCTCCAGTCCTATTCCATGTGGTGAAGCTTTACTTTCCCTACAACGCCATTCTTAGCAAGTCCTGCCTGGACGACGTAGAGGCACTACCGAGCACGAGGTACATGAAGGTGAAGTTCAGAACACCACTAGGGGTTGCCACCGTATGGAGCGACCCTGATCCCTATATCCTCTTTGCGGCATAGGGCGCACAAGAAACTTTCCCGGTCGACGCTCTGGAGCCTGGAGAAGGCACTGAGCCGAAAGCCAAGCCTAAACCAGGCGAAGAAACAATCGAGATCCATTTGACAAACGAATCTAGTCAAACGGTCCGGATAGAATCCAACATATCACTTTCCTTATGATAGGCCTTAGTCACTTGTCTACAACAACACTCAAAAGTCTTCATCTGGACTCCAAAAAACATACCTGGCATAGATCCGTCGGTCATAGCCCATAAGCTAACTGTCAATCCTGACTTCAAACCGGTTAGGTAGAAGAATATGGTATTTGCTTTCGAACGCCAACGCACCATCCAAGAAGAGGTTCAGAAGTTGTTGACAGCTGGATTCATCCAAGAAGTCAAGTATGCCGAATTGCTGGCTAATGTAGTCTTGGTGAAAAAGGCCAACGGCAAGTGAAAGATGGGTGTGGACTTCATCGATCTCAACAAAGCGTGTCCAAATGATAGTTGCTAAATATTTAAGCAAGCTGTGCGAGACGATGGACCAGTTAGGCAAGGTTGACATTCAACAAGTCCCTCGTTCAGAAAATGCGCGAGCTAATACCCTATCGAACTTAGCTAGTTCCGATTCGGTTGTTTCTAGCCGAACGGTATATATTGAGAGTCTGTCATATCCCAGTATCAATGATCCCAAAGAGGCTCTCCCTATCGATTGGTCGCCTAGTTGGAAGGACCCTATAGAAGAGTACCTAAGACACAATCATCAACCAGAATCCCCGGGGTAAGCAGTAAACTTAAGGCGAAAGGGCGCACACTATGCCATAATCGATGAGATCTTCTATCGCAAGTTATTCACTCATTCATATCTGCGGTGTTTGACTCTCAAAGAGGAAAATTACGTCCTCCGAGAAATTTACGAAGGAATTTGTGACAATTACTTGGGTGCTCGAAATCTGATCTATAATGCTCTTCGATAGGGATACTACTGGCCAACTATGAAAGTTGACTCTAATAATTATGTAAAGCGGTGCGATAAGTGCCAACGTTTCTCCTCAATATCCCGACAACCCTCGACTGAGCTCAACTCGATATCTAGCCCCTGGCCATTCGCCAAATGGGCATGGACATTCTTGGACCGTTTCCCCTAGCTACAGGACAGCGAAAGTTCTTAATAGTAACGATCGACTACTTCACTAAATGGGTAGAAGCCGAGCCTTTGGCTCAGATCACAACAGCTAAAGTCTAGTCCTTCGTGTGGAGCCACATTATCACCCGGTTCAGGATACCACGTGTCCTCATCACAGATAATGGGAAACAATTCAACAATCAGCGTTTCCGGGAGTTCTACGAGAAACTCGAGATCCAACAATGATTCTTTTTGGTAGCACACCCCAAACCAACGGGTTGACCGAAATAACTATCCGAACACTTCTATAAGGACTAAAAACAACTCTGGATGACGCCAAAGGACAAAGGGCAATGGGCTAAAGAACTTTATAGAATCCTCTGGTCATATCGAACCACCTCCCGAAGAGCAACAGGAGAAACACCTTTCAGTCTGACTTACGGAAGCGAAGCGGTTATACCTGTGGAGATAGGTATTCACTCCCTTCGGATTACCCAATACGATGAGGGGAGAAATGAAAGCGCCCTATGTGAAAGACTGAACCTACTCCCAGAGATACGGGAATCCGCATCAGTACGAATGACGGCCTATCAACAGCAGATAATACGATACTACAACCGAAGAGTTAGAAGCCGAATGTTCAAACCTGGGGAACTGGTACTAAGGAAAGTGGAGGCTATCGGTCAGCAACAGCCTGGGGGCAAGCTCGCCCCTAACTGGGAAGGTTCATATCGAGTACGTTCCATAGTTCGACCAGGAACGTACCAACTCGACAACCTAGACGGATCAACAATACTTAGGACTTGGAACTCGGAAAACCTACGCATATACTACCAATGAGTTTCAGTGCTATCCAACAGTTGGAAGGTCTTGCTCAGATATAACTTGAAAATTTCTTATCAATCGGGAGGTCTTAGTCGCCCAACTCCTATCGTTCGTACGCGTCGTCAATAAGAGATGTAACTCCCCAAATGGGTGGACATGACCCATAACTTGAAAATTTCTTATCGTTCGGAGGGCCTTAATCGTCCGCCTTCTATCATTTGTACGCGTCGTCAATAAGGGATGTAACTCTCCGAACGGGTAGACATGGCTCACAACTTGAAAATTTCTTATCGTTCGGAGGGTTTTAGTCGTCTAACTCTTATCTTTCGTACGCATCGTCAATAAGGGATGTAACTCCCCGGACGGGTAGATGCGGCCCACAATTTGAAAATTTCTTATCGTTCGGAGGGGTTTAGTCACCAAACTCCTGTCGTTCGAACGTGTTGTCAATAAGGGATTTAACTCTCCGAGCGGGTGGACGCGACCCATCTTTTCAAAGAGCTCTTATAATTTGGAAAGCTTTACTCACCCGACCCCTGTCCTATGAGTCATGCGGAGATTTTCCCCGAACGGGAAGACATGACTCTCGAATCCACCGACTGAACACCAAACAGTCTGGAAAGTCGATACTACCCAGTCTCTTAGCCTGAAGTCTAAAGTGGAAAGCAGATCTACTCTAATGGGGAAATCGTATCACAACGTAAGAAATAAAAATAAAAAAAAAACAAAAGTAAGACTCAAGTAAGTGAAAAGCAATCCTTTTATTCATTCTTATATGAAGAAATACATCAAGGTAGATAAACAAGCCGCTAAGTCCGACCGATTACACCAAGAAGAATATATAGGAAAATCCACATCATCAGGCTGCTGATTCACCTGAAAAAGAAGAACATAATCCCTACACTGGAGAGTACAAAAATAATGTAGTGTTAGGGACAAGAAGAGGCGAGTTCGGGTTTTGCCCTGCCAAAGCGACCCAAACTCGACCTACCCATCCAAAAATGGTATGAGAAACACCCCTACCACGTTTGGATGGTGAGGATCAACCGAAAAAGGCCTTATGAAGCAGTGCAAGATACACCCACTCGATGGCAAGGGATCAGACTATGCCAACCGAAGTGAACGGTCAACATAATGAGATCTCATTCCGGTAGTCCTCTTCTTTAATGAGATTCATTCAAACAGAAATCACTCTAGCCAAGAAGCGTCGCATGCTACAACGCCCCACAAATCGACTCTCAGAAAAAATCATTCTCAACCAAGCGACCATGGAGGAGAAAGAGTATCTATTCCCTACGAAAGAAAATGGATGTGCGACGTGGCTATTTATAGCAGTAAAAATGGGAAGCCTCAATTAATGCAAAGAAGATGAAGTGGATCAACGCGAAGCGAAAGTCATAAATGATGAATAAAATTGTCTTCAATTCCCTATGAAAAAAGTCATACCTGATGAGACGTACCCGCGTTCGCAACAAGCAAAAATAACGAATCTGAAAGGACTGAGCATTCCTAGGCATTCATGACGTACGAAACACGCTTCATAGGTCTTTACTTATGACATTTCTTCTCCAATAAAGCCATAAGTCGGGAGCAAATGATGGGATATGGTTCAAAACCCAATCAAAGGAGTCAATTTTCAAAAAGCCCACGAAGGGAGCCTACGGATTGGTATATGATGATTGTCATCACAATGTGCTGAAGGGTCTCAGTCGCCCGGATCAATTTTTCGAAAGACCTCAGTTGCCCAGATCTCCCGAACGACACGGACTTAACCGCCCCGCTGACCGAACGTTATACACCAAGCAAAGGTGATCGCCCCGATCAGGCAAGCAAATGTCAACTCTTTAACCGGACGAGTCCCTAAGACCCTTTTATCGGTCGAGCGATCGAACAACAGACAACATTTCTGACGATTCTAAAAGAAAGTTATAATTCCTTAAATTCAATTGCCTATTTCATAACGACAACTCCAGGATCTTTCTGATAAGAAAAATATTCCTTCACCATTTATAGGGCTGTCTGAATCATGACCGTGTTGAGAGAGAGAGATCATATGATTCTTCCTGCTATTAATAATTGCAATAACTTGGGGCGCACGGTCGCATTCATGTGTCGAATTTAGGATTCTAATTCAGTGGTCTATTGGTGCATGGCATGCCAATGTTATTGCGTGAGTAGCAGCCATCAGGCACTTGACATTATCGACAACTGGGAGTCAAAACATCTGATTCCTAAATCTAATACGGGTAGAATTTAAAACGACGCCAAGTCCCTGCCATAATTTGGAGCAACATCAGTTTTTAGAAAAATCCTTGATTGGATTTTATGCATATCCATTCTGATTCTAGTTTATACATGAGATTTTTATAATACATGATACTACACAATGTTGTTTGATGTCTCTGAGATGGCTCGAGTTACATAACAATATAATGAAGGTTTTATACAAGTCATTAAGGCGGCAGTGTGGTGATGACCATGCTAGTTTCTCATGCATTAGGAAGAGTGTATGAATTTAACTCATTTGAAATGGTAATTTAAACACCTTAGATATAGTTTGACAGGTGATAAATTCAGTAGATTCTTTTTTTAAATAAATTTAAATGATAATAGAAGCCGTAATTTATTAATTCTTGCATGAGAAGAATTATTTATCCATGTCATGCTATTTTAATAGTAAATCAGTAAATTTTTTTAATTCAAATTTTAAATTTAAATTTTGAAAATAAAAAAAGGATCACATTGAGTTTTTATAATATTTAAATTGTATTAATAAAATAAGTTGGGTACTCATGATAAATTATTTAAAAAAAATGTAGAAGAAGAACTGTTTTATGTAATTTTAAATTTATAATTTTTTTATTGAAAAAATTAACGGTGAAAAGGCGAAAACACAGCATTAATTTTAGAATTTATGGCCAGGTACATTTTCATGGTTGTCACCGTCAAAACAAAGAATTTGAGCGGATTTATTCCCTAGAAGAACGATTATTGGAATCAAAATAAAGTAAAGTAAGGTCGAAGGTTAAGATTTCTAATCATCCATAGGCATTCCACAAAATGGGTTTGGAATAATCGGCAAAAAGGTTGTTTTTCTCCCTCTACTTTTTCATTCTTCACATCTTTCATTTTTTTTATCCCTCTCTCTCTCAACGGTAACTCTTTGGAAGCCTAGGCCTTCAACAAGAACACCTTTTAACTTTTTCAAGACATGTTTATTGGGCACCCATCATAGAGTCACTCCACTAGTGCACAAAAAGTTGATGTTGTTTGCTAATACTGAAAGCCATGTCCAGTTGAGCGAGCGCGCGCGCGCTTTCCCTTTTCTTTTTGGGGGGGAGGGGGCGACTTCAAAGGGATTGATAATTCATGTTCCTCAGCACCTAAAAATAAAATAAAATAATTCATGTTCCTGCAAAATAATTTGTTTGAATCCATATTTCAAAAATTTCGAACTACAACGTTATGGGTCCATCTCCCATTCAGTTGTTTCTGTGTTAAAATGATACCTTCAATTGCATTTAGGTATCAAACAAATGATTATGACCAAAAAAAAAAAAAAATGGAGACCATTTGGAATTTCTATATCGGCGTTCTCATTGATGTCTCCATCTCCTTCCTCATTTCCTCGTCAAGTCAACGTCTCCCCACCCCTTGGCCGGTTCCTTCCTGTTTCCTATTTCACATTTATTACTCGGGAATGATGACCAAACTAGTACACGCTCACGGCAAAAGTAACGCCGTCTAGTTGGATTCCTCGTAACGTCGTCTTCTAAATCCAAACTCAATTGACGCGTCCATTGGAAGCTAATAAAGTTAACTCTCCTCCGTTAACGAGACGCGCTCCTCAGTCCTCCTTTTATTACCCACTTGTGCCCGTTCCATTCCTCAAAAAAAGACTCTCCTCCTCCCCTCCCTCCCTCCCTCTCTCTCAAAAGTTCTGCAGAAGACTGAAATTCAGATGTCTACGCCGACGACGACGTCATATTGGTGTTACAGATGCAGTCGTTTTATTAGAGTTGAAGACTCAAACGAGGTCGTTTGTCCACACTGCGGCGGAGGCTTCATTGAAGAAGTACAAACCAATTCCGGGTCGGACCGTCGCCATCGCTTTCCGGCGGCGATGTACATGCTCGGAGGGGGAACACCACGTGATAACTCTCATGCAACCCCGAATATCCGTTTCCGGCGTTCCAGACGAAACAACGGAGATCGCTCCCCGTTCAATCCCGTCATCGTCCTCCGCAGTCCCGCCGATGACGGCGGAAGTGACGACAGAAGCAGCAGCTTCGACCTCTATTACGATGACGGCGCCGGGACCGGACTCCGGCCTCTTCCGCCAACGATTTCTGAGTTTCTTATGGGATCTGGATTTGATCGGTTATTAGATCAGCTCTCACAGATCGAAGTCCACGGTTTTGGCCAGCCGGAAAATCCTCCGGCTTCGAAAGCCGCCGTCGAATCGATGCCGACGATTCAGATCTCGGAGAATCACGTGACGAACGAATCGCACTGTGCAGTTTGCAAAGAAGCTTTCGACCTCGGATCTGCAGCGCGCGAAATGCCTTGCAAGCACATCTATCACTCAGATTGCATTCTTCCATGGCTGAATCTTCGGAATTCTTGTCCCGTTTGCCGCCACGAACTTCCGACCGACGTGCGATCAAATTCTCCGGATCGGACTCAATCTCCGAACGAAGAAGAGACCGTCGGATTGACGATTTGGAGATTACCCGGCGGTGGATTCGCAGTCGGGAGATTCACCGGCGGGAGAAGAACGGCAGAGAGAGAATTGCCGGTGGTGTACACAGAGATGGAAGGTGGATTTAACAATAGTGGAGCTCCGAGAAGGATTTCGTGGGCCTCTAGACGTGGTGGGTCGAGAAGAAGTAACGGAATTGGTAGAATTTTCCGGAATTTGTTTTCGTCGTTGAGGAGAATCAGATTTTCATCTTCTCCGAATTCGGGTTTGAACTCGGATTCGATTTCGGTTACTAGAAGTGATTCGACGAGTTCTTCTTCGGGGTTTAGTAGGCAAGCGAGAACTCGACGCAGAAATTGGGTTGTAGATGATCAAAATATAGATATCAGAGGGTGAGGATTTGGCTGAAGAAGAAGAAGAAGAGTGCTTTTTTTTTTTTTTTTTTAAATCTCAGATTTTTTTATTATTTAATTTATTTAGTTTTGGGTTTTGTTCGAAAGATATGAATGCAGGGCAGCAGGGACACAGAGCCTCTTTCTTTGTAAATACACTTTTCGCGAGCAGCGGCAGTACGTTAAAGACAGTAAAATTGAGTTCCTCAAGATTTAGAACAACTTATTGATAGAATGCTCGAAATTAAAGTCCACTTTTTAGTAAAAATCTTACTTTCTTTTAGCTTCATAATCAACTCGAAAGATCATTATTATTATGTCTCTAAGTATAATTATAAATAAAATTATAAGAGATTTTTTTTTGGCCATAAAATAATTATTATTATTTGTAAAGTGTTTATTTTTAATATTCTGTTATTATGGTTTAATTTCGTACGATTTGTTTGAGTGGATTTTTTTTATTATTATTATTTTGTTTGACAAGCAGAGTTGTTTTTTATTATTTTAAATAAATATTTAATTAATAATTGACGAAATACGTTGATATAAATTGATCCATTATTCATTTGTTGCACTTAACATTACCCTTACTTTAGTGGTATGAAAATGATGGCATGTCAATGCCAGCCATTGCCAGGTAAAGATGATGTGGGAGCTTTTTTTTGGTTGTTTCCTTGTTTCTAGAATGGATTGGGGTGCAAGTATTTGATTTTGCATGAGCTGGTAAGTTTTATCACTAGTTGAGAGAAAATGACCAACACTAGGTGTTAATTATTGGATAACAAGATATGATCGACTTTTATATCTGGTAACGTGGCCCAACAGCATGACCAGGACTACAGAAGAAAGTTCATGAAATTAATATTGTTATTAATGAATTATTTCTTTTTCATCTCATTATAAATTTTAAATCTTTCTACATTAAAAAAAAAAAAAAAAATAGTAGTCACGAAGAATACGCGTGTATGGTGGGGCTTTTGCCTAGATGCCCATGTGCTTTTATGTCAGACTAGGTTAAAGTTCCTGGCTCAGTTTTACGTTGAAATCTCACTTGTATTAACAGCCATAAAAATCAACTATTTAAAATGTATAATTCAATTTAATTCACCTGTTTAACTAGAAAAAAAAATTATATATTCATATATTTTTTTAAATTGTGTTTTTTAGATTAATATGTCGGCCGAATTTAGTATATCTATTAGATTTTCTATTCCAACAAATAACACATTTGATGATATTTTTCTCTGACATTTCAAATTTATTACTCAATGTTATCTAATTAGTTTTGATGAATTTATAACTATTATTAAAATCAAATCACACTAGAAATGTTTAAAAAAGAAAATTTTGGGGTTGACAAAAAAAAAAAGTTTCTAAAGAAATAAAAAACAAGAATTTTACTTATTTTGTTTTGAAAGTTTTAATTATTAATTTCTCATATACAGGCATACATTGAAATGGGGCGAAATAAGGGTCCCTATTTTTTTCTAGGAGAATGTGAACCATCTCTCTCGTACTTGATATCGCAGGTGGTTGGCGGAGGTTTCATTGATGTCCTCAGGGACAAACGTGGAAAGCAGAGAGAGAGAGAGAGAGAGAGAGAGAGAGGGATGTTAGTGCAATGTTGGAGTTTAGAACAAATTGGGATAGAAAATTTGGAATGTTGGAAAACCAGTTTTTCAACGTATGAAGGAAAGTTAGTAATAGTTGTGCTTATTCTCCTTTTTCAATTTTGGAAAAATGTCATATTTGAACAAAATTTTCATTTTTCAAAATATTCTTAGAATAAAAACTGATTAATACTCTAATTTTCGAATAGCCCCTTAAAAATTTATGAATTTTAAATATGAAAATTAAAAATTTTAAATATGAAAAATTTATGAATTTTTCTTAGGTCATTTCGTTAAAAAATTTATGAATTTTCAAGATGAAAATTAATTTTTTTTAATCCAATATAATCTTTAATTTCGTCATATACTTATCGAATGACAGCTCACCACGCACAGCTCTTTCTACTATTTCGTCTCCCGCCTCCCTTCCGACTCTCTGTAAGTCTCTCTCTCTCTCTCTCTCTCTCTCTCTGCATTCTTTTTTAGGATGGGGAATGATCGTTGGTTAGGGTTTAACATTGCTCAGTTTTTCTCCCCCCCCCATATTGTACCTTTTGTGTTGCACAAATGAAGGCGTGATCGATCTCTTCTATGTGGCATTTTGGTTGATCTCTTCTATGATCGATCTCTTCTACGTGACTTTTTTGGTTTGATCTCTTCTCTGTTTTGTAAATTCACGAATTGATAATGTCCGATGATGCAAACCAAAATCATGATCATCGGGCGCCGGATCCAACGTCTGTGGATTTTCCGGTTTAAACTTCCTTGAAGCTTCCTCAAAAGATCCCTTCCCTTTCCCCATTTCTCTCCTCTCTCTCTATTGACCCCCCTCATATTTCTCTCGCAGCTGCTCTGCTTGTCAGTACCTTTTCGTTCTCCCCCTGGTTGGTAACTAAACAAGAACTGTTAGTTTTTTAAAAAAGGCTAATCCTAATATTAGTCCTTTTTTTTTTTGGCGTCAGATTTGATTGATGAGATTTTTGCAAATTAAGAAGTTCACCCGATCAACAATGACTTATCTTCGCCGATTACAACTCCAGAAAGGCGTTGTTGATTTGGTTTTATGTGGTTTTCTATGCGTTTGTGGTTGTGGGGTTGATTGCTTCGTTGTTAATAACAGAGTCGACTCTGCATCTGCTTCTGAGGCTTCACGGAGGGTTGGCCTTCTCTCATGGCTTTGGCTAGAAAGTATTACCAAGAGAATATGATCTGTCGCAAGTACGTGTTTTCTGCAATTTTACCCTTTGAAATCTTAACGTTCCCTTTTTGGAGCTTATATTATAGCTTATGCAGAAGCAACTTTGCGGCACTGATTCTTTTTCATGTGGAATTTAGTTGGTGGTAGTTTGTTGCCGTCGGCCTGTTTTCCTTAAATTAGTGTCACAGGAGATTGATAAAAAAAAAGGCCAAATAATTCACGTACACGGCCATTCCAGTCCCTTCTTTGTGATCGGAAGGCGTCCCTGTCACCAGCTTCATCTACAAATAAGATACTTTCAAGCAACTGCATAATAAATCTTCTTTTATGCATGTTTCTAGCAAGAGAGCAGATATTCTTGTTTTGAATCGGAACAACAATCCCCACTCTGATCATCAGACTTCTTGATTTGATAGTACAATCTAGAGGAAGTACGTTGAGGTCCTTGACAAAAACAAGACAAACATAGCTTGACTACCCTCCATTAATCTCCATAAAGAAAAATGTTGTCGGCACATGCATATTTTTATGTAGGTTTCCACCAGGAGAGGGCACATAATGTTCTGCCATTCCACCCTTGCAAATTCCATCCTTTATCTTCCTCAACTATGATATATTTATGTTATTCTGTCGTCACTTTTTTTCTCACCTACCTCAACAGCTCTTGATCCAAAGCCAGCTTCCCAAAACCAACTCTCAAGTACTCAGTGTGCCGTTACTTATATGTTTCTAGCATCTTAATCCTCTCCGAGCCTTTGCATGCTGCAATGTTCGTAACTTCTTCACATGCTTCCTTTGTCGACCTCTTGTCCTCATCATCCCAGGGTATGATAGAGCCAAACTGAGAGAGTCTGGATAGGTTTGAGAGGCCAGAAACATATAAGCAATCGCAAGCTCGAGTGCTGGTTTTGAACAGATGCCTTTGGATCTGTTGGAGGTGGGTTTCATCTCCACAGATCCGGCTCCTTCTGGACTTGATTGGACGGCTGGTCGTGAGGCTTGAGACCTGCAAAAGACCGTCAGAGGGTGTTCCGGCTGGAAAGACTCCGACGCACAAGTCAAAAAGAATGGTTTTGAAAGGAAAGAGATAGCAGATTGAGAGAGAGCGGGGACGGATCTCCCTTTGTATTTTGTGTGCTTTGTGTATGGTTGACGGACTTACCTGGCTGATGTCCCCATGGGTGTTATATAATGTTTCTCTGAGATCCGTGTCGTTGCGGGCTTCACGAGACCCTAGTTTCCATAAAAATTCATCCAGGGATTCCGGATTTATGATCATAAAAAATTTGATGTTGTGATAACTTAGGCAACTGAATTATATTGGGAGATTCTTTCCCATATTGACTAGATCTGTTAGATTTCCCTCTGTATAAGGGAGATATATCTCGTACTGGAGTGGGGAACTGAATTGGTCACCGATCGGATGAATGCGTTCAGTCCCTTCGATGGCTATCGGTTGAGGGGTTCGGTTCCGACGAACCCTTTGTGAATCAAGTCGAACAATGGGTCCTTTCGGTTAAACGGGGCGACTAAGGCCCTTTGGGGAGTTAAGTCCCTTCGAGTGATCGGGGCGGGCGATTGAGACCCATTTTTGCTTGAGTGCATTGATACCAAAAGAAAAGGGGAGGCCTGCTTTACATGATAAGGCTTTCTAAAAGAGGGTCCATCAGGATCAATTAGAGAGAAGCAAAGTTAAGACGTATTACCATCAAGAGTCGACAGTTGAGGAAGATGGACAACGGATGTTGCAGGAGTGGAACGGCAGTACAGTCTTTGCCCTCAATTGTTAGATACCAGCATAAAAGTACCCATGGAATTGAATCATGCTGATAGTATGTGTTTGATGTTAGGCTGTATTGAGGCTTTTGTAATCCTTGCCTGGTTCATTTTATGTTCCTCTAAATTTTAATTTTAATTTTTATTATTATTTTTAATCGATGCTGATGTTATTGTGCTTTTAGTGCATCATGTTAATTTATCATCGTTAAGTTTGTCATTTTGGATTGCTCAGGGGCAACATGGAAAGGAAAGGCCGTGAATAGTTTTGGAGGTTGATGCACGACTGTTTATTATATTTTTTGCTTATCAGAACAATCATGAAGCTATTCATGGTAATTTTTGAATGTAACAAATAGCTTCGATAAGCAAAACCATCATGAGAAAGCACAAAGGCATTCGCATGGAACAGAGAGATAGACATATTGTTGCAAATGTGGGCCATTTTATGCATATTAAATGTTTAGTTCCTTGTTAGATTGTAATCTAAGGCCGACATACATGCTAAGCTGCTAGTCACTTATCAGACAAAGCAATATGAGGCTAACTCATATCTTGGGAGCTACAATGATGTCAGCCTGTCATGTTATTCTCAGCATTCTTATTCTGTTCCTTGTTTACTTTCAATGTTTTATTATCAATTTCCTCATATCACTTTGATGCATACACACTTGCAGGGTGGAGAGGCATTATGCTTACCTGCTTAATGCCCTGCAACTGAATATGGTATTCCTAATATCTTGGAAGTCAAGGATCATGGTGAAAGGGCAAAAGTGATTCTTGAGCATGCGGAGAAGTTGGATTGCAAGAGATACCTCACTGAAAAGGACATTGTGGGAGGCCCTCCAAGTCTTAACTCTTGCATTTGTTGCTCAGATGTTTAAAGACAGGTTATTTAACATTAAGATGCTTGCATATTCTGTAACTGACGCTCACTTTCAGCCCATTATAGAACAACTCCTAGACGTTATTGATCCTTGCTATAAAAGGGTGCACCATTTGAAGTGCTCTAATTTGATCCTTCCACCTATTTAAAATATTAATGCCACTGTGAAACTTAGGTTTGGCCCATTTATGGTATAATTTTGCTTGCCCCATACATTTGAAGATATGTGCTCATTGAATGATTCTCTCATTCAGGAATGGACTGTCTGGTTCTGCAGACAGCCAAAAAATGTCTTTTGCTGAGATGATTGAAAAACATCTAGGGAAAGAGTGATGCTTCCAACCATGGATGAACAGTTTTGGAATAGCTCTTTCTGTGAATAATCTATTTGAAGATGTAAGAAATGGGTATGCTTGCTGTTTCTGTGCAACAACTTTTAGCCTCGGTTGATCATGCTTGATCTTTGCCCCTTTCATGTAGGTGGTTTCTTTTGGAAGCTCTTGACAAAATTTTTCCAGGATCGGTTAGCTGGAAGCAGGCAGTAGAGCCTCTTATTAAGATGCCTTTTGGAAAGGTTGAGAAATGAACCAAGTCATTGGGATAGGGAAGCAATTAGACTTCTCCCTTGTAAATGTAATGGCTGGAAACAATTTTATAGAAGGAAATTTAAAGCTTGTATTATACTGGGTAAGCTTGCTGCATTATAGTGAAGAAATAGCAAGAAAAATGATAGAAGTGTTGGAATTGTGTTTCTGCACCAAGTTATATCTGAGCCACGTATTGATGGAAGCATGAGATACGTGTATAATGTTTAAGTAATCCATCCCCTCTGATCTTATTTAAAGTTTCAGTTGATTGCTGGATGGGTTTTGACTTTAATGCTTTGTCTGTTATGGTGGTGAACTTAAAATGGCAGGAGGGGAACATGTAGAGCATTTGGGGGTGTTTCAGAACTCAGAAATTTGTGTCTATAAACATGATTTGGCTCCCTTTTTTGGATTCCAAGCATTCATGTCTATTTGTCCTCGCGGAATCAAGTATTTCTATCATTGTGGGACTGGGAACTTAGGTTTGCCGGCTACTAATGTTCTTTGATAACCAATGAAGATAAAAGCTATATACTGTCATAGCCAATGTGTTTCAGTTCAAGTGGTATCTCCTCCCTCTCTCTTGTAAAAGATTCGGATCCGATCCTCTCTCTCCCTTGTAAAAGGTTCGGATCTGAGCCTTAATGTATGCAAAAAGAATATACTGTGTTAACTTGGAAGGTAATTCATATTACCAATGAACAAAAACCGGTTCAGTTCCCAGCTGAGATTTATAATTGCATCCCACTTATGGCGAGACCCATAGAAACGGATAATTTGAAATGCGTGATTCACTTTAACTCAGTTCTGGATTTAAAAAAATATATATATCACATTTTCATATAATAAAAATTTGTATCCATACTGTTGGCTTATGAAATTGTTTTCTGTTCTTGCAAGTTTATCTTAATAATTCTTTTAGACCTGTATGTCTACTCAATTTAATATATCCATTAGATTCGGGTTCCAACAAATAACATATTAATGGAGATTTAATTGATAATTGGTTGTTATCTCACATCTTATATTTTTTTTCTTGACCCAAAAAAAAAAAGATGATTGTTATAGTTTTTGTGTCATGGGTGATCCCATCTATCAAGAGACCGCAATATGGGGCCATGGGGATGTTGAATAGGAAGTACATGGAGGAGGGGGCAAAGGGAGGGGGAGAGAAGTGAGAAAGCGCCGCGAGGGGGTGGGGGTTGGCTGTAGCAGTTATGAGTTATTACGTTGTAAGAAAAGAGGCAGTGTCGGTCCCCTTTGGGGGGAGAGGCCTCACGCACCCATATTAAATTCGCATTCACACAGGACACTTCCTAATCCAAACGCAACAGCTCACTCCTACAATCCCAAGTCCCAACCCCAACTAACAACCGATACATTCGTATCCACTTCTCCCTTTCTCTCTCTCCTCTCTCCCTCTCTGTCTTTCTTTCTCTGTGTAAGTCTCTCTCTCTGTACATTTGGGGTTGTTCGCTGCACTTTTATATGGGTAATGATCGTTTCGTTGGAATTTCTTACGATTTGGGATTCTGGGTTCAAATTAGGAAATTGGGGTTTAACATCGCTCCTTTTTTTTTTTTTAATTTTATAATTTGTAACTTGTGCGTGCATGATCGATCTCTTCTATGTGGCTTTTTGGTTTGAGTCTTAACCTTAAGTTATTTATTATTTATTATTGTTATTATTATTATTATTTACTTCTTGGCACGGGCTGGAATCGACTTAAAATTAGGGTTTCTACCTAGGGTTCTGATGGAATAAAGAGTTCGAACGAATTGATGATGATTGTTGAGATTTTATCTTTCAAACTTTCAATTCGTTGCCGATTTTGGATCGACCCTTGATTATATTAGTCGGAACTAACAATTTTTGTGATCGTTTCGCTTAAATTGAGGTTGCTGGCGAAAATCCTAAGAAATATTTGTGAGTAGATGGGTAGGGAAAGATAATGCTGCATAGAGAAAGCCCATTGTATGAATTTGCTAGATCGCTTTGGCTTTGCCTCTTTTGCCACTTCTTAGATTTGTAATTGAAGAAGATCAATTTAAGAGAACACAATTTATATCCATAACCAAGTTCCAGAGCATTTGACATTAATCCATGTGTATAGAAGACCCAAACTCACTCAGAATTAGAACCCCTCTCCCAAAAAAAAATAAAAAATCATCTGTCAGTGGCTATCTGCCAATTTTGGATGGAATACCCATTGTTTTTTTTCTTTGATATTGTTTTGTCCATTAGGCCCTTAACTGTTGGTTTATCATTTTAGCCTCTTCATTCTTCTATTATTTTGTGTAAAATGAAGCCAAGTTGTGTGTTTTGCATTGTGTCTTACTCTGTCAATCTCTAAGTTGTCACTTCTATCAAAGAACTAACTTTATTTTGCTACATTTGAATATTTATCTAGTACTTCTTTTGAGGAGACATATTGGAGATCCTTGCAACCATGAGTTTTGTTTTCCGAGGAACTAGAGCAGATATTGAAAGTGGATTCCCAGGTCTTGTCCCTGAACGACGAGCATTGGTGGGTGTTTTTCTTGTAACTCTAATTTTGTTTTCATATGGATATTACTGAATTGATTGGGATCAAAAAAAAAAAAAAACCTTATACTGCTGAATGAGTGATGAGCCTTCTATGATATATACTCACATTTCTTGGTGTTGGTTTTTATCTCTGTCCCATCAGCGTGTTCAAGCTACTCGGCCGGTTAATTCCAACTCATTGGCTTTTCTCGTCACTGGTGGGTATTGTTCATTATAGCTTTATTCTTTCTTAGCCATGTATTAGTTTTAATGATTCTTAAATTTAAAGACCTACCTTGTGGCAGTTCTTTTGCTCTTCATGATTCTCAACTCACACCAGATGTCACCAAATTTTTTGGTAACTCTCTGGAACTGGACTTTGGTCTATGATGGAGTGTCTATATTGTAGTGAACGAAGTTTGACCAATATGATCTTGTTCATGCAGCTATGGGTTGTTCTTGGTGTCTTTTTGATGGCCACAACCCTTAGGATGTATGCAACTTGTCAGCAGCTCCAGGCTCAGGCCCAAGCTCATGCTGCAGCAGCTAGTGGATTGCTTGGCCATACTGAATTGCGTTTGCATTTGCCACCATCTATAGCTTTAGCAACAAGAGGACGACTACAAGGACTTAGACTTCAGCTTGCACTTCTTGACCATGAATTTGATGACCTAGGTATTCTACTTTTGTTGAAATACAGATGGGTGGATGTTGCCATTATATATTCAATAATGGTTCCACACATGTAGATTGAAATTGACTCAATTCTTTATCCTATAAATAGAGGAAAAGGTAATTTAGTCATCATTCTAATACAGATTATGAAACTTTGAGAGCCTTGGATTCCGATATTTCCAGCATTCCTTCAATGAGTGAGGAAGAGATAAATGCCTTGCCTGTTCACAAATACAAGGTTGCTGGGTCCCAAGGGTATGGCTTTCTCCACTCTTTCTTTAGTTTGTTAGAATATAGTTTTCTGAGAATCCTTAAGATTTGGTGAATTAAAATGATTGATACTAGTTTTTCCTCAAGAGTGGGGTTTTTTTTTTTTTTTTTGGAGTGAACTTTCTATCAAGGTGCTGTAATTCCAAATTTCAGATTTAGAAAATTTTGTTAAACTTTTTACATAAATATATTTGTTATGTCTACAGTGATGGGACATCATGGCAGAAGGCTTCTTCTTCATCAGCTCCAGTGGAGGTATACTTCTTTGCTTCCCATTTCACTGTCCAACAAAAAACTTTCATACTGGCATTGGAGACAGTAAGAGAGAGCCCATGATTTAATAATTACTTGGTGAGGACTTTTTGGTTCTTTTATCCCCATCTTTAGATATGGCTTTATTTTGGCAGTTGGAAGGAAGGGATGAGGGCAGTGGAGTGTTTGAACCAGGTCATAACAGCCTTGACGGTGGAAAACCTCGTAATAGTTTTCTAGCTCAATTGTGTTTTGTTGATGGTCCATTAAGTAATGCTTATGATGAAATACCAGGCCATATCTTACGTGTTGCTCAATGGAGCTATTGACAGGGTTTTCCACCCAATCCCAGCTTCATACTCAAATTGCTTGTGTATTTCATGAGCAGAGAGTGCTTGGGCTTCAGATTGTGTGAAATGAAACCCTTAAGAGTCATGGAGATGGTACCATTTGCCACAGTGAGATCAAAAATCTGTTTTACATGTGTGCATCCTGATTAAATTGCTCTCATGTTGAGTTTTGTTCAAAATCTTGGTCAGTAGTTTTGAATGCTTTGGACTGTGGGTCAAGCCAAGGGCCCTAAAGTATGGCTCAGTGTTCAAGTCCTGAAAGGCTGATGGCCCATGTTGAAAACATAATATCAAATCAAGAGTATTGATATGTGAAAAGCTTTCATCCAATAGATGATATATGGTACCATTAACTGAACAACAGAACTAATGATCTCTTGCCCCATAGATTTTTTTTTTTTTTTTTGGCTTAGCTGAATAGTGGAGGGGATTCATCTGCATTGCTTCCCTCTGGGCATTACCACGAGGGCCTCCACCCATTGTGGAGCATAAATTAGCCATAGCTATTACCCTTGGACAAGTCTATAACCACATTCCCACCAAAGAGCCTTGTTGCCATGGTCTTTAATAATTTCGGAAGCTCTTTAGCGTATTTTCACTATATGTCCAACTATAGTCAAACCTAGGAGTTGGGGTTATGAATGTTGCCATATGGGTTGATGAAATCCACCAACCTACAAACCATAACCACGAAGTTTTGCTTCGAATCCTACTGGTTGGATTTTGGGTTAAAACCAAAACTAGAGGGGGCTAGCAATTATAATACAAAGAGAAGGTTAGAGTGTGGGTGGATGCATTGAAGCACCCTTTGTGGATGGGAATTGTTATGCTTGTTCTGGATAAACTTTTGCCATGTTGGTCACCTGGGATTACTACGTGCTTCTAATATGTTGGGCAGGCAAAGCAAGATGTTGCTAAGGCAAATGGCAATGTGAAATCTTTGGAGGATGAATTGACATGTACTATTTGCTTGGAGCAAGTTAACAGGGGAGAGCTAGTCAGAAGCCTGCCTTGTTTGCATCAGGTACCTCTTCTCATTCTCATTGCTATTGTAAACAGAAGCATACTCACTTTACAGAAAATGGTTGGTATTATTTTGATATGAACCCTAGTACAGGATCTAGTCGATGGATACTCTGTAGAAATTCCTCTCTTCCTTGCTAGAGTTTTTCCTTTCATAGAACCTATTTTTAATGGCTGGAAATTTGTTCCCTAACAAGCTTCTCACTACACTTCTTGTATGAGAAATTAGGCTTACCTCTTTATTAATGATATCCCATTTAAATAGGGAAAATTAGAGATTACAAATAGAAGTGTTACTAAAAATAAATCCCAATGAAAACTACTATTTTATAAGTTCTTCCAAGAATAAAATAACTACTAAAAAGATTGCTATAAGTTAAAATAAGAAAGTTACTATTTTTTTCTAGAATTTTTCCTTCTTCTTAATTTCTAAATATTTTTCTAGAGTATTTGTTTCGAATAAATGCATCATGCATATTATTACTCCCCTCCTGAACAAAAAGCTTGTCCTCAAGCTTGATCTCACGGTAGTTACTCTCAAAGACTTCAAGAACTCCCAATAAGCCTCCTCCCTTATCCTCTTCTTTGGACTTCCAAGAATTTCACTCTCCTATAAATTTGGCATCATTAGGACATTCTTCCATAACAAGATAAAGCACTAGTAGACAGGCAGTCACTTGCATGGCTAGATCATCAACTAGTTCCTTGAAGATATCTCCACAAGCGACAAAGTCTGTCTCTTGGTTTACTTCTATTAAGATACCAATTTTGCTGTCATGAATGTATGAACCAATGTTTCCTTCAACGGCTGCCTTGCTGTCATGAATGGAAAGCTGAAGATCTTGCCCAAACTTATTATATTCATAGCTATTGAAGTCAAGGCACTTTCTAGGGACGGCAGTCCTTCCTTCGAGCAAACTAATCCTTTCCTCCCCTTGGTTTTGCAAGGGACCATGGGTGTGGCTGCTGTTCCTAACCTCTTCGACCTTGTTGTGCCCTTGCTGAAACCTTTCTATCAGCAAGATCAATGCTGTGTGCTGTTATTGCAACAACTTCTTGTTGGACTGCCAGAGTTCTTCCATCCTAGCTAGTGTCTGCTCCATTAGTTGCTGCATTTGTTGCTCCCTTCGTTGCTCAAATTCTCTCGTGAATCTCTCCATCTGGCTAAACCATTCTGCAGAGTTTTCCATGACGGTTGGCTCTGATATCAAATTGATATGAACCCTAATACAGGATCTAGTCAATGGATACTCTGTAGGAATTCCTCTCTTCCTTGCTAGAGTTTTCCCTCTCGTAGAACCTATTTTTAATGGCTGAAAACTTGTTCCCTAACAATCTTCTTACTATACTTCTTTTATGCGAAATTAGGCTTATCTCTTTATTAACGATACCCCATTTAAATAGGGAAAACTAGAGGTTACAAATAGAAGTGTTACTAAAAATAAATCCCAATAAAAACTACTATTTTAAAAGATCTTCCAAAAATAAAATAACTACTAAAAAGATTGCTATAAGTTAAAATAAGAAAGTTATTATTTTTTTTCTAGAATCTTTCCTTCTTAATTTCTAAATATTTTTCTAGAGTACTTGTTTCCAATAAATATATCATGCATATCATATTTCATGGTACAATGATGCATAAGCAAGTATGCTATCTCATTCTTATCAATCAAGACAACAACAATAACTTAAACCTTCTGTCCCAAAATTTGGAGTCGGCCTCATTCTTTTCAATCAAGGCTTGTAAATAATTGAGAAATGGTGTTATGCGATTTAATTTGTCTAATGTGTTGTCTCTTTTTCAGTTCCATGCCAACTGCATCGATCCATGGTTGCGACAACAGGGTACCTGCCCAGTTTGCAAATTCAAGGTTAGCTCAGGATGGCAGGAAAGTGGGGATGGCAATGTGGAAGCAGCTGATGACATGGTTTAGGCACTAATGGTGCAGTAGCTTCTGTATACTTACATTATCCACCTTCACATGCATTAGAATATAAACTTAAGATTTTCTTTGTATATATTATTGGTGTAGGCATGATGAGGCATGATGAAGACGAACAAGACCCAAAGTACTATTAACTGGTGTTTGCCCAGCGGGGTTCATCTGTTCTTGAATTGCATGTCTTACTCTTCTGAGCTATGGGACCTGTTGATCTGGCAAACTACCTTGCTATCTCTTATTATGTGCAACAAAGGTGACTACCCTTATGTGAGGAGTTGACCGAACCCAGTGCTAAGATTTCCTTTACCAAGTAACTGTCTAGATTGAAATCTCTTGCCTCACCACATTGCAATGCACATTCAACATATTGGGTTTTCCCAACTCTGTGTTGAATGGAGCAGTTCTTTATAAAGATATTCTGTTACTTGATTCTTCCTGTTTACTTGCTAGGTGCCCATAATTTCTGCGGTCCTCTCCCGTTCATGGTTATTTGGCAACGTTCGGAAAAAGGATGGATTTGGCACCATAATTCTTGTTTGAACTGGAAAATAAAACTGCTTTCAAAAATTGATGCAAGCGATGGGCTTGTTTCTATTTGTGGGTTTTACTTGCACCAGGGTTGAATGAAGATGTTCCCTCCTTAACCCGTTTTCTCCTCGCTTCTCTCCTCTCTCTCTCTCTCTCTCTCTCTCTCCTAATAGCGGTGAAATCTTCATTCCTGCTCTTCTTCATCAACCGCCTTTTCTTTTTTGTTCTCTTTTTTAATCTCTTCTCTCTCCTCTCCGGTGTGGGCCACTGGCCTCTTCTTTCTCTCCCCTCTTCTCTTTTCTATCTCCTCTCTTCTCTCTATTCAATCTCTCTCTCTCCTGCTCGTGGCGGCCTCTTCTTTCTCTCTTCATTTTTCTCTCCCCTCTTCTCTTTTCTCTCTCTTCTATCTACTCTCTCTTCATTCTCTCTCTCCTGCTCGTGGCGAAGTCTTTATTCTCTCTCCTGTGACTTCGGCCTTCAGGGACCTCTTCACTCTCTCTCTCTCTCTCTCTTACTGGTAGCAAAATCTTCATTCTCTCTCCTCTATGTTGCCGACCATGGCTCGTCTCTTCTCCATTTCTTTTGCCAACGGTAAAATCTTCATCCTCTCTCCTCTCTGCCTCCGGCCAGCAGCAACCTTTTCTCTCTCACGCGACCAAGTCTTCTATAGTCTAAAAATGTGGAGAAAACAATAAAACATCATTTTTCAATATACCAAATTATGATTCGCTACCCAAGAAAAAAAAAAAACTATAATTTGCCCTTAAAATTTCTAGAAAAATTTTCCACCTCACAATTTTTTTTTTTAAAATCAAATGTTATTTATTTCCTAAAAAATTAATATCTACAACTACTTTAGGGCATTTCAAACATACCTTGAGTTGAGGTACACAACACATGTTGAAGCCTTCGGGCTCTCCGATTCAAGTTAGTCTTCCCATCAACAATTTTCTTCTCTTCCCCCTTTTTGATCCTTTTGAATCTCATCCACCCGTTTCTCTTCGATTGATCCTTCCGAATCTCACCCACTCGTTTCTTTTCAACATCAATTAGACCAACTATTTATAAATTTAGTAATAAAATATTAAACTCTTTAAATTAAAATTTTAAATTAAAATCTTAAAAATAAAAAATCAAATATTAAAAGTGTTGATTTCTAAATTGAAATTCATATCTACTCAAAACGGATTAATTGACTTTTCAGATATTGTTTTCAATTAAAAAAATACAAGATCAATTAATAGATTTTGATTAAATTTATTAGTTTATTATTAATTTATTTATTTGGTACTTATAAAGGTAGAATAAGAGAATATTAATATGGAAAAATAAAGCCACATCATCAATAGCGACTGTAATTATTTCCGACTTTCATTGTAATTATGAAGATATCAAAAGAATCCTTAATTCAAATCCTAATATTAAAAAAAAAAAAAAAATGAAGACATCAAAAGAAAAGAGATATTACGTAAGACGTGAAGAGAGGAATTGCGGAAATAGTCGAGAGATTTATAAAAACCAGTTAAAAATGTACTAAATAGCTGTCCGGAGCAAGAGCCTTGCGGATATTCATTCCCTCACCAGTTTTCAACTGCATTTCAATATTCAACACATACCGTCATCATCCTCATCATCATCCACCCTTTAAATAATAAGAGGAAATTATCATGTATTATACATAGAATATCTAAAATTATAAAACTAAATATTTTTTTTTTTGTAAAATTTATAATTTCTCTTTTTTTTTAAAAAAAAATTATAATCTAAATAATATGGATTCATATTATCATTACCTGGTTGCAATGTTTTTAAAATCGGATCGGATTAATTGATTCGATTATGAATTATTCTATAGTTTTGTTTAATTTTTATTGTTAAATCGGATATAATCAAATTTAATCAAAATCGTTTAAAATTGATTAAAACCGATAAAGTTAATTGGTTCGACTAATATAATATGTAAATTATATATGTATATAGATTTTATTTTTTAAAAAATATATAATATATAAATTATATATATATAATATTATATTGATATTATCTTGTTCATAAATTTATTGATTTAATTTATAAAACGTTGACCGATTGTTAAAATTAATGACAGTTAGCATGATTTTTGGGTAACAAAACCCATCAAACTGGGAGGGTGTACGTGTGTATTTGTAGTACAATGTTCAAAAGTCAAATCTGTACTACCTAAGAAGGCAATTTGAGAGATCTGTTTAGCCTAATTAGAAACAGCTTATAATATATAAATCTCTGATTAACGCTCCTATACTCAACTCAGAACCTCACATAGTTAAGCTCTCCTTTCATGGACTCCAATTCTGTTTCCACCACCTCATGCCTCAAGTCAACGTTTCTGATCATCGGGTTTCTTTTGTCCCTTCAGTTCTCCCAAATCAGCGGTCACGGTGACAGCGGAGGAGACAGTACAGACCATGTTGACTTGCACTCAAGAGGATTAATTTTGGTGAAAATATGGTGTTTGATAATTCTACTTGTGAGTACGTTTGCAGGTGGAGTCTCTCCATATTTTTACAGGTGGAATGAGGGTTTTCTCTTATTGGGAACTCAGTTTGCTGGGGGAGTCTTTTTGGGGACTTCTCTAATGCATTTCCTGAGTGACTCAACCTCTACTTTTGGTGATCTTACCACCAAAACATACCCTTTTTCCTTCATGCTGGCCTCCACCGGTTATCTTCTCACCATGTTGGGTGATTGTGTGGTGAATCTTCTCACTAGTGGCGACAAGAATGAAACTAGAGTGGAGGTTGAAGAAGGAAGGCAAGTTGACAAGCATGGAGATGGGATGGGAATGGATATGAATCCGATTTTCTTGAGGACTACGAATTTCGGAGACACTATTCTTCTCATTCTTGCATTGTGCTTTCATTCGGTTTTCGAGGGCATTGCGGTGGGAGTTGCAGGTATATTTTTTTAAATACTAGAGTGGGCTCTGCATGCTCAGTAATTTTAGATGGATTAAATTTAATAAAATAATTTATATTAATGTATTTTGATTAATTTTTAAATAAATACTTATTTAAATCGATCAAAATATGCTGATAATTTATTAAAAATTATTCTTTGCATACTGAAATGAACAACCATATAAAATTTGAAGTATTTAGTTCTTATTCATTTCGTATATCTGACATTATTTTTTTTATGAATACGGTGCATATTACGCCATGTTTTTCATATTTAGGAATCTCTCCCAGGACTCATTTTAATCATGTTTTACAGCTACAAAGGCAGATGCATGGAGAAATTTGTGGACAATATCTTTGCACAAGATATTTGCAGCCATTGCCATGGGGATAGCGCTTTTGAGAATGCTACCAAAGAGGCCATTTTTGACAACGGCAGCTTATTCTTTTGCTTTTGCCATTTCAAGCCCCATTGGTGTAGGCGTCGGCATTGCTATTGATGCCACGACTCAAGGGGCAGTCGCGGATTGGATTTACGCAATCTCTATGGGCCTTGCTTGTGGGGTTTTCATTTACGTTGCCATCAATCATCTCATCGCCAAAGGCTTCAAACCCCAGGAGAGATGTTATTTCGACACTCCATTCTACAAGTTCATTGCTGTGCTCCTTGGTGTGGCCGTAATAGCAGTTGTCATGATTTGGGACTAATCTTAAGCACTTTCTTAACAGATTTTACTCATATGTGAGCATTTAACGTGTAGTTATGTCGTACGTTGTTGTTTGTCGGTCTCCTCTTTTTCCTTGATTTCACATGATTGAACAGAAATGAAAGCATGCGTATTCCGACTCTTATTTTTGGAGACTCGAATATGCTATGACATAGACCTGGCCAGGGCAAGTTTGGTGCTCCAATGTCTAGTAATTATTTCTCAGTAAAGGTTTTGTTATTACAATTTTTTTTTTTCTTTCAATCAAGTAGTTTTAAGATGGGGTGATGGATCCATTTAGGTTTGATGGTGAAGTTTTAGTAGTTGAGTTCCGTAGTTTAGGACAACGAAATAACCAGATAACCTACAAATTATAAGGCACTATCGTTCTTATGTTGCTTGTAAGTAAAAGTGGGTCAAATGTCTCTCTCTTAATTCTCTGGCTTGGATATATAAGGCACATATATAGTTCCAGCACGCACTATCACCAACCATAAAAACAAAAGAAAGCATCACAACTAGCCCACATGAATATCATAGAAATTGACATCCCATGAAACAATAGTTA
Source organism: Dillenia turbinata (assembly GCA_037126225.1). NCBI lineage: Eukaryota > Viridiplantae > Streptophyta > Magnoliopsida > Dilleniales > Dilleniaceae > Dillenia > Dillenia turbinata. The sequence continues at coordinate 1,865,327 of JBAMMX010000007.1, forward strand.
AAATATGCTTTTACTGATCCAACTCAAACTAGATTTGATCCGTCCTTTAAAAAAATAAAAATAATGTGCTTTTTACTGATTTAAGATTAAGAGATTTGTCTTGAAAGAGGGAATTGTTGAAAATACTGTAGCTCCATGTTGGCATGTGAGCTTTCAAATGCTCATATTCCCAACCCACATGATAAACAAAAGTTTAATTTGAATCAAATAAGAGTACTCTACACTACGTTTATTCATTTTGTATATAAATGAGTACGCACCATGTGGTGTCTCAAAAATTTATAGTGTCGTACATTGATTTTTTTGACAATCAAAACATGGAATTACCTTAGACGGAAACAAAAATGGAAATGAGAAATGATATGAAATAATACATAAAAATGACTTTTCATAAGAAACAAACTTTTTGCTAATCCGACTTGAATTGAATTTGACGGGTGGTTTATTAAAAAAAATGTGCTTTTTACTGATTTAAGATTAAAAGATTTGTCCTGAAAGAGGGAGGTGTTGGAAATACCGTTTTGTGAATTGAAGGACAATTTTGAAGTTACATTGCAATGGAAGAAAAGGGATTGAAAGAAACAGCAATGGGGTCAAAGAGAGTGGATTTCACTCTAACAGCACTCCAAAGCTAAGGCTCGACCAAACAACATTATGGGATTGTTGGGTTGGACCCAGTATTAGGAATTCAAGGTAGATGTATTTTTTTTTGGTATTTTGATAAAAATATTGGAATTACCTAATTTAGACAACCAAACCAGACACACCCTTTTTGTCAGTATATATATAACTCACAGTACAGGCGCTTTACAGAATCATCGGATGCTAGAAGATCTAATACAAAGCCAATACTTTCTCCAAAGTGTTATGGGTGCTTCAAATTCTTCTTCATTAGCACTTTTGCTTGTGTGCAGTCTGTGGTTCTTATCTGATGTTGTGGCTGCACAGCATGCGGGCATTACCAGGCACTACAAGTTCGAGGTACGAGAATCATTTTTCTAAGAACAACATTGTTCTTAAGTTATTCATTGATCTTATTTGTTTACAGATAAAGTTGCAAAATGTGACTCGGCTTTGCCACACCAAAACTATAATCACAGTGAATGGAAAATTCCCAGGACCTCGTATCATTGCCAGAGAAGGCGATCGGGTTTTGGTGAAAGTTGTTAATCATGTCCCCAACAACATTAGCATCCATTGGTAACATAGTACAGCACCAATCAATGAACTTTAGCATTTTCCTATATTAATCCTGGTTAATACTGTGATTGATTGGGTGACAGGCATGGAATCCGACAGCTTCGGAGTGGATGGGCAGATGGGCCAGCATATATAACACAATGCCCTATTCAAACCGGGCAGAGTTATGTGTACAATTTCACCATTATTGGACAAAGAGGAACTCTGCTCTGGCATGCTCACATTTCATGGCTTAGAGCTACTGTCTATGGTCCTATAATAATCCTCCCGAAGCATAATACTTCTTACCCATTTCCCAAACCTCACAAAGAAGTCCCAATCATCTTTGGTAGTAACTAGAACTACGTTAATTTTACCAAAGTTCTCCATTTACCAAGTTGATTTATTTTTTTAGTACCAAGTAACATGATGGATGCAGGAGAGTGGTGGAATGCAGACACTGAGGCCGTTATCAGCCAAGCCCTTCAAACTGGGGCAGGACCCAATGTTTCCGATGCTTACACCATTAATGGGCTTCCCGGCCCATTATACAATTGTTCTGCTAATGGTACTTATAATCTTCCTCTCACTTTGATATTCCACATATGTTTATAGATTTTTACGGACCATTTTGGAGCATTGCAGAGACATTCAAGCTCAAAGTGAAGCCCAGAAAGAGGTATATGCTTCGCGTGATCAATGCTGCGCTCAATGATGATCTTTTCTTCAGCATAGCAAATCACAGCCTGACAGTAGTCGACGCCGATGGAGTCTATGTCAAACCCTTTAATGCAGATGTCATTCTTATCACGCCAGGACAGACCTCAAATGTTCTACTCAATACCATGCCCAGTGCCCCAAATTCAAGCTTCCTAATGTTAGCTAGACCATACTTCACTGGCCAGGGTACCTTCGACAACTCTACGGTCGCCGGAGTTCTTGAATACGAACAACCATCGAAATCAAATAAAACACTTTCTACGATTAGACCTACGCTCCCCCAAATAAATGACACTTCCTATGCTGCAAATTTTAGTCGAAGATTTAGGAGCTTAGCAAATGCACAATTCCCGGCGAATGTACCCCAAACAGTGGAAAAACGATTTTTCTTCACAGTGGGCCTGGGGTCCAGCCCATGTCCGAAAAACCAGACTTGCCAAGGCCCAAATGGAACAGAATTTGCAGCCTCAGTGAACAATATCTCTTTTGCTCTACCCACGAAGGCCCTATTACAAGCCCATTTCTTTGGACAGTCCAATGGGGTTTACACGAATGATTTCCCAAGCACTCCTCTGATGCCATACAATTATACGGGCACTCCACCCAACAACACAATGGTGACTAATGCAACCAAAGTGGTAGTGCTGCCATTCAATACCAGCGTGGAATTAGTATTGCAGGACACCAGCATTCTTGGGGCCGAGTCACACCCACTACATCTTCATGGGTTTAATCACTTTGTAGTTGGACAAGGTTTTGGAAACTTTGATCCTAATAAAGACCCTTCCAATTTTAACCTTGTGGATCCTGTCGAGAGGAACACTGTTGCTGTCCCTTCTGGTGGTTGGGTTGCCATTCGTTTCCTTGCAGACAACCCAGGTAAATTATTTTTACTGCTTTTAGCTATTGACTTTTTATGATAATTTTGAAGATATTAATAATTGTACTGTGGGTATTAACTGTGAATGAATAGGAGTGTGGTTCATGCATTGTCACTTCGATGTGCATTTGAGTTGGGGATTGAGAATGGCTTGGGTGGTGATGGATGGCAAATTACCTAATCAGAAGCTGCCTCCTCCGCCGTCTGATCTTCCCAAATGCTAGAGAAAGAGAGTGTGTTTTGTGCACAATTTTCCCTCCTAAATATTTATTACATGAATGTTTTGTGATGCCTCTTATAAATCGTCGCATTATGGTTCTCCAATGTAATATGAGACCCAGTTTTGTTATATTCTTGAGCTCCAATAATTAATAAACCTTAATGAATCAATTATATTCAAAGTTATATGACTCTCTCTCTCTCTCAAATGAAATCAGTGTCCCCCCTTTTTTCTTTTTGGTTTCTTTTTTCTTTTTTTTTTTGGATAGAAAAACAGGTAAGAAAGAAGGACTTACTAACCAACAGGGTCCAGAGCATCAGCCCCAAATCCCCTACCCCCCAGGTTCCCAGCCTTTCGTCTAATCATCCTACTCGACTCAACACCTTGCTTATCCTCCATCAGTAACAGGGACGAAGAGCTGGGCGGCTCATCTTTGATAAAACAGACATCAGAACTAGATTTCCCCAGCTCTCAGCACACCTGTTAGCTTCCCTATAGACACGCTTAAACTGATTAACCCCCAGCTCTCGAATCAGCTACTTGCATTCTGTGATTGCAAGGAAAAGGGGGTGGGTGATCTCAACCTCTTTCTTCAGCAGCTGGGTAATAACCATGCAGTCCAAGTCCACCTCAAAATTGGATCGGCCCTTCTTTATGGCAATCCAGAGAACCTCTCTTAAAGCAGCAGCTTTATCTATATCCATAGAGAAGCCAGCCACCCGGTTTCCTGTTGGAAATGATTAAACTTGAAGATATGGCTCAAAGGAACAGGCCACTGCATGAGCCAGCATGCACCAGCGCTCAAGCTAGTGTGCCACAGTATCAATAGACCAGTATCAGCACACAATATAATAGACCAGTATCAGCACACAATATAACGATTAAATAGCTAAAAGGCCAAGAATCACTATGCAATAACTACTATAATAAGTGCACTCATTAAGGTATATGATGAGGCAAATAACCATCCAAATAGTTATTTGTAGTTATTAGGTTTTATTGCACATGATTAAGAGTCATCAATGTTTTGAGTTTCCTGAAAGACGAGGATTTGTGTAAAAATGCCTATATATAGATCATCTCTCAAACATTGTAATGAGAGACACATCAACGAATGAAAAAGAAATTCAATTCCTTTCTTCTTCTATCTTTGAGAGTGAAAATCTAATTTAATTATATTATCTTGTTATTTTTTTCCCACAACACCAATCACTTCCACTGCACTCAACATTTCCTTCCTCATCTCTCAGAATTCAAACTCCACGGGCTTTCCCATCCACAGCCCCATCAGTGTTTAACTTTATCTTACCTCTTTCTGGCGGAATCCATTTTATTCTGACAATGGCAGGCTGCTTATCCTGCTGATCACCAATGTGTGACTCCTCACAGTCTCTTTCCAATTTCCTAGCCAACCACACGGTCACTAAGGGAGCATTCTTTCACCATTCTTTTTGGTTTCTAGCAAACAGGAAAAAGCACCAACTTCAATATATAATAGCATGTGTCCATAGCATTTGATCCTATTGGCACTCAGACATTGGCCCTAGTACTCTGTACACTGGTAGGGCATGCACATGATGATTAAATGCTGTACTATTTTCATCATACAGGAGTGAAATTCAAAAATTTACTTAAATGGTATAGCATTCAATGACTGGACTAATTGATAGATGATCATTATCCCTAATTAAACACGTTACGCAAAAGTGATTAAATTTAGAGAGAGTAAATCATCGGATGCAAAGCATAAATAATTTTCATTTTAGATAATCATCTAATTCTTTAACCAGTTGTACTTGATAATTACATCTTCTTAATCAGAAATAATTTATAAATGATATTACTAAACTTTTCTCCTTCTTCATACCCACATTTAAGTTCAGTCAATCATATATAGGATCAAGAGTATAAATAATCCTTATTTTTAATCATTTCATTATTTAACTAACCATATCAGCATCATGCAAAATAAATTAAAACTTTTTAATTAGAAATAGTTTATAAGTAATATTATTATGATACTAAAATAATACTGATATAACTTTAATTAATTAATTTTTTTTTAACTTTAAAATAAAGATTACATTTTTAATTTCAAATTTAAGATTTTGTCAAGAATACGTGCAGTGCAGTGAAACAGGGTAGGACTGGGGCAATACTTGTCGTACAAACATAAGCATAAACGAACGGGGCACTAGAAAATTAGACTAAGATGGTTAAGTTTAGACAGTTTGTAAGAGGAAAGAGGGACCAGGGATGGCACGAACAGGGTGTTATGAGAATTGGATAATATCGTGGGTCAAAGCTCGATTCAAGCTCCGATAGTTTGGAATCGAGCTCCGATAGTTTGGAATCAAGCTTATATTATGTCAAGTTCATCAAGCTATCCGATATAATTATATATTTTTAAAAATAATTTTTATTTAAAAATTATATTTATAATTATATTTTTTTAAATATATCACTTAAAATCGATTAATTAAAATAAAATATAATTTAATTGAATTTGTAACACTATTCATGACATTATCAAGTCAAATTCGAGCTTGAAAAATACAAATTCAAAGAACTCGAGTTTAAACTCACCTAATCAACATTCAAATATAGTTTAGATATTGACTCAACTCGATTGTCAGACGAACTACAAGGGGTGAAAAGTATTAGGGAGGCTGGCAGTATTCCCACCACTATTCTGACGCCTGTCTTCTTCTCAACCTATCCTCTCTCTTTCCCTGATGTGGCCGATAACATGGCAGATGACATGGATGTCTAACGTGGCAGATAGGGCCAAGATTATAATGTGGCAGATGACGTGTTTGATGATATGGCTGGTGACTAGACGTGTGGTCACCAATCAAGGGATGACACGAGGCAAAAACTGCTAGTTGACTCAAAATGACGTCATCTAGTTCTTCTTCGAGCCCTGGACTACAACTTTGCCGGAACAAAATAGTGGCTTTCCGGTGGTGCTTGCTTGGTTGTGTGTCGGTCAGATTGCCACAATTGCAATCAGACTATTTCTGAGTGCTTCTGGTGGCGTGTGAGAATACGTGCAACGCTGGATGTGGTTGAGATTTACGGTTGATAGTGCCAAATGTGTGGAACACGGTGGTGTGCTCAAATGTCGGACCGGACAACGTTGTATTGGCAATGCGTGAGTGCGTGTCGAGGCAATTTTGACCAGAAATTGAGATAGATTGGAAAATTAAAAATAGGTTTCCTATTTTCTCAAATAATTTGTTTAATATAATTATATTGAGGGAATTATATTGAGAGAACAAAAAAGAGAGTTTTTTATGTATAAAATTTTAAGAATATGTTTATGGCTCTTTTTACGAAAAGAATTCTGATATCATGTGTGAAAAGTAAAGAGAGATAATTTGAGAGAGAAAATTTTAATACATTGAATCGTGTGTTTAATACATTGAATCATATATTAACATACTAAAGATAAATATTCTAGAAAAATATATATATGATATCAATATGTCAGATATTTCTTACTATTATCAATATCTTTTAATATATGTTAAATTATATTATTTCAAATATCATAATATATCAACATTCTATTATAATATGTTAACATATCATATATTTAAAAAAAATATTTAACTTTAGGATTTTTATTTTATATATATATATAAATACCTCCTTTATTCAATGTATTAAACACGATACAGAGAATTTTCTTTTTCAAATCCTCTCTCTCTATTTTTCACAAATAAAATGTTGCAATTACCTAATTCAGCCAACCAAACCATGACACACCCTTCTTATCTGTATATATATAAACTCACAGTACAGGCGCTTCACTGAATCATCGGATGCTAAAAAGATCTAATACAAAGCCGATACTTTCTCCAAAGTATTATGGGTGCTTCAAATTTTTCTTCATTAGCACTTTTGCTTGTGTGCAGTCAGTGGTTCTTATCTGATGTTATGGCCGCACAGCATGCGGGCATTACCAGGCACTACAAGTTCAAGGTACGAGAATCATTTTTCTTAGGAAAACGATGCTCTTAAATTATTCATTGATCTCAGTTGTTTACAGATAAAGTTGCAAAATGTGACTCGGCTTTGCCACACCAAAACAATAATCACAGTGAATGGAAAATTCCCAGGACCTTGTATCTTTGCTAGAGAAGGCGACCGGGTTTTGGTGAAGGTTGTTAATCATGTCCCCAACAACATTAGCATCCACTGGTAACATAGTACAGCACCAATCAATGAACTTTAGCATTTTCCTATATTAATCCTGGTTAATACTGTGATTGATTTGGTGACAGGCATGGAATCCGACAGCTTCGGAGTGGATGGGCAGATGGGCCAGCATATATAACACAATGCCCTATTCAAACCGGGCAGAGTTACAATTTCACCATTATTGGACAAAGAGGAACTCTGCTCTGGCATGCCCACATTTCGTGGCTCAGAGCTACTGTCTATGGTCCTATAATAATCCTCCCGAAGCATAATACTTCTTACCCATTTCCCAAACCTCACAAGGAAGTCCCAATCATTTTTGGTAGTAACTAGTACTACGTTAATTTTACCAAAGTTTTCCATTTACCAAGTTGATCTATTTTTTTAGTACCAAGTAACATGATGGATGCAGGGGAGTGGTGGAATGCAGACACTGAGGCCGTTATCAGCCAAGCCCTTCAAACTGGGGCAGGGCCCAATGTTTCCGATGCTTACACCATTAATGGGCTTCCCGGCCCATTATACAATTGTTCTGCTAATGGTACTTATAATCTTCCTCTCACTTTGATATTCCGCATATGTTTATAGATTTTTACGGACCATTTTGGAGCATTGCAGAGACATTCAAGCTCAAAGTGAAGCCCAGAAAGACGTATATGCTTCGCTTGATCAATGCTGCGCTCAATGATGATCTTTTCTTCAGCATAGCAAATCACAGCCTGACAATTGTCGATGCTGATGGAGTCTATGTCAAACCCTTTAATGCCGATGTCATTCTTGTCACGCCAGGACAGACATCAAATGTCCTACTCAAGACCATGCCCAGTGTCCCAAATTCGAGTTTCCTAATGTTAGCTAGACCATACACCACTGGCCAAGGTACCTTCGACAACTCCACGGTTGCCGGAGTTCTTGAATACGATCAACCATCGAAATCAAATAAAACACTTCCTACGATTAAACCCACACTCCCCCAGATGAATGACACTTCCTACGCTGCAAATTTTAGTCGAAGATTTAGGAGCTTAGCAAATGCACAATTCCCGGCGAATGTACCCCAAACAGTCGAAAAACGATTTTTCTTCACAGTAGGCCTGGGGTCCAGCCCATGTCCGAAAAACCAGCCTTGCCAGGGCCCAAATGGAACCAAATTCGCGGCTTCAGTGAATAATATCTCTTTTGCTCTACCCCCAACGGCCCTACTACAAGCCCATTTCTTTGGACACTCTAGTGGGGTTTACACTAGTGATTTCCCAAGTACTCCTCAGATGCCTTTCAATTATACGGGCACTCCACCCTACAGCACAATGGTGACAAATGCAACCAGAGTGGTAGTGCTCCTATTCAATACCAGCGTGGAATTAGTATTGCAGGACACTAGCATTCTTGGGGCCGAGTCACACCCTCTACATCTTCATGGGTTTAATCACTTTGTAGTAGGACAAGGTTTTGGAAACTTTGATCCTATTAAAGACCCTTCCAATTTTAACCTTGTGGATCCTGTCGAAAGGAACACTGTTTCTGTCCCTTCTGGTGGTTGGGTTGCCGTTCGTTTCCTCGCAGACAACCCAGGTAAATTATTTTTACTGATTTTAGCTATTGACTTTTTATGATAATTATTTGAAGATATTAATAATTGTATTGTGTGTATTAACTGTGAATGAATAGGAGTGTGGTTCATGCATTGTCACATCGATGTGCATTTGAGTTGGGGATTGAGAATGGCTTGGGTGGTGATGGATGGCAAGTTACCTAATCAGAAGCTGCCTCCTCCGCCGTCTGATCGTCCCAAATGCTAGAGAAAGTGTGTGCCTTGTCCACAATTTTCCCTCCTAAATGTTATTACATGAATGTCATGGGGTGCCTCTTATGAATCGTCGCATTATGGTTCCCCATTGTAATATGACACCCGGTTTTGTCATATCCTTGAGCTCCAATAATTAATAAACCTTAATAAATCAATTATATGACTCTCTCTCTCAAATGAAATCAATGTCCCCCCTTTTTTTCTACGTAGAAAAACTCAAACTTGAATTTTTATAAAGGGGAAAGAAGATAGTATCAATTGAATTATAATTGATTGAACCTAATTTTTTTTTTCTTTCTTTCCGGTTTCTAGCAAACAGGAAAAAACACCAACTTCAATAATAGCATGTACCCATAACATTTGGTCCTATTGACATTCTGACATTGGCCCTAGTACTCTGCACACCAGTTGGGCATGCACATGGTTTATCGATTTGATGCCAGAGCCAATTGGACTCAAATTTTTCAAGTCTGATTTTTTACTTTTGCCTGTAGGGGATATTCTCGTATTCAGCAGATCAAACAACCATTTCTTAACGAGCACAAACCAAAATTTAACAAAATGCTAGTTTTGATCCTATTCTATTATACTAGGTTACAGACCCTAATGAGGACACAATAGTTACTAAATTATGTGATCGGCAAATCAAGTAGCAATACTAGGGTTGCATGATTTATGGACCCACAAGACATGACTCTCCATTTATGGATGCTTTTTTGTCTTCCTTGTCATGTTCATTGGTTTGTCCCACTCCCACTTCTTTCCATCTGGGATTTTGGGATCCAGGAAAGCACAATAAGCTCACCAATAAACCCAGGATCACTCGCTAAGCTAAGTGTTATGAAATTAGTCTAACCAAGAAATATCTGAATAAGACTTCGAGTTATAAAAAACTTGTGACTTGCGCAAGGGTAACTCGCATAATGCTTCGAGACGGTATGCCGAGCATGATTATGCCTCTAAGCTCTACGAACAACCAAGTGGCAAGATTATATATAGAGCTCTCTTTTGAAACGATAAGGAATAATATGCATTGATCTATAAATTTTAATTTATTTGATCTTCTCTAAAATAAAGCATGCCGTTAGTATTTGAATGATGCCTGCATGTCGTTAGTATTATTATTTATGGTACCCAATATGTAAGTCAATTGAATTCGACTCTCGGATGGAATAAATCGTGTTGAGGAGAGTTTTACTCTTATAGAGAATTTAGTAACTCGACCCGATATAGTTAGAATAAAATTTAAAAAATCGGGTGATGGATTAAATAAAAAAAAACAATTATTACTATTTACGGTGCCTTAATTTTTTATTTTTATTTTGGGTGGTTGAAAAGGTGTGGGGGTAGAATTTCCTTGATTTCAAGAAAGTCAGAGAGTTAACTGAGAGAGTTGTTTAGACCCATTCTAAGGCACTCACAACGAGAAGATTATCTGATTGATTCCCTAAGTATTGAACTGTCATACGTCAATTTGGTCAGTCAAGGGGGCGGGGTTTACAAACCTCGAAATCATCTCCTTGCCTTTTGTCAAAACAGAAACACATGTCCAGCATTTCCGATGCAGATCATGTCTCTTTTTATGTTTTATACCCTGGCCATGGATGGAATCTCTCTCTCTCTCATATCGGATGCAATTGAAAAGAAAAAATTCCCTCAAAATTAAAATTAACATTTTTTTTCTAATTAATCTGATTTGCAGAATACCACTATCACAAAAATAGTACAACATTTAAGACTGAAACATTAAAAAAGATTAACAAAAAAGGGCTGAACCATTGATGTCTTCTTCTTAATTGGATGGCAAAAACCCAAAACTTTATCTGGGTTTTTAACCCCAGAACCCCATCGCAAAGCGAAGAAGAAGAAATTCAAAGAGGAGAGAGGGAGAGAGAGAGAGATGAGGAATAAGAGAGAAATTTCTTTCTTTTTAGATCAATATAGAGAGACGGTCTCTCTCCCCCCCCCTCTCTCTCTCTCACATCAATTTCTGTCACCATATTTGCGCCAACAAACAAGCATTGTAACACATCGCCTCATGATATAGAATCTGGCCTTTTGCTCCTTAGCCAAGCTATTGCATTTTCTGGTGAAAGAAGAACCTTTCTGAGAGAGACTTTGCATTGGAGGAGACTTTGGTGATGATGATGATGAATATTTTAGGGAAGAACTTCGAGGGAGAGATGATGATGCTGTTGCTGCCGAAGAGGAAGAAGAAGAAGAAGAAGTGGTGCATTTTGTTGAGAAACTTCTGACAAGTGGTGGGGATTTAAAGGATGCTGATGTTGAGTTTGAGGATCGGCTTCTTGAACCTTCTTTCTTTGTGAGTTTCCATTTCTCCTCCATGATGTTCAACTCCGTATCGTATCACCAGGGGCAAACACCCACACACAGAGAGAGAGAGAGAGTCTGAAGGTCAGGGCCTAGGTCATGGTCAGGACTTTAGGATATATAAAGTAGCCGATGCAAAGGTTGTTGGGCCGTTTCACATAATGATGCCATGTCACTCCAAGGAGATTTGATTTTAAACCCATAGTTTAATCCCAATATTTGTACGTTTATGAGAACTAATTGCCCGTTGGTCACTCAGGACATTGGATGCTGGATGCTGATAAGCATGATCCTTTTTTTTTTTTTTTAAATAAAATAAATTTATTTCACAAAAATATTCTCAATAAATGAATTTTTTTCTCATTTTAGCTGGTCAGCACAGAGCACCTACTAAGGTTGACCGCTCTGCATTAGAACTATCTAAAAATATATTTAATTTAAGTTATAATTATCATTTCTAATTTAGATTTATTATGATAATACTACTAAATGATTTGAAAAATCTAAACATAATTCAAGAACCGAACTTAATACGAAAGAGAAACCAGTTCAGACGATCACCATTGACATCAAGAAATAACCTTTTTTTCCTATTTGACTTCTTACCAGAGTGGGTAAATCAATAAGTTCAAGAAATAAATAATTTATAAATTATCATACAAGTTTCGATAATAAAAGTAGGTAAGGGATCCTTGTAGAGAGATCCGAATGGTAAGAAACTTTTGTAGATTTTGCTCAAGTATTTTTCTTTTTTTAAAGTTTTGTATTCAAATTTTCGTGAATGCATCTTTTTGTGTTTTTATAATCCACATGTATTAAAAAAAAATGGTAGATAAGGGGAAGTAAAGATATAGCAAAATTAAGTGGGAAATAATTTTTCAGGATTTGGATTGAGAAGCACATGGCACCTATTAGATCTGCCGTCACAGAACTTGAATTCTGATATAGTTTAATGGAGAGGAGAGCACTGCCTTATTTTGAAAAGTTACACTGTATAAGCCCATGTGACACAAATTAGTAAAACACCATGCCATAGGACCCATCGACCCAGATCAAAACTGTATGGCTATTTTCATTTTTCACTAATGGGTTGTGAAGGAAATGTCATTAACTTAGGATTAATTGCACTGCCCATCTGGGAAAAGGAGAATCTGGTACTAACCTAATTAAATTTTTTTTAAAAAAAAAAAAAAACATTTGTCAATTGCAACGTTTGACTGGTCAAAATTCTCTTAAAACTATTCCGATCCCATGTGTGGACATAAAAAGTACCTCAAACTAATATAAAAATTTTGATCATTTGAGACCACTAGTGGTAATGTACCAAGTTGCAGAGTCTTTTAAGATCAAATACAGAAGATTCAAGCACAGGAAAAAGGGGAAAGGACCGCAGCGGCACGGTCCCCTTTCATTTACATTGAGCCAAACTAAGGTCTTGTGTTTCCCTTTTTTCCTTCCTCTTTTTCCCATGTTGAACAAGATGGAGACATATGCCTAACTTCGTGTGTTTAAAATTTTGATTAATGAACAAAATTTTAAGGAAACGTAAAAAGTTGGTGGTAAAGCATGGATTAAATAAATTTACATTTTGTTTGCATGCTTGTCTTCTAGATTGAAGGAGTGAATACTATGACCCATTTCCCCAAAAAAAGAGGAAAAGAAATGAGGTTGGTCCCATCTTAAGTTTAATGGGTGTATGTGTTTAGATCAATATTTTGTTTTAATTTTATTTTTGTGATACCTGTCGATCAGTCCAAAGAAAAATGCTTAATTTTTCTTAAAAAAAGAAAAAGAAAAATCATACATTTTATAAAAAAAAATTAAAAGTTATCAATGTTTTTTCTCTTAAAAAAAAACTCTTTCTCAAAAAAAAAACTTTCAAAAACTTTCTTGAGAAACCTTTTTTTTCCCAAACGCCTCCTATTCCAGGTCTCCGATGCACAAAAATTTTTCAACAAACTTTTTCCATTTTTAAAATGTTTCAATATACTAAATTAATTAATATTTACTCAAAAATATTTATATTTTTTTATATTTACACATTTTTCATTTTGATATATTATTTGTTTATTTAATTATAGTTTTTATTTTAATATCATTACATATTTAATCATTTTAGATTTTTTATTAAAAATAAGTATTCTATTATTTTTATAAAATAATTAATATTTATAAAAAATTTCTTATTTTTTATATTTATATGTTTCTCCACATTTTCCTTTTTTTTGTATTTTTATTAAGTGTCATTTTTTATATCATTTTGTATCTATTTCTATTTCTATGTTTCTCTTTCCCTTTTCTTTTCCGTGCAAGCTAATTCCATGTTTTGATTGGTCAAAAAAATTAATGTACGGCACTATAAATTTTTGGGACACCACATGGTGCGTACTAATTTATATACAAAATGAATAAATTTAGTGTGGAGTACTCTCATTTGATTCAAATTAAACTTTTGTTTATCATGTGGGTTGGGAATATGAGCATTTGAAAGCCTCACATGCCAACATGTGATGAGCAACACCCACTGGAGGAGCTATAGACTTAGATGAGCCCTTTTTAAGTTGTGGTTCATACACACCAAGTAAATAGTCAAAATGCTTTATATTATGCAGAAAACATTAGGGGATGACTTATAGGAATGTAAGCAATAATTTGCGGTGTTTTTAAACCTGGACCGGACCAACTATAGTTCGATCGAAAACCCGTTTGATTTTTACTTTTAACATGGATAAAATCAAATTTGGTCAAAACCGTTTAAAATCGGTAAAATCGATGAACTGTTCTAATCAGTCCGATTTTTTATTACAACTAATGTTTTTTATATGTTGCTGAAAAAACAAACTCATTTTTCTCATAAAAATATATAAAATTTATTTTATTTTAAAATATATAATATATAAATTATATATATAATATCATGACGGTGTCATTCTGATCCGTTTAATTCGATCAATAAATCAATAGATTGATTGAATTGTTTATTGGTTCCATTTTTTAGAAAAATTGATAATTTGGATCATGTGGGTTCTTTGTTTCCCAGGGATTTGGCTGATCGGGCTCATGTCATGTGCCTGCACAAGATAGTTCGGCTGGATGGACCTTTGGAACATGATTTTGTAGCTTGTTCCAATATGTCTTGGATTTGGGCCCAACATTAGTGCCATTGCCAGGCACATTTCATTATCCTTCCCCAATCTGAGATCATATTATATGAGCGAGCAAATCTTACAGAGAAAAAAAAAAAATGGCAGAAACTCGTGAGGGAACTTTTGTCTGAGTTTTCATAAATTATTTTAATTATTATAATTTTGTCACATATCTAAATCTTAAAAAAAAAAAAAAAACCATAACTATTTCAACATTGATAGAAAATATAAATTGTTGATTTATTATTTTTTATAAATTTAAGAAATCTTTCAAAAAAAATGTATGAACTTGAAATATTTATACTTAATTTATAAATATTTTAAAATTATCCATAAAACTATTTGTAAATATTTATGAAATTTTAATGTTAATTATTCTTTATTCTAATGTTACTAAATTTGCAACTTACAAAAGATTTTTTTTAAAAGTAAAATCATCAATCGGCTTATTACTTCAATTTTAAAACTCTTATTTCTCATATTAATTTATAAACAAAATATAAAAACTTTTAACCAAAAAAATTAGTCCAAATATGTTCCGAGTCTAACTCAATTTCAAAACATTTTATAATATTTAAAAATTCTATATTTTAGTAATAAACTTTTACTATACGAATCAATTTTTTCTTTTTCCCCTGCTATGATTTCAAAAAAAACGTAATTTAATTCTAGTCAACAATAGGGTAGGGTGGAGTTATGCTTTTAAGGCTTGAAGTTTTGCCTTGGTGGGACATCACATGGTACACGGGAGAAGCTAGTAGCTTGGTCGTACCATGCAGAGCAGATATAATAATAGGTGACTAATGGAAATAAAGAGATTGCCCTGCAAGGCAAACTGTGAGCAGTAAGTGGAGGTAGAGAACTAGACAGGACTTCCCCTTTGCAGTAGGGACTCCATTGCTCCACGTAACAAAAAGTAGGACATTTCCCAATCAACATAAGCATCACCTACATTGAATTCCCAAGTCAAGTCTTATGTTTGCCGATGCACCCCCCCTCAGGCCTCCCACCCACATACATGGGTAGGTGTCAAAGAGGAAGCTAGCTGGCTTCTCAAATTTTAAATGAAAAAATTTATATATAATTTTAAAAATTAAAATCTCAAACAGAATTTATCCCTTTAAAAGCTAATACCCATTTTCTAAAATTAAAATGAAATTGAAAGAAAGCTCCAAAGAAAGATGAAAATGAAATTGAGATGGCAAGTGCTATTCTTTAGTAGTAATCTATCGGATTGCTTCCCTTCTAATGCTAGGGTGTATCAAGGAATGTATGGAGAGATGAAAAAGGAATGTATGGAGAAAATAAAAAGACTATGTCAAAAGACTTGTTCTAAATCATTAGTCATGATGATGATATTTGATTTATTATAACCCAGATAACAAAGAATTGACTCAACCCAGCAGAGAAGCGCACACATTTTTCTCTCTTTTAAATGTTCGCTAGTAGCCGGTAATGCATGCTTAGATGATGATGAGATAACCATACCAAGTGTGTCAAGGAAAATTAAAAACAAGAAAGAGGAACAAGCAAACGGACATTCAAATTTAAAGAGGGTTCCAAGGAACTTCTTTCGCTGGAATTTTGAGGATCAGTAGGGGAGCACATGAACGGACAAACAGATGAATCGGCGACGCCGCGATAACGAGTCCAGTTGAAACTCACTCAGCTTCAACCATATTAAATGCTAATTAGAGGGCATTCAGTGACCTTATTAAATTGTTTTTGTTGACTTGGTAATGATAAATTAGTGAAAAGTCATAAAAAATCCAAATTTCCAATTTGCTTCAGTCCGTTTGTTCGGACACTAACAAATTCTAGCCTCTGTTTCCAGGTGCAGGGGAGGAATCCTTTTTGTTTTTACCAATAAAAAACCCCTTTACTCCGATTAACAAATTTTTAAACTTCGCTAATTTTGAATAATTTATGTGTATGTTTCATAAATTTGCAAAAGCACGTAATTTATGTGTATTATCATCTTTAATTTATGAACCCATTTACAGATAAAAATAAATTAAAAAAAAAAGAAAAAAAAGTGAGAGACAACCTAAGAAACGCGAAGCCTACACAAACCAATCAGCTTAGCTTCGGACCGGGTTCACTCCATGCTAGGACAATTTCTATTACAATATTTGCTGACATAACACCATAACTGAAGAACAGATAAGGTTTTCCTGGGGTTCAACTTGAGACCCAGCATTTTATGTAATTACCATATTTAGTTACATTAGATTAAAAGGTTAGCGTACTACACAACATATACTTTTACAGAACATACCTCGGTTTCTTCGAATTCCTACGACAAAATATCATATGCTATATATAATCATACACAAGCTTGTCCTCTAGGAGGCACGGTGAAGAGAAGCTCCAAATCAGGGGGTTGAAAAAACCCTTCCTTTGGTGGGTCCCTCCTTTGCCCTTCAAATCCGAGTGGTTTCTTCTTCGGAGGCGGTGGACACATTAAATCACACCGAATCCGACATCCGTCGTGCCTCGGCGTCGCACAACCATCCTCCACCACCGCCGTCGCATAACTTCCGACCGCATCGTATCTCTTTGCCACAATGATCTCCATTCAATTTAGTCCCACTCCATCAAAGAAAGAGAACGAGTCTATAAGTACTGTTGAGGAAATTCAAAGAGGGACGTCTGGAACATCCTGGATGCGCTTTTTTTCTTTTTTCGTGGGAAATTGGATTTTGAGTGGTGAAGGTCATGACACGTAGGCTCAAGTAGTGAGTGCGTGTCGATAAAGCCTTGGCTTTTGTCTACGTGGACAGGACACGCGGCCCACTCGCCACCGTCCAGTTTCTTAAAAGCAAAAATTTGGGCGGTCAGTGAAAGGGCGGGAAAATTGAAGTCACGATCCAGAGGCAGTGCCACAAGTTTGGATCACTGTTTTAAAACCCGGACGTGCGAATCGATCGCTTAAAGGAGTCACTGAATTAAATCGACCGAATTAAACAAAAAATCCAGATGCCTATTCATAAAATTATAAATAAATATAAATTATAATATACCTAAATAATACTAACATGTGGTCTGATGACAATTATATTTTTATCACAAATATTTTATATTAAAAAAAATTTAGATTAGATCGAATCAATTCAATCCAATTTTACCGATTTAATTTGAGTTTTGATAAAATTTGATTGATTTTTTTAAAAATTTTATAGAAAGAATCAAATCGATTGTTGATTAGATTTTGGATCGGACCGATCCGTCCAATTGAGGTTTCCAAACACTGGTCTGAATGTGAAGCACTAGCTCCGATTGGGCTGTTCCAGTCTGGTGCCTTGCGCGGGTGGACCCCGTTTTCCACTTTTGAACCGAGTGAATCGAAAAGGTACAAGATACAAAATACAACCTTAATTCAATTCTATTACCACATTGTATCAAGAACAATGAAATTATATTATATTTACCTTAAACTTTATTATCGAATTTTCACTCACTATCAAAGTGCAAGTAATAACCAAGAGAGACTCACATCTCTCACGAATCCCACATTAAGCACTAATAAAATCATAGAATGATATTTAAATTTAATAAATTCTCACATCTAACAAGTTGATTTTTTGGGATGAATTCTCCTATTAGATTTAAATCTATCACGTGCCCCCATGACAAATTGGTATTAGTGCCAAGCTAACATGGAAAATGACTACTTGAAAACGGGTTATCTGATATTTGATAAGCCCTAGAGTGAGTGTCATCCAAAGGAAAAATGATTATCTGCTGCCAGAGTACGAGTCGTCGAAAATAGAAAAGGGCAAACTGATGAAGAGTGAAAGCCGTTCAAAAAGAAAAAGGGTTATTTGGTGTTAAAGTGAAAGTCATCTAAAGAGAAAAAGGGTTACCTGGTGTTAGGGTGAGAACTGTCCAGAAAAGGGAAAAGTGCTACTTGGTGTCGTGAAGAATTCAGAGTGTGAACTGTTTAGAGTGAGAGTCGTCCGTGGACATCTGACTTCTCAAAGAATGGACAATGTCATGAATCTCACATTAGTTTCCAACAAAATCATAGAATGGTACTTAAGTGATGCAGAGTGAGAGCTATCAAAAAAGAAAAATTACTACATGGTGTCAAAGAGAGCCATCCAAAGAGAAAAAATGTTATCTGGTATCAAAGTGAAAACCATCTAAAAAAACAGAAAAGGATTACCTGATTTTGTGAAGAGTTTCGAGTGTGAATCGTCCAAGAGTGAGAGCCGGCTGCCTTGTCAATCCGTATACTAATACACTTTCAGCTGGGTCTGTGCCATGGCTGAGGCCTCATGCACAGCTTGTGTTATATACAACCAAAAATTGTTGTTCCATAGAGCCCGAGAACTGGTAGGCCCAATTGTTCATTGGACTTGCATGGTAACTACCTAGTTTCCGTAACGACAGCCAACTGCCTTGTCAATCTATATGCTAATACACTTTTAGCTGGGTCTGTGCGTGTGCCATGGTTGAGGCCTCATGCACAGCCCGTGTTGTATAAAACAAAAAATTGTTGTTCGATAGAGCCCGAGAACTGGTAGGCCCAATTGTTCATTGGACTGGCCTCTAACTTCGTATGGCTAAATTTAAATACTTCACGCTTCCACCCGATAGAAACTTTGGGCCCACTTTGCCCAAATCTGAATTCTATGAGCATATGCAAGTGCACTGAAGATAGAGAACCAAACCCCTCCAATTAATTTATTAAAATATTCAAGCAGATTCTTAAAACACACGATCTTTCTGGGATCAATTAGTGGCTAAGGAGAAATTCTTCAAGTTTGGACTATATCTTGTAGAACAAGATAAAGATTTGATGGATATTTTGCCTTCTAATTAAAGACACTAAGCTTTTAAGAAAGTAACGTAGTGATTTTGGAGTTGAAAGATAAATAAATAAATAAATAAAGACACTAAAAACCTAAAAATCATGCATGATAGTATATAGATCTGCAGGGGTCTTCTAATTTGAACACCAATGAAATCGTTAGTCCACTTCCTCTCCGCTCAATAATTACGTTTGACAGAACAGAACGCTGCATAAATGGAAGTACCATATTTTGCAATCTCTTTGAGTTTCCCAAGATTGATACGATGATGATCAATGACCCGATCTCTTATCTCCTTAGAAAACCATCTAGAATCCCCAACCCTATTTTCGACACGTGTCATCAGAGAATTATGAAACAAAAATATCTTAGTCTAAGGTCAAACATTTACAACCCTACTCCCCGAAGTCCAGATCCGAGAAACCATATCTCTCATTGTTCTCCAATGTCTCAACCACCCCAAGTAAACCCCAGCAACTCCAGCATATGTTTATGATAAAAAATATAATTACTTAAATGGCGGTATATTTGTCCCCACACACGTGAAATACAAGTGGGTCCTGCTAGCATCGCTGTCATCGTCTCTGGATTGCCACGTGTGCGTTGAAAACTGTGTGTAGCCTGTTTCTTGTTTTTCTTTTTTCAAACTTCTCACATAATCCATGTACGTACACGTAACCCGAATTTGGAAACTAAAGTTCGGGGCACGTGGGCCAATCATGGTTCTCCTCGTGTTATGGAGACCATTTGGAAAGTCCATCTTGGAGTAATGACGTGTTGAGACTGTCTTGCCCAACTCAAAAATTAAAACCTGAATTTAAGAGAATCGTTTTTTTTTTTTTTTTTTTTTTTTTTTTTTTTTTTAATACGAAAAAAGAAATGTTTGACTTAAAAGACAAAACCAACGCCTTTCCGAAAATCCTCAACTTTTCAGAATTAACTATTATGGGATTCCGATTATAATAGGTAAATACAAGTTTTATTTATACAATTGTATAGTCGAAAAATAAAGATTAAGATTTTTATTTTTGTTTATTAGAAAACCCTAAAATTAAATTTTGTTAAGTAGCAAAGGGCTAGGCTGTGTGGTACTGCCCAACGGGGTTTACTAAGCTGCTTTGGGCCTCATCACGTGGGTACGTGTAACCTACAAGCGTGTGGTGGTGTAGGAGTGACATACTTCGGCTTCCCGGGAGTGACAAGCTCGACACGTGTGATGTAGTCAAACCTCTGAAACGACCACAGAACAACGTAAGGTCACTTGCTTTCAGAAAGCAGAAAATGGGCAGGTGAGTGGTCACGTGAATCCGTTACAATTTACACCGAAACTTCCGTTTACACTAACCGCACCGTAGCAATTTTGTGGCAAGTGATCTACGGTCATCGCAATGCTCTTATAATCATCGCCGTTGGATGTCGTGATTCAATGTGTGAAATGATGATGACGGTGCAACAAAAAAGCGAGAAAAAGACCAACCGGTGTCGAAGAAAACGATGAGAGACCCGGCATATAAAGGAAAAGTCATGTGGCCTGCGGTTGTTACTGAAAGGTACTGAGTGATACCTGGACGACGAGGAAAATACAGAGCTACGATGGACACGTACCTCTTCTAGAATCTCAACACTTGTAAGGTTCAAGTCCGACTGGCATCCACCTCATTGGATAAGATTTGATCGGTTGGGCTCATCTCTGGGCCGGGTCTCTCCAAACCCATGTTCGAGTCCCGCAATAGACAATAATATTTTTTTTAATTATAAATTATCAGTTTTCGATAATTATGATAATTTTGAATAAATCTGTTTTGAATTGAATTAAATTTTTAAAGAATAAAACTTTCTCAATACCTATTTTCATGATATAAAAAATTTAAATTCAAAATTTTAATTAAATAATATCAATATCAAATCACTGGACTAATTGTATATTAATAATTATAGATTGTCAATTATTCTTGGGGAAGTGATTAAAATTTAGAGAAAGTGAGTTAATCGTTGGGTTGAAAAGCATAAATAATTTTCATTTTAGATCATCCAATTCTATGATTAGGTTATACTCCATGATTACAACTTCTTAGTTAGAAATAATTTATAAATAATATTATCATCCGTGAGGCTTTTCTCCTTCTCGATACCCACATTTAAGTTCAATCAATCATTGTCTGTAATTTAAATACGTTAAGTGGGGTAATTAAAATTAAGAAAATGAGAGCTACTTATAGGATCAAAAGTTTAAATAATCTTTATTTTTAATCATCTCATCATTTAACTAACCATATCAGCATCATGCAAAATAAATTAAACTTTTTAATTAAAAAGAGTAAGTAATATTATTATGATACTAAAATAATACTGATATAACTCTAATTAATTAATTTTTTAATTATTAAATAAAGTTTATATTTTTAATTTCAAATTTAAGATCTTGTCAAGAACACGTGCAGCGCAGTGAAACGGGGTAGCATTGGGGCAATACCTGTCTTACAAAAAGAAGCGTAAAGTAACGTGGCACTAGAAAATCAGGCTAAGATGGTTAAGGGCGGACAGGTTGTAAGAGGAAGAGGGACTAGGGATGGCACGATCCGCATGGGTGAAAGGTCTTAGGGGGGCTGGCAGTATTCCCACCACTGTTGTGACGCCTGTCTTCTTCTCAACCTATCCTCTCTCTCTCTCTCTCTTCTCTATTGTACTAGTATATATGTTAGTAATATATGCACAGGGCTTCAAGCTTCATATACCCGAAAAATAGCTCATACTCAAAGCTCTAGTTAGTTCACCATGCATCCTATTTTGGTGTATGGAGCTTCAATCGTTGTGCTCTTTGTGCCTCTGTTGTTACTGTCGCTTTCTGTTTTTTCGTTTCTCAAATGTTATCAACCAAAAGAGAAGCCTCTACCGCCTGGTTCAATGGGATGGCCTTACATCGGAGAAACTTTCAGACTCTACACTGAGAACCCCAATTCCTTCTTCTCCAACCGCCAAAAACGGTACAGACAAAAACACCCTTAATGAAATCCATTCTCTTCATGCCCAATTAACGTTATTTGTTCGGTAAAAATATTGTTGTTTTTGTTCGTAGATATGGAGATATATTTAAGACATACATTTTAGGATGTCCATGTGTGATGATATCGAGCCTCGAAGCTGCAAAGGTTGTTTTGGTGAGTCAAGCTCATTTGTTCAAGCCAGCTTATCCACCGAGCAAGGAGAAGATAATAGGACCCGAGGCCATATTTTTCCACCAAGGAAACTATCATTTTAGGCTCAAGAAGCTCATCCAGGCCTCTCTCCTTCCTTCGGCAATCAAAGGATCTGTTTCCGAGATTGAACAAATCGTTCTCAACCTTCTCCCTTCTTGGGAGGATTGCACTATAAACACTTTACACGAAATGAAGAAGGTAAATTCTTCATTTTACACAACTTAATATCGAAAAAACAAATTCATATGGTCGATTCCAACAAGTTTGGAGGGCAAAAAACTCGAACTTTTCACTTTTTTATGTTTATTCCTTGGTTTCTTTTAGTTTGCTTTCGATGTTGCAATGGTATCAGTCTTCGGAGATGCACGAGAAATCGAAGTTGAAGGAATAAAGAAGCTGTATAAATGCCTGGAAAAGGGTTACAATTCCATGCCATTAGATATTCCGGGAACTCCTTTCTACAAAGCAATGAAGGTCAGAACTCTCTCTCTCTCTCTCTCTCTCTCTCTCTCTCGGGGTTCCTGGCAGCAATAATAATTTCTTTGGATGGTGCATTGGTTTGGTTTGGTTTGGACGGAATATCCAAAGAAGGGCATTAAATGGAAAGACCAAAAAGGTATTTTTATCATACGGATGGTGCACACGTAGTACAACAGTATTTCGCAAGTGTAGTTGGATATGTGTCTATGTGATAGTTGAATACAACTATTCATACTCATTTATGATTCAGAATTTGGTTCTTTTCTTAAAAAAGTGATGTCACTTTTTCCATATATCTGTTTTTGTTCATATTTTATTTTTGTGACAGGCAAGGAAGATGTTGAATGAAACATTGAAGAAATTGATTGAGAAGAGAAGAGGAAGTAGGACACATGGTGGAGGCTTATTGGGGGTATTATTGGAGTCATCATCAACGTCTAATAAAGTTCATGATAATCACATTTTTAGTGATTCTCAGATTGCTGATAACATCATAGGAGTTATCTTTGCTGCCCATGATACAACTGCAAGTGTCCTTACATGGATTATCAAGTACTTGCATGAGAATGATGATCTCTTGGATGCTGTTACGGTATTGAATACACATATTGTTATCAGAATTTTTTTTTAATATTTTATAATATCTATTTTGGTTTCACAAGTATTCGAATTTGGTTCTTCAGAGGAGGATTAAGAGGAGTTTTTTTTTTTTATTTTTTTCTTACATTTATTTTTTTTTATTTATATATATATATATATATATATATATATATATATATATATATATATATATATGTATATATATATATGTATATATATGTATATATATGTATATATATATATATATATATATATATATGTATATATATATTTATGGGGCGGAAGGTTTTTGTTTTTATTTTCATAATTTTTTTACACATATTTAGTGATGGATGGCTGCAGAGAGAACAAGAAGATATCCGACGCAGAATACTCCAAGGTACTTGTTCACTCACATGGGATGACACAAGAAATATGCCGTTGACTAGCCGGGTACATTACTGTTATTATTATTATTATTATTATTATTATTAGTAATTAAATTAGATTAATAATTACCAAAAATATATTAATTAATTTAGATATTAGTAGTTCATTTAGAAGTGTTTTTGGGTATTCTCAGGTCATTCAAGAGACACTAAGATCAGCAAGTATTCTATCATTTACATTCCGAGAAGCAGTCCAAGATGTGGAATTTGAAGGTTACTTCATTCCAAAAGGATGGAAGGTGCTTCCTCTCTTCAGAAGCATTCATCATTGTGCCGATTTCTTTCCACAACCGGAAAAATTTGACCCTTCTAGATTTGAGGTATTATTTATTGTTATTTTTATTCAAAAAAAAAAAAAGGTTTAGTAATGGAAGTGGGTCAGTTCTATCCAGAAATATAAGGTGATGAGTGGCTACTAGGGGGGGTGTGTGTGTCATTTGTATCTCATAATATATGAATCTTCCCTATGTGTGCATATAAATCTGATGAATGAAATCTGGGTAGAATCAGAACATGTGAGCAGGATTTGGAAGCATCTCACGTTGAGTTGAGTGGGTTCTGTGTGTATTCCAACTTGACATATACGTACAAAACTATATAATGAGAAGAGATTTGATTTTTGGAGTAGAAGTCATATATCTGTATTCAACGCTGAAGATAATTCCGTGTTGTATATGTGATGGTGCAGGTGCCACCAAGACCAAACACGTACATGCCATTTGGGAATGGAGTGCATTCCTGTCCAGGCAGTGAGTTGGCTAAGCTTGAGATCCTCGTCCTTCTCCACCACCTCACCACCTCCTTCAGGTCTCTCTCTCTCTCTCTCTCTATAGATTCCTCCACGTGATATTTTCCCAACTAGAGAACCTAAATCAATCCTTAATTAGTGTCGTGGTAATCATAATGTATAACTCCGTGTTACCCACTTAAAACAGGATAACAAAGAACAAGCCATGCCATTGGGTTTATGCAGTGCTGTAATGAGCGGAAAGATAACCATTCTTTCACCTTTTACTAAAGACTACAATATGCTATTAGGCTTCTGATCCTATATAAGCACAAAATCGGTGGACAAGAGAACACCTTTCTGAACTAGCACAAAGATGACCATTCTTTCGCCTTTTACGGAAAACTACTCCTTGTTTTGGATGTGGTCCTATTTGACGGTCATATTCCTTCAATAAATACAGAAAAATAGGGCGCGTATGTTCAATGTTTGCTGCTATCATTGACATAGAAGTGTTACCGATGCTTCACATATATGACATGTGGCGAGCATTGGATCATGGCTAAAATTTATAGTTGAATTTAATGCATGAGCCATATTGAACTCTTTTCTCATTGAAAAGAACGTACATATCTAACGTATAGATTTCTAACGTATGTTGCAACATTTGACAAGAAACGTGTTGTCCGTTCCATATTCAAGTTGGGAGGATGTGACTAGTGTGAATCCACAAAATCGCATATAGGTCTTGTATTTTTGCGATGTTAAATTGCATTCACACGTTATCAATATATTCATTTTTACTTTTTAAAATATCTGATCAAATAAATATAAATATTTTAAATTTTCAAAAAAAAAAAAAAAGAAATATGGTTTGATTAATATGTCTGGAGACAAACCAAATCTAGTATATATATATATATGTTTGCATGTTCACTAGATTCCTTTTCTCATTTCAGGTGGGACATTGTGGGAGGGGAAGATGGAATACAGTATGGTCCTTTTCCAGTACCAAAACATGGACTGCCAATAAGGGTCATCCCTAGAAACAAGAAAATGATTCCATCAAATCCTATTTAAGATCCCAGAATTAGGTTTTCGTGGAATTCTCTGTTTTTTTCTCTTATTGAAATCAATGGGGCCAAAGGCTACCAAGACAAATCCCTATTGGTTTCCCTCTTTTCAAGCCGTCTTGGCTCTTTCATTTCTTTTCTTGTTGTCCAGCGTGTTTAGTCCATGTCAAACAGTGCTTACATGCACATTCACATTGCCATTTGTAAAGTACCTGTTTACCAAAGACAAATTCAAAGAAAAAGGAAAATTACAATTAAAAAAGAATGTGATTAATAAGTTTAAGTTCTACGATATAAGGGTGCACATTTATTCTAGGAAAAAGAATGTCATTAATCTGCTTTTACCCTCTAGCTTTCATTTTGTTGAGGGATGGTGGAGAAGAATTTTTTACAAATCTTCTTAAGCCAACGGATAAGTTTTCGGAGAACAATTAAGAAAGGGACTATATAAAGCCAATTTTGGAAGCAAATATATGGTGCAAGAGATTGATCATGGTAACTTGTTTGCTTCTGAGGATATTTTCGAGTGTTTCAAGAGAGTCCACACAAGAAATGGAAAGACAAGTAAGGGGGTCCATGTGCACATCACGGGGGGATTTGGGGTCCTGGAGGACTCATGGCATGAGTGAATTGTGTGAGCAAAATTGCCACGTAAAGCAATCTTCATGCACATATTCGTCACCCAGGATCCTATAAAAACAGGGGAAGCTCTGTTATATCCTTGCATTAATGTTTGATTTTGATCCAAAGGTTTCTATCTACCAATTGTAACAGGCTATAATGATTTGTTTGGCTGCGTTTTCCAACTTTTTCCTAGAATTTTTTTTTTCATCATATCAATATGTAACCTTAAAATAGCAGCTGCGGACATTCCTTCTTAAATACATCCTAGGTCTTATTTTAAAAAATAATTAAAAAAAAAACCAATAAAAAATTAAAAGACTTTTACTTTTCTTTTCGATCTTTAAAATTAGTTTTTCTATTTATTTGTCGAGTTAGAAGAGTTTGCTCGATCTGGACACACAATTTTGCACCATGGTCTTCTCCTCTAGCCAATAATGGTTGGTAATTATGAACCAACATTAATCCAAGAATGCGCAAGAGGAAGGTAATAAAAACAAAACCTCATAAAAGGTGCGTTAACAAATCATGTTAAGTATAGCCCTGACTCACACTCTTGGTTAATTTTAGTTAAAATACTTTTCACAGAGTGCTTTCATAAAGCAAGTTTATCAGACACGTGGATGATAACTATATTAAATGTGTTAATAGATACCTTATTGTCGTCCACTAAAGCCAACGCCGTCCATAGCCATTCTGAGGAAAGAGTACCAGGAAAGGCCCCCTGGTTGCCCACATTTGTTCTGCTCCGGGCTCAGGTTATTAAATCCCATGTCTAGCTGCCAATGCAGAGAAACAAGGTTTAGAGGATACCAGAGTGGTGTTGTTTCCATCCCAAATATAGCATCCGGTACAATGCTGCAAACTAGAAGAGGCTCATAGTATGAAACAACAGTGAGAAACAACACCACCACCCAGGCTGTTGATTTTTTCCTCCAAT
Organism: Dillenia turbinata; assembly: GCA_037126225.1. Classification (NCBI taxonomy): domain Eukaryota; kingdom Viridiplantae; phylum Streptophyta; class Magnoliopsida; order Dilleniales; family Dilleniaceae; genus Dillenia; species Dillenia turbinata. The sequence goes on from JBAMMX010000007.1 coordinate 1,892,699, forward strand.
CCAAATAGACTAGGGCACTGTACTTTGTGTCCATTCAAGCAGGGTTTAAACATTTAGTTTGTCATAGATTTCCTTTCAAATCAGTAATGACACTTTAATTTGGGGCTTTTCAGCTTTTTATTACAAGTCAATGCCCTGTTAGCACATGCAATGACACAGCAAAATATGATTCATGTGGCAGGACTTAAAATAGATGGAGTTACGAGCAAGAGGAGAAACTTTGACACGGAACCTTGAAAGCCTTCAAGTCTAGTGCAAAACAACAACAATACAATCGGGCTCCCCGATAGTCCCCATCAATGCAAAATCCCCCAAATCATGCAACCAAGAAATCCTTCAAGTTGAGTAGCTGTAAATACAAAGAAGAAAAATGTCATAACATCAAGACGTAACATGAAAGTGTTGCAAACATGGAACAAGGAGACCTTTATAAATTTAAAGTTGTTGTCATGCAAAAATTATCAATCAATCCACAACCAGCTGTGTAATCTTCAAAAGTCTTTTTCCTGCTGCCTGACGTCACCATAATGTATGTAGGGCAACGTGTTGAAGCTAACCTGCATATTAAGCCAAGATCTGGTAGAATCTTGTCCCTACACTACAACAATAATAGATGAAGTTCAGAAACGCATGTGGAAAACATTATGATAAATCTTAATCACAAAAGCCTGAAAGGAAAAGGCTGACCTGGAAAATCCATCTTCATTTCCAACAGGGAAGCATGATTAATGAATGTTGAAGTGATTGATAACAAACATGATCTAAAAATACCAATTGAAATTTTGCTCTCAACATATATTGCTATGTTGTTCTATGAAAAGTAAAGGTACTTTTAATGAAACCTACAAAGACATCCAAATATATCCCACACATTGTTAAAAACATGGCAGCCCAAGATGGGACCTTAGGCATTGTAAAAGTCACAAGGAAAAAATATCTTGCAGTGTATATCACGTATCAGTCATCAATATACTGCAAACGCGAGAATGAGAAACACAGAAAAACTGATCTCTCAATGATAGCAACGCTACAATTGGTTCTATCAAAAAATACTGAAGTTACAATTGAACTCAAATACCAAATTACAGAAATCTAGCTCAATTTTGTTTCCAAGAGCAAAAATTTTAAGCATAAGAAAAACAAGAAGGCAGCAACAAAATAACTGCGTAAGCACTGCTGCAAGAAGCTAGTGGGATGCTCAGGGAAAGTGTTAGGCAAGTAAACCCATTTGGGATGTTCAAGATGCCTGAGTGCATGATTACAATGTAAATTTATAAATGCTATGGTGTAAGTGTATAATTCCATGGGGGAAGGGTTCAAGATAATATCGTTAACCACCCAATATCAACCTTAGCAATAAAAATAGAGTTTAAAGGAGAATTTTACCATCAAAAGAGGAATGATGTCAAGTATCACGAATTTAGAGAGATATAGATCTCCACCTATAAAAACTGGTCAAAATTTGCCAGAGAGTAACTCTGGGAGAAGCATTAATGTTTTATACATGTTATTCCAAATTCATTGACGTGTATTTTTTTTTTTTTTTTAATCTTCCCTGATAATGCACTCCCATCTATAACACAAGAAGCAAGGTGTATTTTCCAACACAATCAGAATCACAAGTTTCCAATGCATTCCTTCTTAACCTAGCTCGATTTCATTATGACCATGATTTGATGGGAAATGAAAATGAAAGCTTGAGGTCCTTTAATGTGCATCTAGGCTTGCATGAGCTAATAGGGATTGTAAATGTATGTTTATAACTATAAGAGATATTAGCAAAAGATTGACAATGTCACAAATAGTCTATAGAAACTAAAAATTTACCATGAATTGCTTGGCCTAGTGGTTGTTGCACTTCTATGTACTTGTGGGACCTTAGGTCAAGTTCAAATCTTGCAACCAACATTTCCATACTAACATTTGGATGCAAATATAGACTGAATTTAAAAACCAGGTTTGTCTCTGACGAAATGTAGCACGAGACAATCAAATTAAACAATTAAAGTGAGAATGCAGGAGAATAGCAGAAGTACTTAACAGAACTGGTCCACAAGAAGCACCATAATGTAATTAAAAATCCATCATATAAGTACCATACAAAAAAATAATGGACAAAAAAGAAATAGAAACTTAAACCCTTTGAAGGACGCAGCCACATAGTGTAACATTAAAAATTGCCAGGAATTGCATAGTTGATCTCTATAATCCAGGAATCTTCTCTTTCCTTTCACAATCCTAAGTACCACCACACTGGCACGGTTGAAAACAGCATACCTTATTGCCAGCTAATAAACAAAAGGGATGAACTTGTACTTGACTTTGTTCATATACTCAATATACCCCTCCCTAAAATTTTCCAACATTAAAGCCTCTTCCAACTTCGCCCTCTGATCATAATACACCAAACAAGTTGCAACAACAAATAGTGAGCTCATCGGTGCCCTCCAAGCAACACAATAAGTCACAAAAAGAAGCATTGTGGATGCATAGATTGGGTGCCGCACCCATCGGTATGGTCCAAACTGCACAACTGCAGTTGGCACCACAATCTTTTCTGAGTACTTTGCAAGATACAATGTAGAGTTATATTGCATAAACAGTGTGATCATTATCATAACCCATATCACCAAATTGTTCCATCCACCAGGAATCAAGTGCAACTCAGGCCCTTCAAAGGCCGCAAGCCAATGGCCAACCATGACTCCAGCGCCAAACAAGATACGGTACCAATTGGGTGGGTTAACATCCCACTTGGCATCATGCTCACGAGGGTAAAGATCACCATACAAGCGCTTTCTAATGCTGACATTGAAGAAGAAGAAGTAATGATACACCAAGAAGAACACAAAAGGCCAACCTTCTAGAAAGCCATTGGAATAAGCTGGTGGGACAAGTGTAAGCCAGGTGAATGCTGAAGTGACAATTGCCAATTGCTCAAACTCATTGGCTTCACCTCTCAAATGCTTGCGGAGACAATAAGCACCATAAAATGCAAGCCCGAAAGCAATGTACCATGGCCAAAACAACCAAGTCCAGCTAAAGTACATCCAGAAGAATGGATTGAATGCAAGATTGATAACCCACATTGTGACAGCCGTTACAATGGATAAAACGGCAGCCCATTTGCATATGTCTATCGGGGTTAGCTCCAAAATTGATCTCTTCAATGACTCGAAGGACAAGTTTTTAAGGGTTTTAAAAAATGGGTTTTGAGAATCTGTGCTTGTCGTGCCAGAAAGAGAACATTTGATTTGGCGGGGTCGTGTCTTTGATTGCAAACATGACAAATTAGACATGTAGACTGGATTTCTGAATGTCCTGGTAAATGGGCTTGGTGAGGAATGCCGTAAACTGGTGGTGGGGAACACTCTAATGACGTTCGAGCGTTTCCGGTGTTCGCATTTCAAATGTTCGTTAAAATGTCTGAGAGAGGCGCTATTGATGCTAGCACCTCTATTTGGGAAAGCGAAGCCAAATGGCAGTGGCTTCGAGTTAAGCATTGCCGACGTTGAACCCATGGCGGCGGGAGTTGGGAGTGGACTGACTGAGACTGAGAGACACCCGTGAGAAGAAAAGCTACGGAAACCCAGCGGCGTCGCGGTCGACCATCGTTTCTTTTCTCCCCAGTCAGCGGGCGCGCAGACTCAGAGCCAGAGCTATTTCCTAGATGCGCGAAAGTGGAAATTACTTGTCAAGGTTGCTGAACTTCGTATTGAATTCATAAATTAGTATTTAAATTGTAAAATATAATGACTTAATTCCTATACTTTAAAAATCATAACGCCATTAATTTTTCTATTGCTGACATGTCCAATGACACATCAACATCTCATCCAATCTTGATTGTCACGTTCAGATAATTGTTGACATGACATGACACATCAATTTCAGCGCACTAACAAGGAAGTGATGGGAGTGGAGAAATTAATAACAAAACCCAAAAGGAAAAAAAAAACTATTTAACTGAGGGAGAGAGAGAAAGAGAAAGCGAGAGAGACAGAAAGGCAGTCGATTGAAAAAAATGTTGAGAGAGATAGTTCAAAGAAGATTCAGTGGGTTAAAGTTGTTTGAGAGAGAAAATGACAATTGATCTCGGGAGTCTCAACAAATTCCTTTTAGGCTTATGGTCCCAGATTCATCACCATTATCAATTGAAGTTGTTTCCTCAACATGGGATTCTATTAAAGTATGAAATCTAACTTTTAATTTACAGTTGCTGAAAATTGAAGTATTACTGTTTATTGTTATTGTTCGATAAAATTAGGGTTTCAAAAAAATTTGGATTTTAAAAAAATTTGTCTTTCAAAAAAAGAAAACTAGGGTTTTAAATTAAGGTTTTAAATTAAGGTTTTTAATTAATGTTCATATGTAATAAAATCGATAATTTTCTTTATATCGTTAAAAGATCTGTATAATTAAGGTTTTAATTGAAGTCAAAATTAGGGTTCGAAATAATTTAGCATTTTAATTAGGGTTTTATTTAGAGTGAAAATTAGAGTTCAAAATAATATAGGGTTTTAATTAAGGTTTAAATTGAAAAAAAAAATTAGGGTTTTAATTAGGGATTTATTTATTGCTATAAATAATTTAAGATTTTTAATTTGAATCTATGTTAAATATCTCAGCATTTTTCAAATTTCTTTCTTTCCTCAGATATATGGATTTTTCCAAATTCACAATTGTATTTCATCATGGTGATAAATTTATAGGAACAAATAGTTACGAAGGTGGGGATTTAACATATTTTGATAATTGTAATAGGGATATAATGTTCGTATTTGAATTAGGGCATATGGTAGCTGAATTAGGTTATAAAAACTATGTGAGGTCATGGATACCTTAACCTGGAGGTGGTTTCAGTCCAATATTAACTAATTCAGCATTGTTATATTATTTGGATAAAAGGGAAAAAGATGAGAATGCTGATTTTTATATTGAACATGGTATTGATAACGCTTGTGTATTAGAGAACGATGTTGACTTATTTAATAAAATTGATGAAGATAGTGAGAGAAGTGAGGGCTTTAGTATTGAGATTTTGGTGAGTAGTGATGATGATGATGGTCCATGGCAAGAAAGGGAGGAGGAGGAGGAGAAGGAGGAGGAAATGTGCAGTGATGATCCTTCAGAAGGTGAAGAGCCCAATACAGGTTATGAAGAGGGCATTATAAACTTTGAAGAAGAGTTAAACTTCAAAAAAGTATTCAATGATTGGGAGAAGGCAGATGATGAGGATGATTTAGAGTATACATTGAGAGAGAATGGGAGAGAAGATGAAGGGGTTGAGTCAAAAAAAAATATAGATATGAAGAGTTCAAGACAGATTACAACCTTAGATTTATTGAATTCAAACAAAGGTAGATTTTTGAAAGTTTGACATTTTTTAAAGAAATATTGAAAGATTATACTATATACAATGGAAGAAATCTCAGATTTGTGAAAAATGACAAGGGTAAAGTTAGAGTTATGTGTGTTGAGGAATGTGAATGGTTAATTTATGTCAAAAAACTTGATGATCATGAGAAGACAACAATTGTAGTGACATATAAGGCTCAACACAGCTGTGCAAGATATTGGAATAACAAACATGCAACAGCAAAGTGACTTGTAAAGAAATGAGTCAGGAGTGTCTAAAATGATCCTAACATTAAACTGCGTACTCTACAACAAAGAGCTAAAGAGAAGTTTATGGTCAGCTGTGAAAGAATGAAGGTGCGGAAAGCAAGAGTCATGGCTAAAGAGCTTGCTGCAGGTAAGGACAAAGAGCAATTCTTCTTATTAAAACCATATTTTGAAAAGATTTTGAGAACCAATAAGGGAAGTACTTGTAAAATAAAGAGTTTTTTACCTGAAGGTGATGAACATTTCTTATCCATCTAATATCCCCTAACTCTAATATTTAAAAGATTGTACATCTGTCTGGAAGCTTGTAAAAGGGGATTTGTGGCTTCTTGTAGGCTATTTATAGGATTGGATGGCTGTTTTCTAAAAAGTAGATATGAATGGTAGTTGCTTATTGTAGTTGGAAAAAACGCTAATAATAGAATCTTTCCTTTAGCTTTTGCAATTGTCGAGTTGGAGGAGACGAATTCTTGGATGTGGTTCCTTGATAATTTACTTGGGGACAATGGATATGATAGAAAATGGACATTCATGTCGGACCAACAGAATGTATATAAGAAATTATTATTTTTTTATCATCAGAAGGCAATGCAATTGTATTAATATGCATTGTCTCCACATTTTTTTTTGTGCGCAGGGATTAATTAATGTTATTTCTACCTATCTCCACATTCCAAACACAGAATATGTGCTCGACATCTCTATAATAATTTACACAAGAAGTTCAAAGACTTGGAGTTGAAGAACATATTCTATACTGCTTGTAGGGCTACATATGAGGCTGAATTCATTCGAGTAATGAGAGAGATTGAGACTTCAGATGCTGCTGCCTATGCTTAGTTGAAAGAGAAGCATACCGAAGTATGGTCGCGATTTGCATTTTCAGAATACAATAAGTGTGATCTGCTCGTAAATAATGTTTGTAAATCTTTCAATTCTAAAATTTTAGATGCAAAAGAGATGTCTGTGATCAGTTTGCTAGAGGTTATTAGATCTAGGTTGATGTCCAAGTTCTCTGAGAATAGAGCTAAAATATCAACCATCAATGGTGATATTTGTCCTGTCATTCAAAGAAAATTAAAAAAACAAAAGCGGCTAAGTAAACATTGGTTTTCAACTTTAGCAGGGGGTGGGATATATGAAGTGATATCTTTTTTTAACAAATTTATTATAGATTTGGACAATAAGACTTGCACTTGTAGAGCTTGAGAATTATCTGACATTCCCTATACCCATGCAATTAGTTGCATCTTTATTTGTAGAGAAAAACAAGAGAAATTTGTCTCTAGTTGTTACAGCGCAACCTGTTATGCGGAGTGTTATGCGCCTATTGTTTATCCTTGTAATAGGTCAAATGTTTGGGACAAATGTCTAGTCCCAATCTTGTTGCCCCCCCAACTATAAAAGAAAAGCATGAAGACCAGTAACAAAAAGGAGAAGGGAGCCCACTGATGTCTCATCCAAGAATCCCCACACACTTTCTAGGGCTGGAACCACCATCAAATGCACTCTTTGCAAGCAATCTGGACATAACAAAAGATCATGCACCTCAAATGCATCACAAGCATCACAAATATCCTAGCCATCTTCATCTCAGCAGATTCAAAGCCAACATGCATCAGAAGCATCCCAGCCTCCGTCATCCTGGACTAGAATACAAAATTGTAAACTTGAACAATGCAGTGAAAACTTGTTATGATGTTTTTTTTTTGGGTGAAATTGTAATGATATTCTGAAATGAGTTATAACTTTATCTCCAGTTGTGAAGTTTTTATATTAATGTACTATGTGCCAAACTTTAAATGTTTACGTTTTTAACTTCAAAAATATGAAATGTTGTTCTGGAATAGTTGTAAAATCAAATTATTGTCCCAAAGTGTGTACCAAAATCAGGATTTGTGATGTCAAGTTGTGATGTTTCAGGTTTTGTGCTTATGCTAGGTCATGTTGTCTTGTGCTAAGTGATCTTGTCAAGTTCTGAATTGTGATGTCAAGTTGTGATATTTCAGGTTTTGTGCTTATGCTAGGTGATGTTGTCTTGTGATAGGTGATCTTGTCAAGTTCTGAATTGTGATGCTAGATGATGCTTCAAGTTGCTTCAGGTTTCTAAAGTTGTTTCTAGGTTTTATACTTATACTTCAAACTGTGTGCTAGGTGATCATGTCTTATGTTTCAGGTTTCTGAAAAGTTGTTTTTTTCCTTCTTACCGAAACATAAATTCTCACCAAAACAATATTGGAAAAAAAAAAAAGAAAACAGATCCATTAATAATATTGACATAACATAACTTCTCACAAAAAAAAAAAAAAATTACAGAAATAGAAAAAAATTTACTTCCTACCCAACTTTATACAAAAGACCAAAAATCACAACTCCAATTGTCAATATTTCACCCACGCGTATGAATCTTTCTAAAATGATTGAATCTTTTCTTTTTTGTCTCCTTAAAACTTAAATCTCTTCCTTCAATATCAAATTCTTTTCCTCAAGCTTTTGAACGCATCGCAACAGTCGATCATTTTCTTCCTTCAGCCTCTCGATGTTGTTTCTTGCATCCTGCATTCCCAAAGTCCAGTCAGCAACGATGGAGTTGTGTACCATTTTGAGTTCATCGACTTTTTTCTTCAGACCATGAATTACTTCAATTGCTCTAGGGCTGAAGGTGGGTCATACCATTCAAAAAAATTACAAGCATTACCTTTCCAAAATTAGGACAACCGTAGAATTTTTGCGATGGATTTCGTTCTAACCATGAAGTCACCAACACTGCATCAAGATTGCATCTACATTTCAATAAACCTTCTAGCGTGCTTGATGGCATTTTATGATTGTTGCAGACAAATAGATGAGAGGCGTCATGCCCTCCTGGTTTGAATGTCAGCCAAACCCAAACCCTAACCCACCTTGAGACAAAACCTAATCCTCTTTTGTCCGAATGTTGTCCAAACCCAAACCCTAACCCACATTGAGATCAAACCCTAACCTTCTCTTCGAATGGATGTTCATTACGGCTCTCTCAAACCACTAAAAAAACAACTTTTATTCCTTTTTTTTCCATTAATAAACCTCTTTGGAGGGAATAAATGGTGCCACAAAGTGGCATTGTTAGTGCGCTGAAGCTGACGTGTCATGCCACTTCAGCAATTGTCTAACGTGGCAATCAAGATTTGGTGAGATGCTGACGTGTCATCGGACACGTCAGTAATTGGTTCAACATTGGAAGTCATGTGAGATAGCACCGGTCCACCACAAATGCCAACTCAACATTTAACGGCCAATTTGGTACCGTTAATGACGGAAGGACTAATGACGTTATGATTTTTGAAGTGTAAAGATTAAGTCGTTGAATTTTGAAATTCAAAAACTAATTTATGAATTCGCTGTAAAATTTAAGAACTTGACAAGTAATTTTCTCATGTCGCGAAAGGCACTTGGTTTTTGTTCTGGTACCACCGTCCTGGTCAAAAAGCATTTTTTTTTTTTGACCAAATTTATTAATTTTTCTCATAAAATGTTTCGATGAATAAATTGCAAATTAATCGGACATAGTAAAAAAAAGAATAATAAAATAGTTTGCAAATTAATAGATTTAATTTAGATATATTTGAAATTAAGAAAATAAAAAATATAAATTTATTATCTATTTTTGGTATACACTGCTCTCAGGTTTTTATTTTTAATTTTAGTATTTGATATTCAATAATTTTATTTACCATAAAATAAATTATTTTAACTCAATCTCTTATTTGTTTCAAGTTGTAACATTATGATATAAGTTTTAAATAACTAAATTGCATTATTGTTTGAAGGCAAAGCTCAAGCACATGGCATTAAGCATAATCCATTACTAAGGTGATAAGATGATTTAAAATTTTAGATTTTGCAATATTAATAGTAATATATAAATTATAAATTATTATCATTAAAAATTATGCTCTTGCAAGAATGCCCATAATTTTTTCAGCTCCAAACAATATTCATGCCCATAAAATATTTATAAATTATGTATCTCCCATCAGAAATTAATTTAAGATTTAAATTAAAAGTCAATTCATTTTTCTATGTGGTGCCCTAAAGTCGTATCACCAAACCCAACCCGTTCCTCACAGCACATAGAGAGGGGGCGACAAACAGTTTTTGTATTATTGTAAATTGCACATAAACGAAAATGGAAAGAGAGAAAGGATGAACAGTTTAGAAATAAATACATGAAAAACAAAAATGTGACTAAATACTTAAATATTAAACATATAAAATTTTTTATATAAAATCAATTATTTTATAAAAATAATAGAATAATTATGTTTTATAATAAAAATTTAAAATTGTTAAATAAATATAAAAATTATAATTATAAATAATAATAATAAAATATATAAATATAAATATTAAATAATTTAAAATGGTTGACTCTAAAACGTATAATCTGTTTTTTTATGTATTTTTGTGAAGAGGTTATGAATCTCACGTATTTTAATATTTTAAAATATAATTATAATTATTAAATATTAAATAATTTAATACGTAAAAGCGTTTTGAAAACATATGTAAAATAGAAATATTTCGAAAACGCATCCTTGTTTCGGTGCATCATCATAGTTGCCATTGCTAGATTCGCTCGTTCTAATCTTCATCGTCGAAAACATCCTCAAAAAGCAATACAACCCTCGAAGCCCTAACAAAACACAAGCTCCGTCGCATCGAAGAGCGCTAAACACAATATCTTGATTTCGAGTTCGCTCTTTACTCTACTGTTCTCATTCTGATTCGCTTGTAGAATGATTTTTTCCAGACTCGGGCGTTTGCTGTCGCGATCGTCTCGTGCTAAAGTAAGCCCAAAAAGCATTTCCCCTAATTTTGTACAGTTTTAGTCATTCGTCTATTGTTTGATTTATTCCCTACGTTTTTATTTCTTGTTCTTTTATGGTGTAGAATGTGATTTCTGGTGGTTATGGTTGTCGATCAACGTTGAACAGTGAGGCTTTTATTATTAAAGAGCCGCACAATGCCGCAAAACTCGAACAAGGGTTAGGGTTTTTGAGAGGTTATTTAACTTCGGTTGAAGCTTCTGCCAATAAGGGTTTAGTTTCCCCTGTGTTTTTATTGAGTTTGAATTCTATTCTTTCTAACCCTAGAGGTCTTCGACAATTTTCCTCCGAAACTCCCAAGAAGAAGAGTAAGCCCTAATTCATTTTATGCTGTTTGTGATTTTCCCCTAGTGGGGTTTTTATTTGACTTGGTTTTTTTGGTCGACCTTGCAGATTATGAGAATTTTCATCCCAAGGATAAGAAGGAAATTCCAAAAGGGAATGAACAAAAATCTGAGTCAAAAGGTACCCAATCCCGTTTAAAGTGATTATTAATGTTGTCTTACTGGTCATCGATTTGTACTGTGTGTTGAAAGAATGCCTGACATGGTTTCATTTCAAACGAATAATAATGGGATCTACAACTTGTGATATAGTTAATGATGGGGCTCATGTTACTATGTCCGAATAGATGGCAACAATCTTGTATGACAAGATTTTGTTAAACTTTGGACTATGCTTGGTGGACTAGAATGCAGATGTTTGTTGCTGTTGCAGCTGTGTTTGTATAAAAGTTGCATTTGTCTCCTCCCTAAAGGTCTCCAAATTCTCTCTCTCTCTCTCTCTCTGGAGACAGAGGAGGGCTTGAGTACATCTCAGGGGAAAAACAACTTCTAATCTTTAGATTCATGCATTGATTATGTAACCCATTAACTGAAGCGAGTAAGATTAATGTTACAAACCTAGTCAATGTCCATGGTCTTATAACATTATGAATTCACACTGCATTCTTTTACTCTAAGCTAGTAAAGATGAACTCTGCTTTGTCTTTTACGGTTCATTTGAGAAATTTGCTTTACTTTTCACGGTTTGCTGTGTTTTAACTTTTTAATTTCACCTTTCTGAGTTATTTTCCTTTGTTTGTAGAGGAAGGAAGCACAGATGATCAAGGGAATTTTCAGGAAACCTTCATGAAGCAGTTCCAAAATTTGATTGTTCCATTGGTAGTGCTTGGATTGATTTTTTTATCATTGTCTAACAGTCCTCGTGAACAACAACAGGTGAACCTTAGCCTTATATCATCTCAAGACATTATTTATTCTCTAAGAATATCATCCTTTGTCATCTATCATTTCAGAGTTTTGTGGAACTTGATTTATATTATGTTTTCCTAACTCCCATTTCAAAAACTTTAGTATATTTTGAGTCATATGAAGTGGCAAACGACTCAACTTTCACCAACAAGTGGCAATAGACCCAACCCACACAGACACAACCCACCCAAAGAAAGTAAAAATAGGAAATATCCCTCCTACTTGAATTTAGGCAGAACAGGACGATGTGAAAACCCAATTTGCATCCTCAGTCCAAACTCACCACAAAATCAAGCAGGCAACTATTAATGTGGTTCTTAATTGTGTGACTGCCTAGCTTCATGATGGAATTTATGATAAGCAAGTCTACCAACAATGCTGAATGGTATGATAAGCAACCATCGTTTTGGTCTTAATTATTGTTATTTTGTTCTCCTTTTTTCTTTCTGTATTGAATTATAACCATGCCTTGTTGATTGCTGGTTCCATTCCAGTTTGTTGTGGTTTTTATATTAAAGATCATTAACCCTATTTTATATTTATTTGCCTGACTGGATTTTCATCACTAAATTGCTATGAAACTACATGCTATGCAGATCAGTTTCCAGGAGTTCAAAAACAAGCTTCTTGAACGAGGATATGTGGACCATATAGTTGTTTCAAACAAATCAGTTGCTAAAGTGTATGTAAGATCCTCACCACGAAATCAGAAAAGTGATGAGGCTGTTCAACCTCCAGTAACTAATGCCACTTTGAGAGGAAATGGCAGCCAGTATAAATATTATTTCAATATCGGCAGTGTTGAATCTTTTGAGGAGAAATTGGAGGAGGCCCAGGAAGCATTAGGGATAGACTCTCATGACCATGTGCCTGTTACTTATGTGTCAGAAATGGTTTGGTACCAAGAGTTGATGAGATTTGCTCCCACTCTTCTTCTTTTGGGAACTCTCATGTACATGGGCAGAAAAATGCAAGGTGGATTGGGCGTTGGCAGTGGTGGTGGAAGGGGTGGTCGTGGAATATTTAGCATTGGAAAGGCTCATGTGACTAAAGTGGATAAAAATTCCAAGAACAAGGTTCGTTTTCTGTTTCCATAGTCAAGAGGGTATTTGTTCGCATCTGCTACAATCGAGTACACTACCAACATTCTGTGATTTATTATGCCCAGAGATTTTATTGATAATATTGATTTGTTCTGGTAAAATCTAAATACTATATTTGCCTTTTCATTTTGGTAAATGCAGATATTTTTTAAAGATGTAGCTGGTTGTGACGAAGCAAAGCAAGAAATCATGGAGTTTGTTCACTTTCTCAAGAACCCTAAGAAATATGAAGAGCTGGGAGCCAAAATCCCTAAAGGTGCTCTTCTGGTAGGCCCCCCTGGCACCGGAAAGACCCTTCTAGCGAAAGCAACTGCTGGAGAATCTGGTGTGCCATTTCTATCAATTTCGGGGTCTGATTTCATGGAGATGTTTGTTGGTGTCGGGCCATCTAGGGTGAGAAACTTGTTCCAAGAAGCAAGGCAATGTGCCCCTAGCATAATATTCATTGATGAGATTGATGCAATTGGTAGAGCCAGGGGTCGTGGAGCCTTCTCAGGTGCCAATGATGAGAGGGAGAGTACTTTGAATCAGTTGCTTGTAGAAATGGACGGCTTTGGAACCACTTCTGGGGTGGTGGTACTTGCTGGGACTAATAGACCAGATATTTTAGACAAAGCTCTCCTGCGGCCTGGTCGGTTTGATCGTCAAATTGCCATTGATAAACCTGATATCAAAGGTCGCGACCAGATATTTCAGATATATCTAAAAAAGCTCAAGCTTGATCATGAGCCTTCATATTATTCTCAGAGACTTGCTGCCCTCACACCTGGATTTGCTGGGGCGGATATTGCAAATGTTTGTAATGAAGCTGCCTTGATAGCTGCTAGAAACGAGAAAACAGAAATCACAATGGAACATTTTGAGGCTGCCATAGACAGAATCATTGGTGGTTTAGAGAAGAAAAACAAGGTAACCTACCACCGCAAAATCATTTCTTCCTGTACTATATGTTAGTGTCTAAATTGATTATGCTTGTCTCATTATTTAAATGCTAGGTGTGATAGTTTGGCAGCCTTTAAGTATCATAGGTTTATCTAAAGCTAATATTGTTGAAATTTTCCCAGCTACATTAGCAAGAGTTGTAAGATGGTAATATAATAGGGTAGTTATTCAAAGTGAATATTATGGCTAATGGGTACCATTTTGATCGGTAAGTTACTTTTGAGATAGAGTGCTAGCGCAAAGGAAGTGCGGCCACCCCATTTTTGTGGTTCCATTTCCACGAATGCTTTTGGAGCCATTGCTATCCAGAAATGTCAGTGTGGGGAATTAACATAAACTGGTTTCTGTGGCATTTTTTTTTTAAATTACAATGGGGGTTGATGAAGTGACAATATGTAATTTTTATATGTAATCTTTGGCATTGAAATTGATTTCTTGAAATTTTGTTGGTTGAACAGGTCATAAGCAAGTTGGAGCGTCGGACTGTTGCTTACCATGAATCAGGTCATGCTGTTGCTGGCTGGTTCTTGGAACATGCTGAACCCTTGTTGAAGGTGACAATTGTTCCTCGTGGCACAGCAGCACTAGGATTTGCACAGTATGTCCCCAATGAAAACCTTCTCATGACTAAGGAGCAGCTTTTCGATATGACATGCATGACACTTGGTGGTCGAGCAGCTGAACAGGTAAATTACCCATTCCTGAGTGTTTCCTGGGGGGAGGGGAATCCAGGCGGTTATTTTCCTATGCTTCTTTGTTTCTTTTTTTTTTTTTTGTTTTGGGGGGGGGGGGGTTTCTTGGTTTAGAATTTTAGTTGCGGTAGTGTAGTTGATGGTAGTGTAGATTTTAGTATCACCCATCATTGAGCATACACATACCCATAATCACCGGCACAACAAGGGGAAGTCTTGAGTAATATTGATGTTTAACTGATGTTTATTTACCACGGTGCAGGTTTTGTTGGGGCGGATCTCAACAGGTGCCCAAAATGACTTGGAGAAGGTGACAAAGATGACCTATGCCCAAGTAGCAGTGTATGGTTTTAGTGAGAAAGTTGGACTCCTTTCTTTCCCACAAAGGGACGACTCCTTTGAAATGTCCAAGCCCTACAGCAGTAAAACTGGGGCAATTATCGATGGTGAAGTAAGAGAATGGGTGGGGAAAGCATATGAGCATACAGTTCAATTAATAGAAGAACATAAAGAGCAAGTAGCCCAGATTGCAGAGTTGCTGCTTGAAAAGGAAGTGCTCCACCAAGAAGACTTGGTTAGAGTCCTGGGTGAGCGGCCATTCAAGGCCAGTGAAGTTACAAACTATGACAGGTTCAAGCAAGGGTTTGAAGAGGAAGAAGAGAAGAGCAAGCAAACTCCAGAAACAGAACATCCGGAGGATGGTTCATTGCCCTTGGAACCAAATGTTGTTCCAACGTGATGACTGGATCTGCAATAAATTTTTCACTTTTTTGTACATGTACATTGTTTGCCATTTTATCTTTTCCTTAATCACAAGGAGCATCGTGGACTTTCAAACACCCCCCCCCCCCCCCAAAAAAAAAAAAAAAAGAGGAGGATGGCGGACAAGTAGCATTTGTGATTATTTGTATAATGATGTCTCCAGAATGATTACATGGAGAAAGAACATTAATTTCGTCGTCTCTCTCTCTCATGCATTTCTTTTGGCTTATTTGACATTTCATTTGGTTTATTACCTGGTGCAAGCGGAAAGTCTGAATCAAGTTCTTGTGGTGGAATATTAAGAATCTTTCAATGTTTGCAGGACTGAACCACGGGAGAATCCAAAAGGGTTGGGTTCACATCAGGATCGCTAAGGTAACGAATCTCATTGGGAATTCCCTTGTAGAAACAATGGTCAGCATTTGAATCCTAGGACTGGACTCTTGATGATCCAAGGTTTCTCCTACGGCTGCAGGTTGTCTTCCCTTTTTTTTTTTTTTTTTTTTATAAGGAGATGCAATCAAGTTGGATCAAATTGAAAAAATGATAATGAAGAGTTTTGAGTAGAGTAAAATTTAGAATTTGAAATCAACCAATTCAACCTCGTTCTTAATTACATAGGAAGCAATAAAACCAAAAAAAGAAAAAAAAAACCCTATTAATCCTATATAATAAATATTAATAAAAACATTCTTAGTAAAAAACATTATTAATCTTTAATAATGTTTTTCTTCTTATTTACAACTACCGTGGGATGGTTAACAAGATAAACAATAAAAAATAAATAAAAATTCTCTTGTAAGCCCATTTCAAAAAAAAAAAAAAAAAAAAAAAAAAAAAGGGAAAATGTGAAGCCCATCTCTAGTGACCAGTCCTTCCACGTCACACCCTCCTTAGTTTTGAGATTTTCTTCTGACCTGGTTTAGGGGAAACCCTAACCTTCGTATTATAGTCATATCTAAATATTTTTATCATAAACTAAATTCAAATATCATTTCTAACGTGATATCATAGTCGGGATAATATAAACACGTATTTAATCACGTCACTATACATTTATCATATTTTTTTAAATTTAAGTAATTTTAATTATATCACATTTAATTTAAAATGATATTAAATGATATCATATATTATGAGAATATTTGATTTTGATAGAATATATTATATATCAAGATACATGAACATTACTCTTGTATTATATTAGAGATGAGAAACAATAATAAAAATATGAAAAAATGCTTCCGATACCATATTAAATTTGGAAAGCAATATAATAATAATATTAGCTATAATACTTTATTGTTTCAATAAAATATTATAACTTTATATAGAATATCTATTAGAAAGATAAAAACAATTTTTACAAATATAGAAATAAATAACATAAAATATTCTTAAAATCAAATCTATTGTTTCTATATCTGTAATAATGAATTTTTTATATAAAATCAATATATTGTAATACTTTATTAAAATAATGGTATATTAGAGTTAATATAATTAATTATTCTATTACTTTTCAATTTTAATATGGCATCAGAAATATACTTTTATATTCTTATTATTATTTCTTATCTAGTCTAATATGATGTTCATGTATCTTGTTCAAATATTTTCTATATTTTCCAATACTCTTTATTTAAAATCCCTTCAACCCTCCACTTTTTTCCTCTCTCTCTCTCTCTCGATTTTTGTTGGATCTGAATTACTGGTACGTTATTTCCTACTTTATACTCGAATAGAGGCCTAACTCTATCTTGAGCAGTTTAAATGGTGGCTTGCTTTCGAACTTGTCGTTAAACTTTTAATGTTTATGTTAATTGGAGTTTTCATCGGTGATTTGGTTCTAGATGGAACATGGGTTTTTCGAAGGGAACTCAATGCCCTTTTCTTTTCTTTTTTTTTTTGGGAGGGGGGGGGGGGTAATGGCCTTGGGGTCTTTGAAGATTAGAGGGTTAATTTGGTTTCAAACATGTGGCTTTTACAAAATATATTTTGATGTTTACGTAAGAGTGTTTTATGATCCGTGTGTCATAAAATTTATGGTTCGACCAGTTAAACGATTGGATCACTAATTTAACCATAAATTTTTTATTGTTTTAAAATATAAAAATATATATAATAGTTGATAAATCATCGATTTGAACTATTATAATTACCAAATATATGTTGAAGGTCTGACCGGGTTTAATAATTATGATTTTAACCCTCAAATGTTTGCTTTACTTGGGACTTTGGATCATTGGCTTTAGTTTTATGTTGTTGTTTTGGAATGACAAAAATCTTAATTAGCAATAATTGGCTTTGGTTGCCTGCCTGGTATTTATTCTTTCCTCACAATTTGTTCTTTCGTTTGTAATTGAAAGCTGTGACTTTCAAAATGGGATACGTGGAACAGTCTTCCCAATCTCCAAAATATGAATGTCTTCTCTTTGGTAAAGCTCTTTTCTCTTAATCTTAATTTTATTTATTTTTATTTATTCTCACCTGAAAGTTGGATAGGACTTCCCGAGAAGGGATTCTTACAATCAATTATATTTTTTGTTTTTTCAGATCTGGATGATACACTTTATCCTTTGGATGCTGGACTTTCCGTGGTCAAAAATATCAAAGGTAATTATTTTTATCGACTAACAGTTTTATTCTAAAAAGATTGATAATGGGGAAAAAAATCTGACATAAAATATGATAATTTTATATATGTACTAGAATGTTGTATACAACAACAACAAACAAATCCATAACCTCAAGTTTTAGAGTAGGTCATTTGAGATCAATATAGAAAGAAAAAAAAAATCTATCCATAGAAATTTAACAATAATAATAATAATAATAATAATAATAATAATAATAATAATAATAATAATAATAATAATAATGCATTAATAATAATAAATCTAATGCATTAATAATAATAGTGATATATCTAAATCACCTATTTCCTAAATATCTTATTAATTAAGACCCTCCAATATCGAGTTGTGAGTGTGAAAAATCAATTTGGTAATGAGATTCTACATTTTCTTTGTGGGGGTGGGGTTTAAAAATTAAAATTTCCTTTTTCATAGAATTTAAGCAACTTTTTGCGGATTCTATTCATATTATGTAGAATTTATGGTTCAAAAGCTTGGCATCAAGAAGGAGGAAGTCCATGATCTATTGTTTTCGCTTTACAAGTGTTATGGCACAACAATGGCTGGTCTTAAGGTTAGGCTATCATAGTCATCTGCAGTGAATTTCACATGATTTAAAACCCAAGATTTTCCGTTCGGTGAAAACTTATGTTCTGCTGTTTTCTTCTTATTCAGGCCATTGGCTATAACTTTGGCTATGATGACTATCACAGGTATCAATTCTGGGCACCTCTAATATCTTTTTCCTTATGTATGATAGAATAGAATATTACTCCCACCGTCACTAAATTCCTATCTTACAGCTTTGTTCATGGGAGACTACCATATGAGTTGCTCAAACCTGACCCCGTCTTGAGAAATGTTTTACTTAGCCTACCCATTCGCAAAGTTGTGAGTTTCTTCTCCGACTCTTATCAATGTGGTTGTGCGCGATTAAGATCGATTCTCTCATCTTGTTCTGACTATGCTTTGGTCTTCTGCTATAGATTTTTACCAACGGAGACAGAGACCATGCTTCTAGGGTTCTTAGCAGGCTTGGATTGGAGGACTGCTTTGAAGAAATCATATGTTTTGAAACTCTAAATCCAGTTAACAAAGAGGATGGCAATGACTCTGAAGTGGGTTTAGCTTCTAATGCTGAAATTTTTGACATAGTTAAGCATCTTCAGAAATCCAATGAGGAGGGATTGCTACTTCCAAAGACTCCAATTATCTGCAAACCCTATGAAGATTCGTTTGAACGGGCTTTCAAGATTGCTGATATCAGGCCTGGAAAAACAGTGAGACAGATTTTTAGCTTTAACAGCAGAATTTTGATTGGCTTCAAAGAATTCGGACAATGTTTTCACTTTTTTGTTCTTGATTCTTGCCTTGCAGTTATTCTTTGATGATAGTATTCGGAATTTGGAAGCTGGGAAGCGCATGGGCCTCCATACTGTTCTTGTAAGACAACAGACATACAACTCTTGCTAACTGGGTTTCTGTTATTTATTACGAATAGGATCTTTGCTTATTGATCTTCATTTATGATGTGTAGGTGGGCAAATTGGACCGGCCAGAAGGTGTGGATTATGCATTGGAGGACATCCACAATCTGAGAGAAGCAGTGCCAGAGCTTTGGGAAGCAAATGAAAAAACTGGGGACGTAAAACACTCAAAAGAGATAGGACTGGAGACTTCAGTTTTAGCGTAGTTTAATATATTAATCAATGTAAGGGGCCCCAAATTTTTGGCATTGGTCCACATTTTCTCCAACCCTAAGTTGTATGTGATTTTTAAATTGCCTCCATTGATTTATTTTCTTCATGTTGAAGAAACTTTCTGCTAAAATAAAGGACACGAGGTGGTTGAGAATGTGTATGTATCAGGGAAAAATAATTATTTCTTCTTATTATTATTTTAAATTTCTATATATTGGAATTAGGGTTCTCATACACACAGCAGAAGCCTGACAATAATTTTTAAAAAAATAAACAGATCGGGTTTTGGGTTAAATAACTAAATATATAGAATTTCTAAAAATCGATCGAACCGTACGACAAATCTCGCAATCGAATCTCACAATCGGAATAGTGATTACAAGATTAATCGAATCACCACCACAACTCCACAACATCTCAACCCTCAATCTGGTAATCATATCGACAGGAGAAATTTTTCAACGCAAAAATTTATCGATCCCTCGATTGATTTCTCTCTAAAAAGACTCACTAACCCTCAATTTGGGCAAATTATCCAAAAAACCTACTTGGTATGGAGCCAATGCGGGAATGGACATTCGGTCTTATTCCTTAATAGTGATGTTCATCTTAGGAGAATAAGGAGATTAGGTTAATGGGGGGCCCACTAACCCTTTTAATTACCAAAATGCCCCTCGGGTTCAAACCAATATCTCACAGAGAGAACATTTTACGTTCATCATAAGATCACAACTCATGGATTTATCTCATCACCCTACTGGACCTTTATATAGGATTGGGCGTCGTGCGACCAGCGAATACACCTGCAAGCAAAGACATCTCGATGCATATGTTAGAATGATTGAGAAGTCATCATTAATACCAAAAAGAACTCACTACACCCCAGATCCAAAACTAATTACATCTATCGAGTTACTTTTTTCATCAAAAATAATTCTCAATAAACGCTCGACTGTATATCCACTATTATGTTTACATCCCAATGTAGACAGGCATAATAAATTAGTCAGTGAATACAACACAATGATATAATATCATTTGGTTTTCCTTTTTTCAAATTCGAATCTATTAGCCTCAATTCAGGTGCTTTTGTAGACCTGTCCCTCTTACCTCAATTTATCTTTCAGACCATTGATAGACAGACTAAAGTAACAAACATTAAGTTGAGACCTCTAGAAACAACCGAAAGTGATAAAGGTACAAGAGATCCTACTCAATGGATCTCGGTCTCACACAGTGGGAACGGATATCTAAATTATATCAATATCTCAAATAATACTTTCACTATCCCTGGTCGACATATCACACACAGTATGAAACGCGTGCCATAGTGCTATTCAACCATCTCTCAAAGGGCATATGTCAGATTTCTCTAACACTGTGCAGGTATGAGAATCAGTCTACACATAAGACTTTACCCAGAGATCTCAAAGAGAGTATCGCAGAGACAATATCACTAGTCACAGATGATATCTGAGATTTCAAATATGGCTATTTACAGGTAACATGGATGTACGTCTATATCAGTCATATCGTATATGATCTCATTCTGAACATATATCAGGGCAACTTATGTTCTAATAAGGCAACTCTTAGAGCCTCTTACAACTAGAAATCGTCTAATTTCCGCTCATTCAGAGTTGGAGATGGTCACTCGTGTGAGAAAGTCGACCACGTCTGCCTGACATATCATTTATCATAATAAATCACGAAATATATGACAATAAAATAGTACAATAAATAAACTTGCGACTCAATCTGTCACGCCCGAAACTGAGGTCATGAGCAGCCGCCTGTTATCTTGGATGTCGGCTATATTTTATAGAAAATCGAGCAGAATCTCCCCATATTTCAGAGGTCTCCCATGTACAAATCAACCTGTATATTGAACAACCATCCTGCCACCTAAATAAATGGGTCATCCCGACCTCACAACAATCAACCACATTCGAATAATACCAACCAATCCACAGTGGACAACTAAGACAACGCAAAGCTATCATAAATACTAACAGTTTTAACCACAGACCTCTACTGTCATGTCCAACTAGAGCATGAGCAGCCGTCACACTAGACGGGTCTAAATTTTATACACGTGTATAACAAATTCCCAAGTTAAAAATTTTAAATGTTTACAAGTGTCTCAATGCAAGTGTAATGAGTCAATCTGAGAGTTTCATAAATAAATGTCCATAATTTATACAGTCATCCCATAAAATATACATGACCAACTACAGATCTCAATATCAAGATCTCGCAGGGTCGACATAAAATACGAATTTCATATTTCAATTTAAACTTAGATCTTACCATAGTGGATAAGTAAATCCACGAACACGCGACTCAAGACTTCTATAATTCAAAGAGTCGCTTTATCACAAAAATTCCTGTCTGAGAGGGGAAAAGAGAAGGGTGAGTATCAAGGAAGATACCCAGTGAGTGGGGGATTGATATCAAGCATAAATAGTGTGGGTGAACCATTGGAATGCCAAATAAGATTATTCGTAAACAATAATTCATATTTTGCAGTAAAACATGGTATGTTCAGTAAATTGAAATCATTTAACCAATCACACGATATCATACATATATGCATCCATTCAAAATCAATTATTATACTTTTAGAGCAAGCCGAAAACGATCCTGGCAAAGGTCGACCATGACCAAGGACAGGTGCATCATGGGTTTTATTATGCAAAAATGTTCAAAAGTCGCTCTCTACCCCGACGTTGGCCATGAGCTTCACTGAAGCTATCTCATACATAGATCGGAATCATGTATAGGACCCCGCCCAGTGCTAGATAGTGGCATCACACACGTCCTCCCCCTATGTGGGTTTAACCGGCCACGCCTATAGCCATATGACGTTTGCGGATACCTTCTGTAGAAGCATATCCGGGCAATCCGGTGTCTCTACAAACGCCCTTCATAGTCACGGAATCTGTCAAGAAACATCATCTCATCATAAGTAGGCATCCAGCTCACACAGTTCATCAAAACATTTCAAATCCATATGCCAATACATTTCATCAAATCATTTCAAATCAATATGTCAATGCAACGGTAGAATAGAAACATATCTAGTTCTCAAGTAATGACACAATATTATTTCATTTCAAACCATGGATGCATAGTTATAGAAAACGTAAATTCACGACACTCCAATAATCACAAAACAAAATTGAAATTTAGTGTCACACGTCGAGTCAATACATATCAAAATCATGCTTTATTGAAAACACGATAAAAATCAAGTTTCACTTTTCATGCATGAGATTAGAGTCCTACTCACTTATAGGGAGGGTATTCACTCCCTATTTTCACAATGCAGTCCAATGAAATCTTACTCCGATCCTCAATTGATCTTTCCTAATACACAATCACAATTTTGTCATCAATTTCCAAATATTTTTAGGGTTTATCTATTTTCTCAAATTTTGTACAAATCTCAATTCTCCAAATAATGAATACACTCTAATGTCATCAATTGCATTTCATTTATAAATAAATAACACGATCAAAACCAAGTCTAATTCAACTTTAAAATCTCTCAAAGTCGGAAATAAGTATTAAATAATTAGTTTTCTTACAAGATAGAAATTTTTTGAAAAATCATAAATTTTTCAATTCTCATCCAAACGTTTCAAACCATATGTCATTTTCGAGTTGTAAAGGTCTAGTTTCATAATACGGAGATCGTATTTAGATTGCCTATAAGCAGGACAACTTATAATTAAAAGATTACAACAGTCCTTTAAACTATAACCACAACTTTTAAAGTATCCTTTATATACATACCATTATGTAAATTAACAATTCAAAACAACCTAATAAAGCCATGAAATGCGACAATACCATTCATTTTACGGCACATTTCATTCCAACCCTAAAACCCTGATACCTTCATGCATATTTCAAATTAACTTTAAAGGAAAATTATTCTAATCAACCCAATAAGATTATATCATCCTTTGAAATGGTTATTTCAAGTCAGACAGTCCAATTATGTAAAATGTTAAACTTAACCTTAACAATCACATATATATTTCAGAAAATGCATTCTATTCGAATCTAATATACATTCTACCACATACATGACTCCTTACCCTAAATTTACCCTAACTTCATCCAATTTATCGAAGGAATTAGTATTTTACCTCACTTAGGGTTTTCGTAGCTCACAACCCTAACGTCCATGCACCTACAACTCAGCCTGAAATCCTACAATGCGTCCAAATCGAAGCAAAGTTTAGACATTTAGCTTAATTACAAAGAGATATCAAAACCTTAGAACTAATTCATCCTTACCTACGCAGAGAAGAATTCGTGACCTATGGTTTTTGAGGCTTCTTGTTGCTGTCGATTTGGGGTTTCTGTAAAGATTGGAGAACAGCCCTCGGCAGAGAGAGAGCAGAACGCATACGAGCAAGGGACAGCGGGAGAAGCTGTCGCGTGCGAGAGGAAAAGAAGAGAAACAGAGAGAGAGAGAGCTCTCTGTTCGTGCGGGAAGAGAGAGCAGAGAGAAACAGAGAGAGTAACAGAGGGTGAGACGATGGAGAGAAAGAAGCCGTTTGCGGTGGTCGAAGGTAGAGAGTGAGGGACAGAGTGAGAGTGAAACAGAGAGTGAGAAAGAGAGAGACACGGAAGAGACGAGGACAGTGGTTAGGTGGTGGCAGTGGTGATGGTTGGAGGACCCGCCAGTACTGCAGAGAGTGGCGGAGGAGAGGGAGAGGCGCGGCGGAGAAATCATGAGAGGGAGAGAGAGCAGAGAGTGAGAGAGATCGATTATTTGGAGGATTCATGCCCTAAACTTAGTAATTTAAGAATCAAAGCTTGCGGGCCTCCACGGCCATGGCCGAAAAACACTTTTCGGCACCCAAAACTTGCAATAAATACATGAAACATGCAAATCCGAACATGAAGAGTATGAATATACCATTTGTTTAGATCAATTTATTCTTAAACTCAACAGATCTAAGATTTAAAAGTCCGACTAATATTTGAGTCGAAAACTTTAACCTCGATTTTCATAGCCCTATTGTGCTAAAAAAATTCAATAAAAATTATTTTCATGCTCTACGGATTATGGGCAACATCATGGTGTTCTCGGATTCACGAAACTCATTCATGATCCGAATCCTAAATTTAATATCCTATATTTTTTATACCTGAAAATTATTCCAAAAATTATTTTAATTAATCCAACGAGAGCTCTGATACCAATGTTGGAATTAGGGTTCTCATGCACATAGCAGAAGCAAATAATAATTTTCAAAAAAATAAAATGGATCGGAATAGAGTCTCCAAAAATCGATCAAATCGTACAGCAAATCCATCGATCGGATCTCGCGGCCGGAATGGTGATCACAAAGTTAATCGAATTACTACCACAACTCCACAACGGCTCAACCATCAATCCAATGATCGTATCGACGAGAGAAATTTTTCTACGTGAAAATTTCTCGATCCCTTAATCGATTTCTCTCTCTAGAGAAAAATGGATCTCTCTCGATATTTGTGTAAATCTCTCCCAAATCCTACTTGGTTTCTAGAGTTACAGAATGCAGGAATCGAGAGATTAGTGTCCATTCCTTAATAGTGATGTTCATCTTAATTGAGAGAATAAAGGTGATTATGTCAATATGGGTAAGTGGGAGTTACCGCACTAACCCTCTTTAATTGTCCAAAATGTCCCTCACGAGAATTCTAAATCAACACTATAAATAATTTATTTTTATTTATTTTTTTTATTCTTTTAGTTTTATCCCCAAAATTTAAAATTAAATATGTTGTTGTAGTAGAACTTATCTCAATCTTGAAAATATTGAGGTTTATCTGAAATGAAACAAAGACACAAAGAAGAACATGGGTGTCCAGGCTTAAGGAAGAAATTTAGAAAGAGTAATCAGGGTGATGATATTGAATCAGTCCCAACAGTGAGTATTTCTTCCCACTGAATGGCTGGAACTTTTGTTTCTTTCTCCCCCTTTCACCGGACTCTGTGCCCCCATCTGTCTGAGTACCCTGCTTTTCCAAAACCCACAAAAATTACGTTGGGCAATAGATCAAATGTGAAGTAGCAACCTACATACAGTCCCTAGGAGGGATGCTTCAACAATGAAAAGGAGGTGATAGTAGCATATTTGATACAATGGTAAAATTATTTGATCTCAAAATCATATGTTCGAAATGTGAAAATAGTCTTTTTGTAAAAATATTAGAAAAAGATTACGTATATATATGCTCATTCTTTCTCTGTTCTCGTATTAAGCCGAAAAACACTTTATGTATCGGGTGAACTATTTAGTCTTTGACAATACTATTTGAGAGTTGGAGCGGAAGAATCAGATGAACATAATTGCGTTGGGGGTGCTCCATTTAAGAGCATTGCAACACCAGTGAAAGGATTGAACTTGGCTACTTTTTCTACCCACTCTTCTCCAATTGAAATTTGAGTGTTGCTGAATTAGGAGAGAGAAGAAAAGAACGAGATAAAAAGTTAAAGATCCAAGTAATGATGAAGGACAAAAACTTTAGGTGGTGAAGGCTTTTTTTCAGGTTCTTTGTAATCAAGAGGAGCGCAGAACTCCACTTCACAATCTGTCTCAAGGATGCTTATTGCAGAGCTAGGCTTTGTTTCTACAATATTGATATAAAACTTTTGTTGCTGAAAGGGATCATGATGGTGTCTCCAGCGGTTAAACAAGAAAAGCACCTTAATGTCATCACCGGGCTGCAAAAATAAACATCAAACAAGAAGAACCTAACTTAGAAACAAAAACAACATATAATCAATCATATGTGGTAAAGAAGTCATCATCTAACACTGCTTTCGGGTTGAGGATATTCCAGGAATTTTTTTAATGGGTTTGTAGCTTCACAAATTTTCCTTTCAAAATGCTAACATTCTTGACTTTCACAGGGTCTCCTTCTTGCAGTCCCAAATTTTGCATCATCTGCAGCCAAAAAAAAAAAAAAAAAGGTAAAATTAATAAACAATGTCTGCTCAAGAGTTGTACAAACATTGAAGCAATGCTTTTAGACAAGGTAAAAAGGAATACCCAGGTTGGTACATGTATGGAGCCCTCATCTGCAGTGAATTCGAGGACACCACAACGAGTAGCCTCTTTAGTTCCACAGTTTTGGATTCCAAACAACACAGAATATTCAATATGTGCTCTTGCTGCAGATTCAACGAAGATTAAAGTTATTGTCTTCTACAGAAGCAAAAATGGGATTTTAATGTTTGGCAAACATGGGATTTAATGCATACCAAGTCTATCTAAAGCAGAAGCAGGCATTAAAACTGTAACCAACACAAGCAAAAATTAGGTAATTAGAATTTAGAGTTGCTAATTCATAACCAAAAACTAAGAAAATATCTTACTGTTGTCGCCGTCTCCAAATCTCGCTGCTAAATACAATCAAAGTTAGAATTAGTACTGGGAATGGTTAAGGATTTGAAGTTGATTTATTGACAGAAGTTAAGATTTACTAACCCCGTCGTCTTTATTAAGGCTAGAGACAGAGTAACATCTATAATACTGCTCAAACCCCAATTCGTGGTCATGGCCGTGATCCTCCTCCTCCAAAAAATAGTTGCCATAATCCTCCTAGGACGACGAATAATAGTTGACATGCTCCTGCTCCTCCTCTTCTTCCTCAGAAGAAGAAGAAGAGTGCTGTGAATGAAAATTTTGCTCATGTTCATGAGACTGCAATTGACTGTCTTCCTCGAGAGGCTGCTGCATTTGGGTATCCTCCTCGTGAGACTGCAATTTTGAGTTGCATGTTACAAAACCTTTGTTATTTAGTGAACATCCACTCTAAGTTAATCAAAAATACTAAGCACCCAAAAGAGAAAAGACCTTCAATGCTCAACTTATTGAACTCTCATTAAATCTTAGGAGAAGAAGAGAGAAAAACATACCATGATTGATTATGTTGGCAATTACCAAATCAAGAAGACCAATTTAGGGTTTTGGGATGGGATTCAATAGTTTCGGAGAGTATTATGATTATGTTTTGGGTGGACCGAACAAAATTCCTAAGCAAAAAATAAAAATGAAAAATCAATTAGTTGCAATCGAAGATGCAGTAGCGTGGCAATGGCACTTGTGATAAATAAGAAATTATATAAGGGTATTTAAGTAATATAACATAGGTGAGAAATGAAAGGCTGCGTTCGTCGTTTTTGAAGCTGTTCGTACGTTTCTACTGCTTTTGAAACCCTCGCGTTTTTTTTTTGAGAGAGAGAGAGAGAGAGAGAGAGAGAGGAGATTCGTGTGTCTGCTTACTCGGAGAGAGAAGATGGCGAAGCGTGAGCTCTCCACTACTTTAAGGAACTTAAAGGTAAACAACTTCAATTATGCTTTTTCTTACTTCTGCAATTGCCTCCTCCGTATTCTAGGGTTCTATTATTTTTTTTTTCACGAATTTACTTTGCAACCTAATAGGGTTTGCTTTCTGTCTGTTAGATTTCATCGTTTCTAGCTTAAATCTTCAGATGGGTTTTCGAATTCATTGAGTTTCTGGTTCTGGGATGATTAATGATTTTGGGGTTTTTTACGTTTGGCCTTCTCATTACGTACGAGCGCCAAACTGTGTTTGATTTCATATTTTTGGATGAAAAATTGCTTGAATTTGAATTTTGTTATTTTCAATGATATTTTCTTGGGTACCCTAGTTTGGTTATGGTTCTATGAGCTTACTTGCGCCCACGGTTTCTTTAAATTTCAGTTTATGCAACGGGCTGCCCAGAAGGAGGAGAAACCCAAGAAGGAAGATGAGGTCAAACCCGATGGGAATTTCTTTAACTCTGCCCAAGTTAGGAAAAAGTGGTATGGTTTCTTATTCTACATTGAGTTCAAACCTATGTATAATTAGGACATCATGTGATTCCAAACAACCCCCACCCTGCCAAAGTTGGAATTTCTACACGAGTATTTAAGTGAATATCCTTTTATGTGGTACGGTTTTTTTGGATTGATGCTTAATGGAACTCTTGCTTTGGTTTCATCTTATTAAAGTAACACAATTACTTTGAGTCTTTGATGTGACAGTTTTACCCAGTCAACTTGGGAGTTTGTATCATTTCTCTACGTGTTTATGAGTTTTAGTTTACAAGCTTCTAAAACTGTAATTTTTTTTTTTTTGGACTTAATATATAAGATAGTTTATTTTCTTTATTTATGATATAGTTGGAGATATGTGACAAAGTTGAGGAGAGATAAATGGAATTTGGAATTTATTAATGGCATGTGATAAATTCTTTTATTCAAGGTGGTATATCTATCAGTAATCTCTTCTAGGGGAATGAAAATTAAGGTCGAAAGAGCGGGATAATATTGCAGCTATTAGTTTTTGATTTTTTTGGTTATATTGATGTTTGATGCATCATTTAGAATGTTGTTTTTTTGGAAAGAAATCACACCCATTGAGAGGCTTTTGCTGATTGATAAATTAATTTGTGCATTGATCTTCCTGCTTGGCCTAACGGAGAGAATGTGGCCTTCTCAAACATTAGGGCTCGTCCTTCTTTATGTTCTCTCAAATTGATGTGAATAAACTTGCTCCGGTAATAAAGTTTTGAACAAGAAACTTTTTTTTTTGGGGGCTTTTATTACATATAGTGTGGTTATAATGGAAGGAGATCCTCACCCTGGAGCATTCAAAGGCCGCATGTCATTTCAAAGTTTTAATCCTTCAATTGATGTGAGTATAAAGGTTGAGTGACCTGAAAACATTCCTAAAACTTAGAACTCCTCGGTTTCTGTTATTGCTTTTGGTCTCCTCATGTCAAGCTTATCTTGGTAGAAACTGAATGAAGAAGCAGCTAACCAATGTCAATCTGAACCTGCTACACCTTCTGCAAATACAACTGTGAGAGCAAGGTACTTTCAAGTTTAAATTTCTGGCCCCATTATGCTTCTAACTAATTCCTTATGAATGATAAGTTGTGCAAACTGATCTAGTAACATATGTTTGAATTTGTCAAGTTGCCCTGTTTGCTTCTGCATTTTGTTACCTCTAAGATTTACCAAGTAATCACAGTACCATCCTTGCTGGAGCTTTTTTGTTAAGATTACAATGATAAAATTGGCCTGTTTACTTGAGGGGAATATGCAAGTGTTGGAGTTGACTACTGGTGACAGCATAAAAGTTTGCATTGTTTGATTGTGTGTTCAATTGAACATCTAGTTTATGAACAATTCGGGAGGCATCTTACCATGTTTCGTGTTGCTGTTTGAGATTTGGCTTGATGCATTATGTTCATGCATTTCATTCTGGCCAGCATCATGCATCTGGAATCAGATCATAGGTTGCTTAACATGGCTTGCAGTCGGTGCATTAATGTTTCGTGTACAATACACCCCTTCAAAGAAAAGTACTCTAAATTTGGAGATGTGCTGATTCATTCTGTTTGTGTGGAGGACTTAGCCAACGGTCATGCTAATGTATGTTTATTGTGATACAGATCGTTGTTTTCAGATTTTGAAATTCCACGGTTTAGGATTTGTTGTTGAAGTTGATTCTTGTTAGCTTCACTGCACAGTACAAAGACATTCGATATTCTGCCTAATGAAGCTAATGTGTTATACAGATATTATGCATGTACAATTAAATGCATTGTGACTGCGTCTTAAATTTTTTTGCACTCTATTCTAGAGAAAATGGGTCTTCACAGGATGGATCCCAGAGCTTGGCTGTAGAAAGCAATGATATTGATGGTGACCTTAAAAGAAAACAGCCAGAGGTAGTCTCTGAGGCACGATATCCCAATAAGTCGCAGAAAAATATTCAAGGTGTTCGGCAATCACCACCAACTAGCGGCAGGGGCTCTCACAAGCAACAAAAGCGTGAGAAGCTAGACTGGAATGTTCTAAGACCACCTCCCAGATATCAGAACCAAAGAGATTGAGCATACTGTGTTATACTTGAAGCATTTGATATGGAGTTTTTGTCATGTATGTTTTGAGTATCAACCTAATGTATCTTTTGGACTTCTGCTATTGTACGGATTAATTTTGATTAATCAGCATCTATATTATTTCATGAGAATCGAAGAGTTTAAATGTCAGAAGTTATCATGATATTATTCATTGATTCAAACGATATAAAGCCTTTACTTGCTGCTTGTAGCTTAATGGAGGACCGGGTGCACAATCCTTCCTGTTGGGGATTTGTTAAAAACTCGAGGGTTTGATTGGGAGTGGATGATGGTGGAGTTTTATGCTAACCCCTTGTTCACTTGGGTTGACAAGTCTTTATGTTAACGCTATGTTCACCTTATCATGTCGGCATGACTTCAAATCATTTATGTTGGAATCCGTTTTCAATCGTCCTAAATTGATTAGCCATCTACTATCATGTGGCTGTCTCGAGCCTGGTTTTCATTTGTTCCCTGTTGTTGAAGTTGGGTAAATTATTACTTTCTTGGCAGTTCAAGATTTTTCCCAGACAACACTTTTAAAGATGAAAATGGCTGTCCATACATTTCATAAAATGAATAATGCGTCAAGTCACGTTTAGGGGTACTGTTGAACTGTTATTTCCTTTCGCACACAGAATCAGTCATCATCATAAGAAATCTGGTTTAACTTTATGCAGGGTTCTAGCGAGAAAGAAAATATGCCCAGTTCGATTCAAAACAAGACAAACGTTCCTGGTCTACCCTTCAAAAATTGTCAATCAAAACGTCAGGATTGGCAAAAATGCTGTCAGGCCACATGGGTATTTTATGCAGGTTTCCAACTGGAGATGGCATAGGATGTTCTGCCGTTCCATCCTTGCAAAATCATCAATCATCCTCAACTCAACTGTGAAAAATTTATGGTGATCTGTCTTCACTTTTCCTCTCGCCAACCTTAACAGCTCTTGAATCAAAGGAAGCTCCTCAAAACTAACCCCCCAAGTAGGGAGCGCGTCATTACTTATATGTTTCTAGAAAGGGAGAAATACATCTAGAAAGGAGCCCCACAGATTTAATAGTACAGCAGATACACACATTAAGAGAAGTACTATTTGGATCTAGTCAATGTGTAGATTATTATGATTATTATCCTTTAACTTATTGTTCTTGATCATGCAAATTTCCTATACGGGAGTTGGAATGTGCTTGACCTGTATAAACTTAATATAATCAAGTGAATTTCGATTCAAAACATTAAAACTTAAGAACATGGGACAAAGATAAATTTCGCTTAAAATTATCGAGTAAAATATAGATTATATTCGGAACAATACTTCATAATTATAAGGTTAATATGTTCATCAGAACTTAACAGATTGATCACTATCCTCCATAATCTTAAGGTTTATATGGGTTTCTTATTCTTCAAGTTCTTCTAAGCATTAAGGTGATGTTTGAGAAATTTCAAGTTTTCTTTAATATAAAAATGTATATATAAAAAATATAAAGTTTTATAAATAAAAGTTAAAAATTCTTTTAAATAAATTGTATCGAAATGTTTGAGAAATCAACACCTAGTTGATCAAGTGACTGAACGCTGATGCTTTAGTAAAATTTCTTATTCAAATTTTGTATAGATGAAAATAGATATAAAGTTCTATCTTTTTAATGACCAACTCAATTCAAACTAAATTTAGTTGGATTCAATATGATTATCGAATATCGATGGTTTATTAAAAAAAAAATCAAGATAACTCAAGTGAGCCTAATATCAGCTTTCTCGATCCCCAAGTAAACAATCTAATGATCACAATTCCCTCGTCCAATTCTGTGAGCTAAGTTCAAATCTCATATAATAAAATAAAATAAGCTTTCTCGGCCTAAATAGAATATCTTACTGCAATGTTCTTCTTAATTTTTTTTTTTATTACACAAAAATTCGAATTTGGAATCTCCAGATTAGAGAAATAAGATTGTGATCACTAAACTGTCTTTTGGGATTTTCTTTATAAATTATACGGGACTTAACATGCAAGTAAATGATTTTTTTTCATCTTTTCCTGAAGTTATTGATATAATATTATGTTGTGTTTTATGTATGCATTCTCATATTTTTTTTCCTCGGAATGACATAATACATTATGAATGTAATGTCCGGCGCTAAGAAAAATAAAGAAAGAGCTCACTTAAATGGGAATAAGTGAACGTCTGGGGAAAGTCCAATGTCAAATTAGAAACATATTTAAAATCTGAAAACCCTGAATTTTTTGACTTCATAAAACCAACGTTGTCAGAGTTGACATCTCTATATAGTTGTATATGTTATGACTATCATAATGCATGTCATTGGTAAAAAATCAAGAGTACATGGGGGGGGGGGGCATGAAACATCTCTCAGTCTCAAGCGTTGCTTGATTCTATGGAGCATAAACCCTGAACGAAGATAGAGAGTATGTCGCAAGAAATATTACAATTATTGTAACCCAAAAAGAAATAGTATACCAAGTATTGTATCATGTAATATTTAAAAATCATGTTTGAGATCAACAAAAAGACTGTTATTTTTAAAAATGTTTATATTTTTATATTTATTCCTATGGATTGGTCAAACTTTGCTAGACAATAAATGATCAAACTTCTTCTGGGACTACTTTAGGTATCATGTGTGATTTTCTACTTTGGGGTTCCAAAATGGGAGAGCATTGAAAATTTGCTCGTGCAATTGGAATGGGCTCGACTGTGCTACATTGAATTACTCGTGATGCAATGGCTTCACGTTTATGTGAAGACTTTGGTATGGATGAATGTGTCTTGACTTATCTGTTTGAACAAATTCATTATATTGGCTATTGATATGGTAGGATGGTATGACTTATGGGGACACAGAGTTGTCCTATGTCAATTTATTTTTAGGTGCTCAGGATGGATATTTTTTCCTTCTCGTTGCTATTTAAATTGCTTGTCTGTTGAACATAATCCATAGCTACAATACTAGTCATTTTTCACCAAGTTGTGCTGATTAGCAATGATCAAGAAGCAGATTAATATTTATTCAAATCATTTGCAAATGTCACAGGACTTATGCCCTTTAAAGCCTCGGAAAAGGGGCTATCAGGAATCCCCTAACACCACTAGGACGTGCAGCAACACTATGCTTTGAACCCCCCAGTACTGCCAAAATTTGTAAAAAGAATTAAAAATGTACGAAGAGGTTGAACCCCATTACTACCAAAATTTGTAAAATGAATTAAAAATGTGCGAAGAGGTACTCATGGATATATGCATTCATATGACTAAGAAAAGAACAAATCTTATCAAAACTTCAAAGGCATGTCAAGAGTGTTTGCCCGTTACATAATGTTGCAATACCATTGCTCATTACATATTCTTTCTACAAAACAACAGAAAGAAGAAAATATCTAATAATCCTCATTTTCAAGAAAACAAAGATCTTTATCATTAACCCTATGCTGGCACCCAACAAGAGTTGGCATATAGTATACGTCCTTTCCAGCCCTGGAGCATCCAATGACCATCAACATCAATTACAAAGTCTTTATGGTAACCAGGCAACACCTTGACCGTGAATTTCTTCATCTTCTCCTTGTCTAATGGAAGCTGCTTAAACCCTGCTCTTGTAATCCGGATCTGCCATTGTTTGTAGGTCTCAGGCCTTTCGACCCTCTCAACGCCCTCACATGCTATGACATTCATGATTTCCCGCCCACAGAACTCTTTCTCATACATCATCCTATCCTCATTCTCAGTGGGCAAAGTGGTGTCTAACATGTCATACATGGCCGAGTAGTGGAAGAGTGCCTCCCTGAACCTTGTCACAAAGAATGGAGCACTATACGAGCCGTTGATGATACAGTGGGTGAAAACACTTGGATTTATCTTCCTGATCAATTTTAGAACAGTATCTCTTGGATTTTCAACCATAACTGACTCATCCAACAGGTTCTTAAAGCGGCACAGAGTATTAACAGCGACCACCTCATCACTTCTAATATTGAGGTCCTCAATTTGAATGGTTTCCCAGGCCTTTGCAATAGCATTGTACTCGAACGGAACCTTAAAACGCTCACAACATTTGGCTAAACGCCGCCCTGTTTCCTCTACTAATTCTGCAGGCCGAAAACCAGGCACAGGAATGTCAATACCTGTAATGCGAACCTTAGGAGGTCCACCAGGTCTGGTCGAGAGATACTGGATAAGGATCGGCCATTGAATACCATAAAGAATTCCAAAATCGATTATGTGAAGAGTTGTTGCTTTGTCAGCTACTTTGGCAATGTTGTGGTTTGCATAAAAATAAGCCATTTTCTTGAAGGGGCACGCGGCAAGATGAGTTTGATAAGACTTCAACATAGCCGCGGCTGGTCTTTTCTTACCTAGAAGGGCTGTGTATGTCTGTGTCCCAATACCACCCATGCGTGCCTCTATGCCATTTGCGAAGTAATGAGCCAATCTTTGAGACCCATCACCCGTAGGTGAAGAGTACTTCCGAATCTGCTTTAGTTGTTCGTTTGCTGTTCTACGATCATCAGCAGCCACTGATTGTGCACAACTAATTAGAAGAGTTCTCAAATCAGCAACTTCATTCCTACTGCCTGAGGGTTTCTTAACACGATTAGCTCCACCATTCACCCCATTTGCTTGTGCGTCTTGCATTGCGCCATTCTGCTGCAAATCATGATCAAGCTCGCATTTTGCCCCATATTTCCAGTCGGTACAACCAAGCAACTTTTCAAACATGTCAGCCAACTGCTCAGTCTCTTCCTCATAGACCGCAGACTGCTTGTTGCTCCTCATGAACTCCAAATCGTAATCCTCCTCACGCTCGTGATTCTTCCTTCCCCTCGAACCATTAGGGGAATGCTCTCTCTCATCCTTCTCTTTCTTGATCACCACATTTGTGTTCGTGACAGTGGACTCCCTCGATTCCTTAGGGCCCCCATTCTTCTCCAAATCAACAATGAAAGTGCTACTACTCTGAAGAAATTTATTAGCTTCCTCCAGTCCTCTCCTATACTGCATCTGCAGTATGGACTGGTCCTCACCAAACACCTGAGAAACAAAATGGGTAGTCATGGAAGAATCTACGTACCCATTTGTTGAGAAGCTTAATGGCCATTGGGAAGCAGCCTGAAAACCATGGTCAACGGCCTGACTTTCTGCATACCCAGGGTTGAATTCCTCAACATCGCCAACATAAATGGGATCAATCGAGCTGGTAATACTAGTACTGGTACTGCTATAGCTATTGGTACTATAATCACTGAAATTTGGGGAAAATTTTTCATCAGGGCTATCAGTGACATATAATGGAGCTTGATTTGAGGGAGGAGGAAACTTGTCTACAAGGGCATCCGACAAGGATTTCTCAGTGGCTTGAAGAGCCAAAGGATCATAGAACATGGATGGTTTATCGGCGAGATCTTCTTCTTCCAAGAGAATCTGGGATATGAATTTGAGAGTAGTGTCTGAGTCACCATCATCGGAGGAAGACCCCTCTGGGCTCAAACTTGATAGTGAAGAGAAAGGGTCTGGATCGGGAGGAACCATGAAATTATGACCTAGAATGTTGTTGTTGTCATCGTCGTCTTTGAAATCGAGTCCGTATGGTAAATTCGGAGAATGATGGAAATCAGCAAAAAAGGTTTCACCTATTGTGATGTTGTTCATGGAGTCGGAGTACTCATCAAAGATTGGATCCATGGCCACCTACGTTTTAACAAAATTGCTCCAAAACAGAACCTACAACTAACGAACAAAGACAGACCAAGTATAACCACAACTAGGTTTCAAATTCAACCAAGCGAATTTAAGACCATGAATCAAAAAAACAGAACTCGAAGAAAAATCAAAACTTCATTAATACTACCAACATGAATAACTAAGATCAGTAGATAGATAATTTCGAGAAACCTTGAAAGTTCAATAAGCTAGATAGAGTTGACAAAAGAACAACCCAAACAAGAGAATTAGCGTACCTCTAAGTGAGTATGAGAAAGAGGGAGAGAGGGAGGGAGGGCAGAGGAGGACTGAACCTGAAATGAAGTGAGGACCGATCTCTATATAGAAACAAGAGGATAAGGAGGAAAGCAAACGAACCTTCCCGGAACCAGAGACGGCTTTATGAGTCCGATCACTGTGTCAGAGAGGAAGAGAGACACTATTACTGGTCACCGGGAATGACTGGTACTAAACTGATTTCATTGGCCGGTTTTGACTCGTCCAAAACTGCTAATTTCATGTTTTGTCATATGTTCGTCAGCTAATAATAATGCTAACCTTACACAGCACAATAATTAACGAAAATGACGGTCCTGTCCTCAATGCAAGGCAGCCGATTTGATGGGCCTTTATCTCGGAGAGTTGAAACGTCATAAACAGCCCCAACGTTGGCCGTGAGAGAGACTTTCAGTCCTCACGTGGGACCTACTTCCTCTGCTTGGGCCCCACCAAAGGCTCAACATGCATGCATTTGTGCAAGAAAGAAACTTGTCAAGTCAAACTTAACGAGGACCGCGAGGAATTATTGAGCTGCGGCACCCATTTTTTTGTTTCTATTTAATAAAAATTGTATATTTTATAATTTAATTTATATTATAAGAGTAATTTATATATTTTATTTATAAATAAAATCATATAGACCTATTCAACAAACTAATTTATGAAATTTCACTGAACCCACGTGCGCATCACCTCGGTTACACATCGTTTAATTGATTTAGTAATTAAATAATAATATTTTTTAAATAATATCTTAAATTTAAATTTTACATATAGTATCAAAAAATTATTTAAATATCAATTTATTTTAAATTAAATTTAATTAGATTTAACATAATTATCTACCGATAGTTTATGAAAAAAACATCTCAATTATAGAAAATGCTTAAATCAAAATATTTAAAATAAAAACTTTTTCTTTGTAAATTAGGAATCTTTATTACATTATTTGTTACATATTTTTTTTTTTCTTTTCCTAAGTTAAAATTAGCTCACTTGACCTACGTAAGCCAAAATTAATGAAAAATCTAAATGGAGAAAATTAGAGCAAATATAGAGGGACAAATAGTGATTTTAAAACCATATAAAAACTTAATATTAACAAAATGTGAAACTATAAGGAATTAAGTGTACTTATTATAATATGAATTGAAAACTTGTTTTCTTGGTAAATCAGAAATTTTTATCGCAGTATCTGTCAGAAATTTTCTACACTTTTGATTGAATAATACTTTATTGAGATTTTTTATTTAAAAATAGTAAGAAATAAAATTTAAATATAAAAAATGTTGACAGGACCAAAAAACTAAAAAAAAGAAAAAAAAAAAAGAAAAATTGATACCATATATTACATCGAAGGCAAACAAACTCAAGAATCGCATGGGCTCTAAATTTTGCTTTTAAGTTATTTGAATAAATTAAAGATAACTTATAGAAAATACGTGATTTGTTGAATAAATGAAGCTTTGAGTCTCAATAGGAGTAGGCTTTTTAATATATATATATATATATATATATATATATATATAACAAATTTATTTGAAAATAATAGTTATAATTAAAAAAATAAAAACTAAAATGAAACCTTACTCCTCTAATTTTGTGTTACACTTGGACCATACAACTCGCCAAT
This sequence comes from Dillenia turbinata, assembly GCA_037126225.1. Taxonomy (NCBI): domain Eukaryota; kingdom Viridiplantae; phylum Streptophyta; class Magnoliopsida; order Dilleniales; family Dilleniaceae; genus Dillenia; species Dillenia turbinata. The sequence goes on from JBAMMX010000007.1 coordinate 1,930,843, forward strand.
TTTGACCAGTTTAATTCCCATTTGCTTGAGCTCCAAGGCTCTCTCTCTCTCTCTCTCTCTCTCTCTGGCCAGTTTAATTCCCATTTGCTTGAGCTCCAAGGCTCTCTCTCTCTCTCTCTATGACGAGTTCAGCTGAGCTAGGATAGGAATACAAGGGTAAAAGGCATCTCCAGTCAACGGTATGAATTTCTCATATCGACGTTTGTCAATTATCAATAAATCCAACTAAACCCTTTGAAATTTTTTGCTATGAATCAAACCACATAAATATATAAATATTTCATAAGAAAATAATAATAATTAACCCAGAAAAAAAACATATATCTTATGGTCAATGTTTCCTGGTCCTCTCATTTTGGATAACTTTGTTTTCACTCTTTCGACAAAAAGTCTTTAAATGTTTCAACTAGCCACCTATAAATTATATTTTTCTTCATAATTATGAGCTGTATAAATTTCTTACCAATATTATTAGTAATTTTTGATGATGTCAAATCCTACAAAAACATTATCAAATATTAGCTTAGATTTTTTCTTTTTTTTTATTACATAAGGGTCACGATAATCACGAAATTACACGTATTCATGAAGATTCGAACGCGAGATGAGTAAGAACTCTTAACCACTAGATTATTTTCTTAAAAATAAATATTAGCTTAGATAATCTAAGCATTTAGTCATATAAGTTAAAAAGATTTTTTATATAATTTTTCAAAATTTCTACAACATATATATTACCACGTACGCATTACAGATAGAACTCATTTCATCATCGACAGAGGTCATTTCAAAAGTCGAATAGATTGAAATTTACTGTTACATGACGACGAAATAGACTGTACATATATTAATTGAACCGAGTCCCATGATTCAAGTTAATATGGCTATGTTAAAAATTAATTTTTTTTTTGGGGGGGGGTGGGGGGAGCATCCTGGAACCCCTCGCATTACCTTAAAAATTAAATACAACCTAAGTGCTTAATATTGAGTCCAGGTGCATGACACCCAAATCAGGTGGGGTTATGTTCTGATTCTCCTGAATTATTATGTTGCCAAGTGGGTGCGAGATGGACGTTGTCCTAAATAATTTAGTACTGTCAACGCATCTAGTACAAAAATCGTAGTACATTTTTCTTTTTTTTTTTTTTTTTTTGATTCCCAATCATTTTGGTACGAACCTTCTCAACATTCCCACTTGCCCCACATCGTTAGCTCCTATTTAATTTTTCTCTTTTTCTTAGCTTCTTCACCAAGTGTTTTTTGACCTTCACATACCGTCCAATGGGCAAGATTGAATGAAACCTATTATTATACTCTCTAAATATCATTTTCAGTGGCTAAATTTTTCAATACTATTAACTTATTTATGAAAAAAAAGATTGTCACTTAAGCATGTGGAAGAATTTCTCGTAGAATACTATGTATTGGATTGCCCCTGTATCTAGAAAATCCTAAAACATATCCACATCATATGAATTTAATAATAAAATATTAAATTTTCTTAAACAATATATCAACCTCGAGTCTTAAATATAAAAAAATAAATACCGAAAGAATTATTCCCAATATATCAAGTTTAACAATTATTGAAATCAGATTTGTTAAACTATAAAAGTGGTCAAGTAAAAAAGGGAGAAAACATTTCTAGAAGTATACGGCCGCCGCCTAAGTAATATGGATTATTGAAATTTCAATTCAAATGTGACAAGTACAAATTTGTCTCAACGTGTAGAGCCCAAATTAATCAAACATTGTGATATCTATATCATCAGGTGAATCGATTACATCAAAATTTGGATTGACCAGACCCACCGCCCCACCAGTATTCTATTCAAAGTTGTGTGGAGAAAAAGAAAAGAAAGATTCAATCAATTTTGTTTGAAAGTGAGAAGAAGATTAATAAAAAATGAAAATGATAGCCAAAATTTTATATTGATTGATTTAAGCAGCCCATAAGGCCAAGTTCACCGACCCTAAGTACACCCTGCCCTGGGATGAAGAATCGGCACAACACAAGCTATAGCAAGGATGGGCTTACAACCCATTGGACTTGAGTCTGACTGAATAAATTTTAGTCCTTGGGTTCCATAATGGACTAGAGTCTGAAAATATGGGCCCTAGCCCGGCTGAGCCCAACATTGAGGTCTAATTTTAAATAATGTGGACACAACCGTTTCAGCTTATTCTAATCCGCTTAATACCTCAGTCTCAATTCTCAACCACTACAAAGGTACGGCAGACAGTAACTGCTTAACGAACAAAAAATTGCCAAACCCAAACCTTTAAAGATCTCTTAGAGGTAAATTTATTAGACTTCGTGGGTATGCACACTAATTCTTTTTTCTAAAATTTCAAGTAAGAACACCAAATAAAATAATTACTTGGGTTATAATTTTAAAGGGGTAGAAGTAAAATTTATAAGAAGATAACTATATATATATATATATATATATATATATATATATATATATATATATTCAAATTTTGGGTGGGCAATTAGACCCTTTCTTTCGTCCGGTTAGTAAAGATGGATGGAGTATCACACCTTCAAGAGAGGTAATTTCTTGAGAAAATAGGGGGAAAAAAAAAAAGAGAAACATGGAATTATAAGGGGGGGGCATCCGCATCTCCAAAATAATAAACTATAGAGAAATTGGAGAGGGCAGCCCATCAAATTGGAGCCCCACAAATAATTATTTACAATTTTTATTTTAATAAAAGATAATATAAAGGAACGAACAGATACAATAATATAAATTGCTTTTGGAGATAGGGATAGAGTTGACACCGGCCAACTTGCATTGCCAATCAAAACAAGACACGTCCCTTTTTTTTTTGGGCAGCATGAGGAGAGAAGGAACACCCACAATTCAAACATCAACAAATTAAATAATTAATAGATAACCATAACCATATATTTGTATTATATTTGTGTATAGAATTCAAATTTGTTGAGAATTCAAATTTTATGAAATGGAGTCTAATCACCTCTTTTTGTCGGCCAATCTTTGTAAAGACACCACCCACTCTACCAATTAAGTATTAGGCCGACACCGAGGGAGGGAGAGAGAGAGAGAGAGAGATGTAGTCATATAAATAATACATAATTAATGTCAAACACCAGATCTTAGCCAAAAGCTCGAGAAAGGTTTAACACGAAATAAATGTCATGCATAGGTAATCAGCATTCTAACATAAAGCCAGGATATGAGATAGGTATCAACAGTGTTGAATGAATAAGTCGCTTAACCCTTTAATTAAAAACTCAAGTTCGACTCACCTCTAAATCAATAACTCAAGTTCAAATCGTCATTTGAGTATGAAGCAGATTATATTGAAAGACTCATATCCTCTAAAAGCACGGATACGGAAAGTGTTCCTTGTAGACCAAAAAATAAATAATAGGAGGACGGGTAACCACACCAAGTTTTGAAGATTTGTAAAAGTTGATGTGCGTCTTGGCAGTCTTGCCAGCAAAACCAACTCAAGATAGTCTCATGCTTTTGTTCTCATCTAACAGTAACATGCCATTAGTCCCACGAAACCCTTTGCGTGACAACCTTAAAAATTACAATTATCGAATCTCAAAATACAAAGAAGAAAAAATCTGATTCTATATCACTTCTCTGAACTATAAAAGACTGTAAAGTAATTACAAAGTAAGATCTGCAAACTATTGACATGATTTTCATTCAAATCATCCCCTTTTCCTTGTTTTCTTCGAAAGAAGAAAACATGAAACACAAGGATACCAAGATTGAAGAAACATTGGACATCACTAAACATAAAGATTGAAGAACATTGGACATCAATAAACCTAAGTATCAAAATGAATCCCGTCAGCAAGCTCTTATTCTGTCAACCATTTACAAGCGCCATAGCTTCTCTCCCACGCAGGAAAAGAATTTGCGGCAGCTATAGAAAATATTACAAGAATCCCTAGAGCTTCGTTTAATTACTTGCTATAACCCCCCCTCCCCAAATTACTATTTTTTTTAAACATAAGAATGGTACTAACAATGAAAATTAGTCTGGGATACATGTGCATATCCTTCTCACCCTGAATTTGCTTTAAAGGAGAAGGCAAGTTTCGGTTTGCTGCTGTTTGAGCTGTTGCTTGGCTTGCTGTTGGGACCAGTAAGCATGAGCAGTTAGGACCCTGTCCAATAGTTCTTGAGGGACCGGTTCACCCCTACGCTGCTGAGGGGATATTCGTGCCGTATGCACCAAAGTTTTCCACTTATCCTGAACAAATCCAACACCACCATCACCACCCAAATCAAAGTCATGTTAATGTGCCGCTCAAAAACAGCCCCATAAATAATCATAAACCCGAATGCACCCCTTTCTTTTCCAAAAAGGCCAATGGAAGATTCATCAAATTATAACATAAAGAAAGCTGGAACACAGCGCATGCCCAAGTGATATTGAGATTGAACAAATGTAATGCGAGGAATCGTATGAGAGTATAATTCATGAGATTTCTGAGGACAGTTGTGCAGATAAAGCAATAATGATTATCTAATTGATATACCAGATTCACAAGTAACTACTGTAATACCCTTAAGCCATGTGCACTTTGGTGGGCCCACACCCCAAAGTGGAGTTCTTTTAATTTGAAAGTCCCCAGATGAAATCTAAACTTTTTTCCCAATAATTAGCTGGTAAAACCTAATGTACCAGTGGGGACTATTGTAGCGGAAAAACAGAGTATCAAAAGAAGATTTAACATAATTGGTTAAAGCAAAAACACAATTAAGGCTGAAATTAGAGCAGAAAGAGAATGGCAAACAGATCTAATACCTTCAAATCAACATAGGTTCTATGTTTGGCATTATCAAAAGCTCGCAGCTTAACATCACGCCACCTGCAGAACCACAAGAACATAAAACCTTAACCGTGCTTCAAGGTAGGAACAAGTGCATAAATACCATTTTTTTTTAAAAACACAAAGATTAGTTTGCTCAGAGTACCAAGTCACGAATCACAATGCAGGAGAGTGAGATCATCAGAACAAACCTTCCAGTTCCTAGTTTTTCAACAGCTTGAACCAGAGCCTCCACTTCAGCAACTGTGAAGGGCCTACGGATCCGGCGATGCACAATCTCAGATCGCTTTGACTTCCGATGAACAGGAACTACAGCCAGTGCCTCCACCCTCATCTCTGGAACAGCAACCAATGCCTTGGAATCTGCTGCACCTTTCTCTATTGACATGTCAGTGGGTGAGGGTGCTGAGTCATGATCACTTTCAACTAATGTCCCCAAATTGGACAGTGGAGGTTCAGGGACAGCATTACAAGTTCCCTGAATGAGGGTAGGAGTGGCGGGGTACCTGCTGGAGAACAATGTTTAATCAGATGTTGCAATGCTTCAAAATCTAAAACCATGATCTCCCACATACACACTTCAGAATATATTAACCTAGAGAGAATGACAACTCCCTTGATTCAAGAATGTCACACAACCAGAATGCACATTGTTGAGATCCGCAGCGAGTCAATTAACATAATCTTGTAACAGTCATGTCTACAAAAGAAGCATTTTGGGAAGAATAAAGGATCAAGACTACAGCATACAGCATACACGTGAGGAAATATTATTTTACCAAAAGTCATCATAAAAACATCACCAATTCTCTAAAAGACCGAACTGATAATGAGGCAAGCAATGCAGATCATAAAACACTAGAGAACAAGATCAATTTTAGAGACAACACCTATTTGCAGGCAAGTATGTTAGCTGTACCTCATTGAAGGCAGAGGGGTGTTGCTGCAAATTGGAAGTGGAAATTCTTGAGGGCATAGAGGTTGTGCAGACTGTGCAGGGTTTGGCTCCAAGGTGAAACCCAGGGCATCCATCTCATTATCATAAGATATTCCAGTTTGCAATAGAGTTTTGTCGTCATCCTGTATTTTTTTCCCTTGGAGGAGTACGCCAACATGCAGTCCACCTCCAAGTATGGCATTCACTGCCTCTAAAACAGTCCTCTGCAAAAAGGTCACTTGTCATTAGAAACAGGTGTCACTAGAGTGTACCCTGCCAGTGACAGATCTTGAGGGTTTGCATTTCAAAATGTAAATAAGAATGTTCGGAAAAGGATTCTCAACAGGCTTTTTTTTTTTGGGTTCCCCCCAAACCCCCCCCCCCCCGGGCGGCATGCTCACGTGGGGAACTCATGTCAATAACATATTATTGACTAATTAAAGATGCATGCAACGAAACCTAAGAGGGAAAAACAGGCCGCACTTGTCCATAAATAAAGCACTCTTAGCTTTCATACAGAACTTATAACTTACCTCAGTACAAATATGAATCCTCAGCTAGACACCCTTAGCAATACAGAACTGATAACTCACCTCGGTACAAATACAAATCCTCAGCTAGAGACCATTAGCAGAAAATATATACTCATCACACACAAAGATACTCTATGACATCATTCATTGGCAGCACTGGATTTCCATATGCCTCAAAAGGTTATAGCCACTATTTTTAAAGAAAAACTACTAGAATAAAAACAAATTTACCTTCAGAGAACCAACAGTTGCAGTTTCTGGAATCTCGATTAAGAGCTCAGGCACTTTGAAGGACTTGATCCTAAGCTTAACTGGTTAAAAGGAAAGACATCTCCGTGTAAGAACTACTTTGAATGCCAACACCAATTAAGTCAAAAGAAATCAGTTGAGCGATCCCAATAAAGGCTCTCGTACCATTAGAATCCCTAGATTGGAAAGATGGAAGTTGGCTCACCGCTGAAGATGAAGATCCTGAGGCTGCACAACAAGTAATAAATGTCAGTAGAAAGGCAAGACCTACATATCCAGGCAAAGTTCTGCACAGAGGAGTGGGAATTAGGCTCCTACCTCCATGCAGTGTTGCATCAAATTCAGAAATTTCTCCAATAATACCCTTCTTGGGAGAACTAGAAATACCCTCGCTACTAATCCCTCCATCAGAACTAGATACTGAGCTATGGTCAGAAAACTTCCTTTTCTTAAAGGGGAAATTCCTTTGAGACCTTTGGCGTTTGTAGCAGCTTTTCCTGATGCAGTGCGCCGGCTTTGATTCCCCATCTGCAAACATTGATCACAAAGCCATTAGGTGGACAAATTATATAGTTTTAACCATCAAATGTGCACAAATGACATTTGACAAGACAGCTAAGAACAGATGAACCTAATACAGTCATATCAAAAATCCAACACTTACTGATATTTGAAAATTCATCATCCCTCAATTTTGGAGCAACTTTCCAATATTTGGATGCCAATACCTTCCTTATATGCCGGTCACCAATACGCGATGGCTGCCTAAAGGCCCTAATTTTGGTGCTAGGTTGATTGCACCTGGAAGAGTTTTCGTCATCATCTCTATTACCTAATTTCAAATCATGCCTACACAACGGAATAGAACTACACAGAATGTGGTCTCTGCACAAAGGCATTTTGACCATGTCTGAGCTGACAGGTCCAGAAGGCTTTGAGTCACCAACTGCAGGATTCTCCTTTCTGCACATCATATCAACCCCAGTACCAACAAATAGGTTTCCACATTTAAGCAGCTCAGTCTTTATCATTCTCTTAGAATCACTCTCATCCTCTGGCTTAATATCACAGGATTCCCTGCAACCAGAAGAAACCATATCTATTTTCCAGTGAAGACTTCTAATATCTTTTTTAGTTTTGCCAATTACCAACTTCTCAGCATAACCAAGCTTCTCTGAGCAGTCAGAGTTAGTTATCACTGATGCAAGTCCTGAACATGTATCAGTATGAGATTGTTGAATTTCCTTCAAACGATAGTCCCCAACAGGAGCTCGTGGGGCAGGGTCAGTCGTTCCAAATGTCCTATCACCATTTTGTTGATTACAAGATTCACTTTTCAATTCCTTTACTTCAACCTGTTGCTCGCTTTTGACAGTATTGTTAACAAATACATGCGGATCCTTCCTAGATGAGGAGTTACTAACTGTAGGAGTCTTATCAGTCTCCAGCAATAACTTTCCAGCTATGGTTGCCAATAAATCAAATGCACACATTTGATTGTCATCAACTTTCTTCTTAAAAGTACCTCTTCTCTGTGGGAATAATGACAGGCATTAGAAATGTGAATGACCCAAATAAACCCCACCCCCCCCCCCCCAAAAAAAATCCTAACATACACAAACAAACATCCATAGGAAGAAAAGCGATAAAATAAACCATTCCATACTTACCCTTGCTGACCTGGCAGCTCGGGGAACAGGAGGCACCTGATAGCCGTTAAACCCATAGTCTAGCCTCTTCTGCAACACCATATCTTAGAGATCATACCAAAGAAAGCTCAACATCAATGCTGGCTTCACCAGTGACTTACAGATGGCGAAACCTGTCAACAAGCACAAGGGAAAACGAATGATCATTACTTGAAATTGTGGCACCAATGAAATAGAGAGGAAAACCATGGAAATTTTGCAACTAAAAGTTCCTCCTATGGGTAAAAATGATGTCAAACCGATTAAGGTTGTAGTTCATCCCCACTGACATAACACACCTTGATAGCCTAAGAACAAAATGAAATCTACTATATCAACACGATCCTTACCAAAACAATGGTAATTTTGGAAAATTTAGCATGACAATAAAACACATTCTTCAAAGCACCAAATTCGTAACAAGATTTATGACAAACCAAAAAACCACAACAGCGACAAGATCGGACATAAATAAAATTCAGGACGAAAACTTTTAGAAAATGAAAATTCGCCACTTCTAGTACTCAAAACACAAAATTTAAGATAATTTTTTTCAGAATTCAATCAGATCCATATGATCTGAAAATCAATGGTTCCAGCATCGCAGCACAAGGAAAGATTTTGAGCAAACAAAGCAGCGGAAGAAAAACAAAGTTTGAAACAAAAAAAATAGGATACAATAGTTGGTGGCCGTATAAGAGACTTGGATATCCCCCATCTGCAAAACCCATCCCCAAAAACATAATTCGTTGAATTCTGATCAAATATACACGAGTTCCGAACAACTTTCTACAGAACCGGAGAGAGAAAGAGGTACAAAACCCTCAGAGAAAGGATCGAAGAAAACGAAACAAAATTGGCTCAGAATCTTGAAAATCGAGGAAATTGAAGCCAAAACTAGTAAGAAGATCTAAACCCCAGAAGGGATATCAACTCTTTCGCAAAAACCCACAAACACAAAACCAACAATTTGGGTTTTCCCAACTTTAGACGAACGGATCTTTATCATCACCATCACTTTGCTTCTTGGAAATCTGAAACTCCTAAAGTGACAGAAATCAAACTTAAAACCCCAGATCAAGAAACCAAATTTCAAACAACAAACAAATCCGTAAGTTAAAACTGCCAAATAAGAAACTGACCAAACCCATGCCAAACCCAAATCAGAAACACACAAAAAGATTTAATTCTTCCACAGACGACAAAATTGCATTATAAAGGAAAAAAAGAAAAAAGAAAAACCCTCATAAACCCAAATGACTCACCTTGGTTCCGAGTTCAAAAAATCGCAAATTCTTGTTAATTCTTGGAATTCTAACAGAAAATGTAAGATCGGAAAAAACTTGTCTCTGTAATTCCGAGAAATCTCGAAATCTCTGAATTCTGATCCTCAATATCTATCCCATATTTTCTTCCTTTTCTCTTATTATTATTTTTCTCTCTTTCACAAAACGTTGCCTCGGACGCTACCCGTCCTCTCTCTCTCTCTCTCTCTCTCTCTCTGATCGCCAAAACCCTCTGAAAACCACCCACCTTTTTGCTTAAACCCCAGCACTTATACGATTGACTCCTCTTACCGGCTCTATTGGTAATAGCCCATTGATTTACCTGCTATTTCCGGTCCTCGAAACCTCCTAAAGACCGGTTCTTCCCCCTCACTGATGATCCACCCCTTTTTTAACTTCTTCTGATCTTGCCACGTGTTGTTACTTTTCACCGTCTCGCGGTTAGAATTCATCTGTACGGTCGACAAAAACGTTGGGTCCACGAACTACCACAACACAGAGAGAGATACCGGAAAGAACTCTACATTTTGAATTCTCTCTCCCTCCCCCCCTCTCTCTCTAAAAAAAATAATTAATTAATTTTCCAATTCCACCAACCGCAAAAATCTCCCTCATTAAATTCTGTTAGTGCGTGTCTTAATTAATAACATACTTTTTAGTACAACGTAATGTATTCCGCATAAATAACTAATATTAATTACTATGTTTTATTAAAAAAAAAAAGATTTATGAAAATTTATTTGTTTAAGATTTTTCAAAATATAGCATATGGTCAAAATAGAGTACATGGTCAATCAAATCTAGAAAAGGGTAAATATTATGGAAATTTATTTGTTTAAGATTTTTCAAATATAGTATGTAGTCAATCATATCAGCTAAAAGGGTAAATACAAATAACCTTATTTTTTTCGGATATTTTGTTCATTTTTACCGGAATAAACCGTAACCCAATAACGGTTATTGGCACGTGGGCATAGATCTAGGACAATTATTTATTTATTTATTTATTTATTTTTCTATTGGTCAGGATTCAGATGACAGAGGCAAAGATCCTTTTGGATCTGGGGGAGTCTTAACGCAATTGAGGAGGACACAACCGTCAATTGGGTAAAAGTTTGAAGGCATTTTTGGGAGTTCAGCGGATAAGCTTATTCGTTATTCGGGCACTTTTTTTTCGTGGGAGGGAATTAAAAATATGTGGCCGACGGAGGAAAACACAAGCCACGTAGGATCAATGCAGAGGAATGACGTGGAAAAAGGCCCGGCCCTGATTGGACACTTTTTTTCCAGCATTATCTCAGAACCTAGAAATATTATGTGCGGCACTTGTTTCATTTTCAGGATAAAAAAATTAAATTAAAAAAAAAAGGCAATGTCCATCGCGTCTGACGGCGTAGGAGCATCTCTGTATGTGGCAGATAACGTTGACGGTTGGGTACGTGGCATCGTTATTGCCATGACACATAACGGCGTTAAAGTCGCGACAAGAGAGGGTCTGTGTATCCGGTGAGACCAGAAGGGGGGGGGAGAGTGTGTGTGTGGTGAGACTGGTTTAGAGTATCCGTTGAAGGTGTCAAATAGGAGAGAGAAAATAGAGAGAGAGAGAGAGAGAGAGAGAGATGAGGAACATTGAACACGAAGCCACGAAAACGATTAATCTGGGGAAAATGCCGTCAGAGAGCGTCGTATTGTTGACACCTGTCACACGGAAACAGCGGCTTGCCACGAACATGCTTTAGTGCATGTGGAGATTAATTAATTAATGTTAATCTTAAGAACATTTGTTTTTTGAGGTTTAAGATTAGACAGTAAAAGCTAAACCAAACCAACCACGTTCCTCTTGAGTTATCGCACGTGGCAAACCATGGATGGAGAGTCTACTCCGACGCCGTCTCTCCGGTGAGTGGAGTTAGTTATGCACGCTAGGATGAAACTCTATGGCACGTTCGGGAAGGCTTGGTGATATGGTATGAGATGCGTGACCTTATTCTCTGTGGTGGAGACCATGGTTGTCCCTGTACCCCTCGGACTAATTCCCTAAATTTCATGACTTTTGACTTAAATTTATGGCCGAGCATGTGATTGTGACGTAGAATAATAATCTTATCCTTTTTTGGTATATTCTATTCTAGAGAATTCATCCAATATTGATTAATTAATTTTACTTATTATTATTTAATTATACGGATTTGACTTGATATAAATCTGGTCTTATAAAATAAAGTGTTAGATCTTTTATCTTATTTTTTATACTTGAGAGTAGAAAAAAAAAAAAAAAACTACACCGAAAAGCCACCCCTAAATAGAACCCTACAAACACTCAAATTAAATTAATCAAAATTTGATTTCAAATATCAATAACAAAAACCATAAAAAAATTAATTATATGGGTTTGTCCAAATTATTTTCTTTATTTATTAATTTTTTATATGTAAAAAAGATTCTAACTCAAAAATAATTAAACCATATCTAATTACTTTTGATCACTTTAAACAAAACTACACTTTACTAATTTATAAAAGAACCCTGATAAATAATATTTCCTAATTTATTGGACGCCCAAGTGAACAAGATTACAAAAATCTTTAACCAAAATTATTTCAATTATAAGTCAATTTTGGGTCAAGTTCTAGACAAGAAAAGAGAGTATTTGGTATGTTTGCAATAATAGTGGATGTGTGATTGTTGATTTGAAACGAAGAAAATAATTATAGTTAAAATAAATCTTTTACAATGATAAGAAATGTTATAATAATGCATAAAAGAATATTGAGGGAAAAATTTCAGTATCTTGATTTAATATATATACAAACTGTTAAGGTTATGAGTTTTAAACTATTTTAAAAAGATTAATATTATATAATTAAATTAGTCAAAATTTAACTAAATTAAATATTATATATAAAAATCCAGATGAAGATATATTGATCAATTCATTTAATTAAAAATCAGTCAAAATATGGTAATATGAAATATCATATAAGATTTGATTCATTTGATTTCAAACTTATATTGAGCATTTGAATTAAATGTATCTCTTAGATATTGTGAATTTTATTCTCTTTTAATGTATTAAATGTACTGCACAAACAATTATTCTTTTTGATGCTTTCTTTACAATAATAAATATTTAGTATGAGTATTCAATATGGCAGACAAAATGCAAACTCTAAATAGATTCACATAAATCTAATTTCTCCTTTTCCATTTATGGATAAAAAAGAGTATTTGATTACATGTATAGTTTATTTGAGAAGGTAAATTTTTGAAAACTGAACTGTGCCCAAATAAATTTTTTCAACTAGTGAGAGAGAACCAATGCCCTTTTGAGTCTGGTGTAGGGATGAGTATTTGATTAAATCGTAACAAAAATGATCAAAATTTGAATAATCGATTTAATTTATTTATATAATTTTGATAACTATAACCTAACCAAATAAACTAAAATCCGATAATTCATTTAATCAAATTAGATGATTAATTCAGTTCAATTATCTAAATTAATCTAATTATTAAAATTTCTTATTATAAAAGATTTTTAAATGAAGCTACTTTCTATTCATAAATGTAATATATATATATATATATATTATTCATATCAAGATGTGACTATAAATTATAATTTTAAAATTTTAAATTCATTTATAAATTTAGTTCATTAAATATCATTTTGAAAATTTTAAATTACAAATAAATTAAATTTTGAAAATAGAAAATTAGTGAAATAGTAGAAAGAGAGGGAGAGGCATGAGTTAGAGTCTCAAGTGGAAGAGTCGTAAAATGGTTTTCTTTTTTAATTTTTAATTATAATATTATGATAATATTTATATGAATAAAAATTATCCAAAATATATATAATATTTTCAATTAATTTGACTAATTTGATTGGATCGAAATAAAAATTAGTAAAATTGATAATCATCCAAATAAACCAAATTAAAATTTGGTTTTATCTAAAACCAAACCGAATACTTAATAATCCACCTAAAATGTAAATAAACGGTTTGATGAAAACAGTTTTTTTAGTATTAATAGAGTAGTGCTCACATTTGGTCTAGTGATAGGGTACTAAACTCATTTAATTAAAATTTCAAATTCAGTATTGAAAATAAAAAAAAAATAAATGTTGAGAGAGTTAGCTACTAGATTGGATTCTATAATTATTCAAACCTAATTAATTAAATATACAGATACCCTAGCTATGTAATACCGAAAACTCAATGTCGGATATTTTGTGAACATCCTTATAATAAAATAGAAAATTTCAATTTATATTGATTTTCGATTTTGGAGTATTAAATTAAAATTTTTTATATAATTAAAATATCCGTGTTCGCGAATACGTAGTGCATTCCATTGTTGATAAATTTAGAATTTTAATATGATAGGGGTATAATATAAATGAATATATCTATATATATATATATATATTTGTTTATATATATAAAAAAAAAAAAAGATGAAGGAAGGCACTGTGTTTTGGCCCAAAACGCAGCACCTTCCCCACTACAATTAGGAGACAAGCCCTAATTCTCTCTTCTTCACCCTTTGTCTCTCTCGCTCGCTCTCTCCTGAAACCTCTCATCCCTCTCGCACTCTCCGTTGCTTCCTCACTCTCTCCGCCACCATCTCCGTCGTCCTCCGCCATTCTTCTCCACCGTTCACCGTCACTCTCTCTGTCTCCCTCTCTGTTTCTCTCTCTTTCCGCTTCAATCGTACTCTCACTCGTCTCTCTTAGTTTCACTCTTCCTCTCTATCTCTCCCGCTATTGCCCTTTTTGTTTCTCTCTGTGCTCCCTTTTCCCGCGGGAACAGAGAGCTCTCCCTTTTTTTCCTCTCTTCCCGCACGTGAATAGGGGTTCTCATTCTCTCTCCCGTGCGCACGATGGCAGAACTTCCGCTTCATTCCTCTTTTTCCCGCTCGCAGTGCTCACTGTGAGCACTTCCCTTTGCCGATAACCCAAACTAGCAGTCATTGAACCCTTTGAAAACCCTAGGTCACGATTCCTCTACTGCGTAGGTATGAGTGAGTTCCTGACTGATAGTTCTATAGGTAATTGAACTAAATTACTGAACTTTGCTTCATACTAGAAGCATTACAAGTCCCGGAATGAGTTGAATGGTGCACGGAAGATAGCTCTGAGAACTGTGAGAACCCTAGGTGAGGGATTTCTAGTCCGTTCGATTAATTGACTGAATTTAGGGTAAATTTAGGGTAAATTTAGGGTAAGAAGTCTCGCATATATTAGAATGTATGTTAGATTCAATTAGAATACATTTTTGATATCTTATATGTAATTATTAAGGTTAAGCATAGGATATTATATGAAATAGGCATTTTGATACGTAGGGAGCATGCTAAGGGATGATAGAATCATGTTGGGTTGAATAGAGTAGTTTCCTCAAGGTTTAAATCGAAATATGCATGAAAAGTGTTAATAGCTATGTGAAATTGGAAGAAAATCGAGAAATATTGGAACTTAAAGTTCGTTAGAGATGTAAATGATTTTCGGATGATAAAATCGGAATTTAGAAATTTTGGATGTGAAATTAAGGGTATATTAAATTAGAAAAATATGAAAACCCTTTTTATGGAATTTTATTTGATGATAATTGTAATGTTTGGTTAGGTTAATCGTTTGGGGACTTAAAAAGGGGTCTATTCGGATTTGATTGATAACTAGAGAGTGAATAACCTCTCTAGAAGTAAGTGAATGGTTCATTATGTTCATAAATGTGTAACATGTTTAAAAATTGCTTTGTAAATGATTTTGAAATATTTTTATATGTTTTATATAAATTGTTTTGTGATTGTAGACTGTCTAAACTGAATTATGAAGTACGAATGCATCCACTGTATTTATGAATGCTTCTGTGCCATATGTTATTGATATTGCTCTATAAATTGCTTTGACATAAGATTATTGACTATTTGTTGGAAAATTATGACACATTGTTTGTGAAATGGATTGATTGAGAAATGAAGGGTGCTGGATTGTAAATGGCTATGGTCATTCCCACCACGGAGCGACCCGACAAAGTGGCATAGTTTAGGGTTTGGATGTGCGGGGGAGTTAGACGTCTCTCCCTCTGTCGAAATCGTGCTATATCTGGTGCACCCCGGTGAGGTACGAGCCAACGCCAAGGAATGAGGTATGTTTTGAAACATTGGATGGAAAAAAAAAAAACCCTTTGCAGGCTTTCGTCTGTGTTCGGCCACCATAAGACGAAAGTGTTTTCGATGGGATCCCAAGATTTTCTGAAAAAATGATTGATATGAATGCATATTTTGTAAATTGTGATTTATTAAAATGTTTTATGCATATGAACTGCTATTTATGAAATATGCTTTGACTGCTCCACATTCACCCCTTATTTATGAACACAATCACACCATTGCACTCCAGTCACTGAGTATTCCTCAATACTCACCCATCTCTCCACATTTTTCAGAGGATTCTTAGTTCGAGAATTGGACGTCGAAGCTTGCGAAGTATTTTTGCTGACTTGTATAGATATTTGGCACTGCAGGATTTTTGGAGAGTCGTAGTTCTAAAAATCATGGAAAGGGAAGTCTGTACATCCCATACCGTGCGGATTTTATTGATACTGGCTGAGTTTTTGACAAGTATTGGTAAAATCCGACGATTTTTGATTTATGCTTTATTTACTTTGATTGATTTATTTTTGGAAAACTGTTTTACCTGTAATGAGATATTTGGATTGTAAATTTTAAATTTCGTTACTTTCTTTTTTATTTGTGAAGTTCTATACTTCTCATATTGTTGGAACTTTACTGATGTTAGCTTGATTGTTTCAGGCAAGTATTAGTAAAATTGTACGACTATGATTTAGGACTTCTTGTATTTTAAATGCTTTACTTGTATTGGTTGGCTGGGATGGTCACGTCGTATGCGTGCATGTACAGGAGCTCCTTCTCCGATTGTGTGCCGATACATGCTTGTGTGTACAGTGAATGGACCAGATGAGTTCTTTGCATGTGTATTGTTACATGTTTTCCATATTTGTGATGAATTCTATACTAGAGATCTGGATATTCAGGAATGTAATCTTACGGAGTCTCGGTGTACGGGGAGGTTCTGTCCGTGTATCGAGACTACACGGCGGCTGTCGCGTGCTCGATCCGAGAATCAAGGCGTGACAAGATAAGTACCAAGAGAGATTGGGAGCACGCTCATTACAAGACAAGACGATAAAAGAGAAATTTATTATCAACATATAGTTGGAATAGTAGAAAAGATATTAAATCTTTTAATCAAAATTCAAATTTAAATTTTAAAAATAATAAAAACTATATTAAGAGAGTTTTATCTTAAAAAAAAGTTTGATAGCAATTCAGACCATATTAATCAAAATATATCGATCAAAACAAAACACGTATAAAAAAAGAGAAGGAAATTTACTGGACCCCATAGGCTGGGACAGGGATGAGATTTAAAGAAAAAAATAAAGTGAAGAAGAATTATATGGGAATAGGGAATTAGTTGGATGGAGGAGAGCGACGGGGGGACAAGAGGAATTCATACACAAGCGATCCAAGAAAACCGGCCTTCCTTAAATGCCCCCTCTCTCTCCCATCTCGTTTCCATCGATCCATCCACAACATCCAGATCACCACTCTTCCTCTCCTTTCCTTATTTTTAATACTATTTCTTTTTGTTGTGTTTCTGTTACCACCGCCTTCAATAAATATACTTAATTATTACTACTATAAAACATTATAATTTTAAAATGGCTGAACGACACCACAAAAATGGTAATCCGACAGCAACCTTATTAATATTGTTTATGTGGCTTGTATGATTGCAATGTATGTTGGAATATAAGGAAGTTGGAAAAAAGAACTGTCTCCCTGGATTGGGTGCCCTGGAATCTGTACCCACAACCACAGTACAAGTACAACGGTGTTCCCCCCCCCCCTTGGTAAAAAAGGAGAACTTGGTCCAAGAACTAGTATTATGGGTAAGTTTGAACAATGGATGATATCTAGTATTATGGGTAAGGCAGTACAAATTCTGCTATAACACACTAATCTCTATGACAATAAGATGACAAGGCATGCCCCTTATTAAATCGTCCACAAATATGGAAAAGGAGCACCAACCAAAGATGAGACCACAACACAGGATAAGATGCCTGATACCATATATTATAATTATATGTAGATTTGGTTAAGAGGGATAAAGAATCGTCGTAGTTCATAGTCATACATTGACGCATCAGAAGGAATCTGAAATTCCACGAAACTCAGAGAAAGAGAGAGAGAGGCGTTGCTTGACGTAAAAGGGACTGTTCTGATTTGGTGATTTAAGAGTCAAATTAAAGATATCTTCCTTCTCTTTCTCTCTTTACCTACGGTTTTGAAACTCTCTTTTAAGTAGGAGGGAATTGGACGCAGATTGATGTCTGAGTTAGATTTTGACAAAAGAAAGTTAGATGGTTTGATCTAACTCAAAAATTGTACATCATTTATATATAAAATATAGTTATATTATATAATCATTACATATTATTAAGATTTTTATACTTAATAATAATATCATTTTTTTTCTCACCATACCATACAATTTGTTTATGGGTCGGATCAAAGTTAAATCAGGTGTAATCAGATTTATAAACAAATCAAACCTAATCTAATTTTTGAGCATTTTTATAATAGATATAACCCGTTATGAGCTTGGCTTAATTGAGTTGGTTTCTATGCTCCTCTTAAAGCATTTTCCACAAATGATTTCTCTTCCTCAGCAGCCACCAATTCAACACAAACCAAATATTTACATGTCTAAACAAGAAGACATCTGTTGATGAGTAGCCCACCCACAAATTATTAATTTTCTTTCTTTTTGACTCAATATCATTTTTGACAAAATCAACCTTGAAATAAATTGAATGGTCTAAATCTGGCCTTGAAAGAAAAAAGGGGGAGGGGATCATGCAAGAAAGCAGAGTACAAAATCAATTGGAGTACGACCGGTAAAACAATTTGAGGATTGTGAAGCGGAAAATCCAACTATCACAAAGTGCTGACATGAAAATAAGTAGACCAAAATAAAATAGAATTTTATGGGAGGCGTATGCATGCAAGAGGCAAAGTGTTACCAACCCCAAGACGACCAAACATGAGAACCCAAGACCTCATAAGTCTCAGCAAACAACTCATGGCCCACAAGAAGCCAACCAGGCTCGAGAAGCCATTTTAGGGATCCAAAGCCAAGCACACAAACCCAAGAGAACCCAAGAGTCTAAGCCCAACCTCCCTTACATCCCAAAGAAAAGAAACTTTCTAGAAGACTAATGGTCTAGAGAAACAAAAAAAGCCAAGGAATAAATGTAATAATTAACAATAAAAAGGAGAATTAGATCATGTAATGAAGGAGATCAATAACCACCCTTGATGGACAGCTAGATGTAACGTGAACTTTGGACCTCCCTCCCCCCTAGGCCTATAAATAGGCCACCCCCTCAAACTTGTAAAATCATCGTTGAAATAATCAATTTTTCTCTTGATAACAATATCCTCTTTTAGGAGTTTAAGGAAACATTCAATCTGTAAAGTAGTAATAGGCTCACGATTCTTTCTCAAAACCCATATTTGAGACCCTTCAAGCTAAACCCACTTAGCTCCAAGCCCACCTCCTTCGTGTGACATAAGTGCTACGAAGGCAATGCACTCCAACCCAACAACCTATCCTAAAACCAAATCGATTTGGGGTTCCGGGCAAACCATAGACCTGGCCCCAAACACAAAGACAGCATGATCACCCAGAAACAAGTCCAACAAAAATCATAATATTCAACAGGTTCTTCCACCAGTAGGATCATCCATTAGGGCTTAGAATGTTGATCGAACAAAAACTTGGGAAAATTTAATTAACCAACCCAACCAAGTACAACAAAAGTTCACCTCCCGCAACCTTGTATCCGATAAGCTAAACTTAAACAAAAAATAAAAACAGAACCAAATGCCACTCTACCTACACTTACGTATGAATTTTTTTAATACTTAAAATACTAATGGATACAATGTACACAGACCAATAAACAGGAGCTTCTGCTCCTCACACCAAAAAAAAAAGTTCGGATTACTGAGGAATCAAGAATGATGTTTTAATATTCATTACTACCTCATTCTGTGGACAAGTTTCCATACTGCCATGGGTTGAACTCTATGGAGTTGACATCAACCTCCTCAACAACTTCTGCAGTGTCTATTGCAGCCCGATGCTCGGTGTATTTGCCATTGTACTGGTAAACTTCCAAGTCACCCCAAGGTGTAGGCGTGACTTCATCTGTTAAATCAAACCATCTTGGGGTAAACTTGTGGCCCTTTGACTCTCTCGCCCTTTTTTCAACTCTCTGCCTTTCCTCCAGGCTGAAAACAAAAGAAGAAAATTAGTATATGAGTAACCCAAAAGAATAACCAACTTTACTTATCATAGAAAAGGTAACACACATACAAAATCCAATTCGTCTTCTCTCGAGTGCCCCAAAAAATAAAATTTATACATGCGAGTAACATAGGGCACCAACATAAATAATTGACAAAATGACTTGGAGGTCATAGATTCTCTTCCTTGCATCATTTGTGAAAATAAAATAAAAACAATTGAACCACCAATCCAAAAATCCACTACATTGTGCCTGACAGACATGACAGAGTGGACCCCTCAATCAACATGACCTACAGTATCTTGTGTTGATAAGCTAAACACCAATTATCTCAATCAGCATGGCGTGATTTTGCACAAGTATGATATAATAAAGGTCAATCATCTACCACGAGTATCATATGTACAGGATGCACAAGGATACACATTCACACGAGAGAGAGAGAGAGAGACCTGCTCTTTTCAGATCCAGATTTAGATAAATCACCCTTCTCAAGCGCATATCTATCTGGACGCAATCTAGAATCTGATGCCAACAATTTCTTAGGTGCTGTATCAAAACTGTTTATTTTATGCGCAAAATAAGTGTACTGAAATTTGTCATTTGGTGGAGCATCAGCAACTCGAAAAACCTGAAACAGAGGATTTTTATGAGAACATACATAACAGCTCAAGTAGCACACAGAAGCACAAAGCTTGTATCAAAATTAATAACAGAACTACTGGCTCAAAGCTCATTGCATGTAAAATTAAACTAAAATGTACAAGTATTCCGCTCTGCAACATAATCCTGAATGCATCTTAAAAAGCATATTTAGGAAATTATCTGTATAAGCACATATAGACCAGTTTACACAGGAGGCAGGCTGGTAGGTTACTGAGAGTGTACAACCAATTTCACTTTACAAACTCAACTGGTTCCAAGTTCAACCAAGACCTTCCCTAACCAAATTCTTGGCCACTGCCACACTTGTATATTAAGCCTCAGAAAAATCCTCAAATTAGCCAGTTGAAAGCCGTTCAACAAACACATAAACCAATGCTAAATATGATAGAAGTAGCTAAAATTATGACCTAAAAATTAATGAAAAACTTTATGACCATGTAATATATTACGTGTAAACAAAACTTAATAAACAGAAAACATAAGCTGAAAACAGAGTTTGACAAAACTAACCTCCTTCAGTTCTGTTCCTGGGAGGGGTTCTCCTTCAAGGTCACATGGTTGATAACTCATTGACTCATTCCACTTCCCAGTCATCAATATTTTAGGTTCCTCATCAGCATTATATACATATCCATCAACTTCATAACGACCAGAACTGTAACCAGACAAAAGAAAAAGAGAAAAATATCACTTACTGTGTCTTCAACTATCAAAGCCGGAAAATGCATATGGTAAGGCATTACTTTTCAGGATTATAACTGCCAAATAATGCACAAGGCATTGCATATATAACCATCGGGATGGGGCATATAAGACTTTAAACATCAGTGAAAAGAAAAGATTAAGCAATCACTTGAGCTGCACATAAAGCTATATTATCCAAGAATTCAAACTATCATAATGCTATCAGGTCAATCTAATTAAAGAAAAAGCTGATCGAGCAGCAGCAGCAAAAAGTAAAAACTAACTAGCAGCATGTCTATACCCAAACCAGCCACACGGTTGAAAATATAGCACAACTTTGTCCCCTGTGGTCAAATTTGTCATTATCATCTCCCCAGGTGAGTCAACCCAGGTTCGTCCAAAAATTAGGTTGTTGACTTTAGTTGGAGGCGGCACCAAATCAAGAACTACATCATCTCTTTTAAGAGTCACACGTGTTCTGCATTACATTTCCAGTATTATGTGTGAGAACACCATTGCGGAAATAGAAAACAACAGGCACAAGCTAGTTGGGGACATAGGTGAGAATTTTACCTTCCCACAGGATAGATATCAAGAGAGTTTCCCAAGAACTTAGTTTTTAACTTTGACGTCACATCATAAGTGAAGTGTTCGTTTTCGGCATGACCAGCACTCATTGGAGGATGATGACTGACCTGATACAGCATGTAGTTATTATATGGTTGTAGCTATAGATTGTGTAACTCATCAAGTGAAAATAACAAAATCATCTTTCATAAAAAGCATCTATCCAGAGTCATGAACAACCAGAAAGAATGGGTGAAATTTATTAGACAGCAGAATCCAAATAAGAGAAAAAAAAAATATGACAAGAAGCAAGAACAAGCTAAAATCATAAGGCTTAACGGGATGCGTGGGTAGTGCAGACAGCCAAAGTTGACTGATAAGACAAGAAATGAAGAAAGACCAGACCCATCACAAACTCACCTGCTCTGCTAAAAATGTGATACCACCGTGATTGACCATCTCATAAGTCTCTCCAAGAATTGGGTTGAAAGGCTTCCAAGTTCTCTCATAAGCATAATAGACAGAAATAGCCCAGGATGCTGCAAACAATAGCATGGTTTCATTTCATGATAACAGGTGAAACTTGCAAGTACCTCATGACAGGTTCAAAACATAAACTTACATGCATACACCAACCGCATATAGGGATCTTCACATTCATCAGCCTTATCTAAGAGGTGAGAGTATTCCATTAACTGCATATGCATTCCAAACTATGGAATTGAGAACACCCTATAGGAAGTTGGTTGATAACAAATGTTGGAAATGCGAATATAACTCAATGCAAACCTCGGCAATTTTTTGAAGCATTGTCATTGGCTCAAATATGATGACTGGAAGTGTCACCATGGATGTGACATCAGAACCTATGTACTTCTGCATCATCTTCCAGTAACTGTCTCGATCCTGTGACAACAGAAGAATATCATGATCTAAGCAAACATAGGGGACAGAAGATAATTTCTACACCAAATAGCTCACACTAGATCAAGTGTAATAATCCCCAATAGGGGAACGGGAGAGTGGAAAGAACATATTTGAACCAGGTGAGTAATGAGTGGATCTGACCTATCATCTATTGTGCATTATAAAGATTAGACTGCTGTTTTGAATATCAATTCAATAAACAAAAATTCCAATTTAGATTCCAAATGAAATAATCACAGGCTAAGGTCCATGTATTAGTGATTCGGGAAAAAAAATCTTGTGTGATAATTAGTCTACATCCTTAGCAACATCAGCAACTAGAGATCAGTGATAAGTCACGCTGCTGTTAAAAATTTAGAAGTGTGCAAACGTATGATTATACAAACCTCCTGCCTCCATCTCCCTCTCTGAGCTTCCTCTTCTGCATCATCCTTGCCTCCCTCTGGATTTATTACTTCAACTCCTTCATATCCAAGCAGTCTAATTGAACAACTCACAGTCTTAGACAATTTTCATTCAAATAAAGCCACAAATGTGCGTAGAATCCAAGCATAACAAAAGAGAAATGGAAAAGTGAAAGGATAAATCACCCTTCAGATTCATGGGGAGGGATATCAAATTAGTAATACTGATCATCTACTTCCCCGTCATACAAGACTCAAGGAACTAATCAACAAGGTGGAAACCTTGTCAACAGAAAAAAAAAAAAAAAAAATATATATATATATATATATATATATATATATATAGATTGACGGAAATAGGAAGTCCTATTAAAGTTTTAAGTCCAGAAAGGTGTGAATCGGCAATCCACATAAGATGTCATCATGAAGAAGTCATTGTTCACGATTTTTTTTTTTTTTAAATAAAAGTCATGGGATGAACAAGAATTCGGATTAAAATGGATGAGAGTTTACAGTACAGCCAACCAGATCTTGCAAGCAACCAGTACAATAGTATCAGAGACCTATAAATTTATAAACATAATTCTCTATAACCATATATATCATCAGCTCATGAGTTAAGCTTAATGAGAAACTCAAAGCGCAACTCAGCACCTCGCAGAAGCAGACGAACTTGGGATGCTTCAATCTTATCAAATACTAACAATCCTTGTCAGCTAGCTATGATAACATAAACTAAAGTGGAAAAGACCCGCAAATCCAAACATGGAAGATATCCCTTCCTTTCAAACTTTCGGCCCTTAAAAATGCTATGGGAGCTCCAAAATTAGAAACATAAAGTCAGATTCATGAAAGCTGAGATAGATATTTTCATCGTCAATCCTCGCGACAAAATCTAAACAACATGCAAGACAATAAAACTAAATATCAACCAAAATTCAGACCATCCTATATTAGGGTTCCAGTCACAGACAAATAAATCGAAAACAAAAGAGAAAATCAAACATGTGTGCAGAATCCTATGTATGTGTAAAGTAGGGAAACGAAAAGAAAGGATACCCATTGACAGATCTGTGCATGGCGTTGCCAAACATGGAAGTCATGGTGGCGAAGAAGCCCTTGCTTTCATTTTTGTTAGAGTCACTCATCCTTGACAAACCCTGATCCGATTACTGATTCAGATCGGAGATTTGAATAAGGATTGCCTGATAAGACCGAAGTTCAATCGGAGATCGGATGCAAGGAATCGACAAGAATTTGTGCGATACTAATTTTGAAACGACCTGGAAGAGAGAGAGAGGGAGGGGGTCAATAAATAATAAAATATAATAAAGAAAAATAAGAGAGAGACCCGGGGGGGGGGGGTAGCGAGACGTGGGAATGACACCGGCGGTTCGGTTCTGCTTCGTGCTGTGGTTGTCAAGTTGGTCTCCTTTTCCAACGAAGTTTGGCCCTCCCTCCCTCACACGGACTGTGGGCTCTGTTTGGCAGGAGCCGCCAAATGCCCTAAAAGAGTAGGCCACCCCAACCCCCCCCCCCCCCCCAATTTTGAAAATTTAAGTTTCAAACCATTTGGCAACCCAATTCATCGGGCGGGTTAAAAAAATTTAAAATCAAATTTTAATTAAAAAATTTAGTATAATAAATCATTAATGATAATTTCAGTTATTTTTATAAAAAATTATTGAATCAAGATGGATTTGTTTTAATTTTCTTTAAACAAATGGATAAGAGATTCAATACACAAGAAAATCAACTATTCAAATACAACCTTTTTAAGAAAGTGAAAAAAGGGAAAAGGGTTTCTAACTTTTTCTAAAATAAAGATTCAGGGAGGGCATTCACGGTTATTTTCATTAAATAAAATATATTATGATAAAAGTGGAAGAGCACAATAATAGTTGTCCTTATTTATTATTTATTTAATATAAAAATAAGACGATATCTGAGTTCTATCGACAACTCTTATTTATTTTCCAATTATTTATAGAAAATTCGATTTATTGTGTAATCCGTTTTTAATAGATTTTTTTTTTAAAAAAAAAAACTTTATTTAGAATAAAGTAAAAAGGGCAAAAAGGGAAAGTGTGCCAATCCGAAGAATTGCGACGGTGACGGTGAAGGGAGGTTTTGAAACCATAAACCATCCAGAATGGAACACGGTAACTTTGCTTTTGGTTGAACTCGCCCACCATTCTCTCTCTCTCTCTCCCTCTCTCTCTCTCTCTTTCTCTCATCCCAAAACCCTAACATTCGCCACAATTTGCTCACAGAAAAATAATAGGGGAACACCACCTGGCTACAAATCCACTAATCAAGTCCGTAAAATTCCCGAAAAAGCAAGGCCAGTAAATTTTCCACAACAATCTTTGTCACACTCACTTTCCCGGAGATTTTTGATTGATTTTCGGAAACATGAAAGAAGCCAAATCTGCTAAATCCTCCAAACAATCAAAAGAACAAACACAGGACGACCATGTCTCACACCTCAGATCTTCTAAGTTTTTCGATCCCGACGCTTCTTGGGATAAGGTCTCTCTCTCTCTCTCTCTCACAACTCCAACCTTATATCAACTATATGTGCATTGTCTTCCTTACTTCAAATTAATTTTTGAGCCAACTTTTTTTGTGGGGTTTGCATTTTTGAATGTGACAGGATGAGTTGGGAGATGTATTGCATTGGATTAGACAAATTATGGGTATTATTTTTGGAGTGCTCTGGGGTGCAATCCCTGTGGTGGGTGGTCTTTGGATCCTCATGTAAGTCCAAGGTCTGCTTGTGCTTTATCGATTTATGTATGCACACTCTTATTCTCCATCGTCCTGCTCGAGTAACCCTTTTTCGGCTTCCTTATGAAATTTCAATCTGAGAATCTAGCTTGAGAGTGTTGGATCTGGCTTTGAGTATGTTAAACTTGAGGTCACAGGACGGCAGTCTCCCCCAATGTTTTAAATCTTGCTTTCTTAAAGCCTGCATTTTTCTTGTAATGTCCATAACTGAAGTTAATGACTGCTTGTATCAAAATAAGGAAAGTCAAATATGTATCAAAATAAAATTAATAATTGATTTGATTTTAATTTATAATATATCTTCTAGCATTCCCCTCAAACTCAATATCGTATAATGAAAATCACTTAATTTGAAAGAGAATCTAGATATGGGATCTAAAATCATAGGGGGTATTTTTGCAACCCTTGTGTCATCTCTGGGCTCTGGCTCTAGCTCTAGCTCTTTGGATCTGGCTCTGGCTCTAGGCTCCAGCTCTAGCTTTGACGTTGGCTTTAGCTCCGGCTGATCTGGTTCCAGCACTGATTCTAGCTGTTGGAGGTGCGTATGGATGCACGGATAGCCCATTTTGCAAAGAGAATTTTGATACCATGATAGAAAGAAATAAAAAAACAATATAAATAAAAAATAGATGAATATGGCTTTAACACAGGTGGAGAACAATATAATAATATGAACTCTAATCCTTTATTACCTCTATTGAATTACTATAATATATTGGATTTATATAGAAAATCTATTGTCACAAATATAGAAACAATTATTATAAATATAAAAATAAGGAAACTCAAATATATATTAAAGTCAAATCAATAATTGTACAACACAAGAGTTGCTATATAATATATTTCTAATAGTATGAAAAGGTAGTTCTGAATTCCTAGGTCCAACACAAGAGTTGGGAAAATAAGAGATAGCATTTTTGAAAGAAACCATGATTAGATAGGGTTAGTATCTGTCTTAACCTACATTACTTAGTACTTAGTAGTCTGATGATAGATATAAGGATTGATAATAACATGGAGAGAATTTAAGGAAGAGGATTGTGGATTGGGTGGTATTTTAGTTGTCTGTTATAAAGCAACAGTGGTTGGTGGTGAAAAAGTTTGGGAAGCAATGATATGTTGCACAATGTCTCAACAGTAGGATCTTGTTTTTGAAGCTCATAGTATGCTAGATATGGTAATCAATTATAACGCCCGTGGGGTATTTGATTTCGGGAAGCAACTGACCAGTAGTAGCATGCAACCATTTGCTATGCTTGAATTGTGAAGTTTAAATAATACAAAGATTTTAATGAGGGATGTGCATTGGAAGGTATGTTAGTTGTTAGGTATAAATACTTCAACGGTTGGTGGAAAAAATTTCGAAAAGCAAAGACACGTTGCGGCGGTTTAGTGAAGGTCTAAGAATCAAGTAGATGACATCTGGAAATGGTAATTTTCAAGTGATCATGAGATCTTATAACTAATTCCTTTCTATCTAATATTTGGTACTGATTATAGCTGACATGAGCGTTACTTGTTTCTTTCTGAAGAAAATATACAGAATATTTCACTAGATTTGAATTATGAAGGTTCAATAATTGTGATTTCTATCCTGTTTTGGGAAGGTAGCTCCTCTGTGTTGTTCCCCCATTAGGCGCAGGGAAAAAATATTGTTGTTTCCTACTTATAGTTCTCACACCATGATATAAGTTATTTATTAAAAAAAAATAAGTGGAGTATTTTGCTAGTTTTCTCATAAAACAAATTTGGAGGCATGATCATCTCGTTTAACTTCTATTTTTATTTATTTTTTTCTCAGGGAGTCTTTCTTCTTGGTTGTTTTGTATTTTTTTTTTTTTTTAAGTTATTAGAAGTCTTTCCTCCTTAGGAATGGAAAAGAAGAGAGAGAGAGAGAGAGAGAGGGAACAACAAAGACAAAGAGCAACACTAACCTGGCAACTGAAACACTGGTGGATCTGTGTAGGAAGATCCTCAAGGAATGACATACCGCCATTGTTTGAGTAATATTATCTACAACGCCAACATTGGATTCTGCAAGTTTACATTCTTTCCGAATCTTGAGTCTAGTGTATACATTTTCTTCATTTTATTCAATACAATGTCCCTTTGCAAGGAACTCTGAACTCATGAGCACATCATCCATATATGCTACTGTTTCAATACAAATAAAATTATAGACCCAGGTGAAACATTGATGAATAAGTTTCTAATGAAATTTTGCAAGACCATTGTGTTTTTCTCTGTGTAGGTTGTTATTTGCTTAGTACCCGGATTTGGTGTCATTGTCACCTGGTTATGTCTTGTTAAATCAATTATTTTTGAAGAAATTTATTGATTATCTTTTTTATTAATTCTTGCTACTGATTAATTCTGCAGGTTTCTCGCCATAACATCTGGGATCATATACTATTATTATGCAATGATTCTTAAAATAGATGAAGAAGATTTTGGTGGTCACAAAGCGCTCCTTGGGGAGGGACTATTTACATCATTTACATTGTTTCTGGTATGTGTTGATCACTTAGAATGTTATGTATTCAGCATTTTAAGATTAGAGAATGAATTTTGGGGTTTTTGACATACTTGTTTCTCTTTTGTATAGCTTTCATGGATTCTGGTGTATAGCTTGGCACACTTCTAATCCGTGAGCTTGAACTGAAGCGACTGCACCCTCTGTTAGTTACATGGGGCATGGAATGCTTTTGCCCATCATATAGAAGAATTTTCTTAGCTAGCTGCCATTACACTGTTTAACAATTTTAGTTACCATTTTACTGTTGAAGTTGATTTTTTGATAGTGCACGGATCAATTCATTAGAATATGATTGACCCCATCTGTTTAGTTGCTGAAAATGGATCTTTCTTCATGGTAATGCTTGCAGTATGTACGATTTATCTGAGGTAAGAACGAGAAAACACTCTTCCAACTGTGACATTGTTTGCAAGAAAATCATTTGCTGATGTTTTGGGGCTCTTGTAATTTTACTTGGAAGTCAGATATGTCTGTTTGGAAATATGCTTGCAGATCTTTCTTTATGATTTTCTCCTCAAATCAAATGTGTGATTATGGATGTGAGAGGAGTTGAGCAGAGTTGGATCTTGTCATAGCTACAGTTACTGATCTCGCATGCTCACGCCTTATTTTTCTATAAGAAATATCAATTTAAACTCCACATACATACAATCAAAATCTCACGAACCAGGGCAGCATGCTAGTCCCAGTTTCAGGAGAAACAACTTATGAGGTTGACTTGCTAGTACTAGCAGCAACACGGCCGAGGGCAGGTTGGTAAATGAATTGCAGGCGGTGCAGCTGTGCTTGGAAAGGGCTGGGGGTGGGGGTGGGTGCAATTTGCTGGACAGTGCTGCACGGGTATTGGGGCCTACATTTTGTTGAATCCTTGGGAACTGCGGTATGTATGATGAAAGCTTGCTTTGACAGCAGAATAATTATTCTTCCACAATACACCAAATTTTGGAGGCACAACTCTGTCACGGTATAAAAAGTTCGAACTTTGTTTCTTATTAAGAATTGGACTCACCAATAATCCCCACAGGAACAAGAACCCTCCTTAAAATGGTGGAATCTACTGCGATCCCTTACCACTATCTCTCTTTCGTAAATTCTTGAAATAAGCTTTATAGCACCATGACAATCAGCACATATCCGCAAGTTCTTTACTATTCGAATTGTACTACCGGGCTTAGTGGCAATAAGTCCGAAAGCAACAGCCATCTTTTCACTGTGGAAAACAAGTGCCTTCTCCTTTTCTTCCTCCTCCACATCAAAGAATACTTCATTTGTACTTGCAACATGTCCTTCCATGCTTAAGCGCTTTGATACCTCATTTATCATGTTACAAATTTCCTTGGCTCGAGGATGAACCTTCTCCTCTACACCAAATTCATGAACTTCTCCATTTATCTCAATGGAGCTACACCCCCGTAACTTACCAATCTTTTTCTCCCCCATCAGTTCCCTAACCTTCGCAACATCATCCCACCTTCCTGCATTGGCATATATGTTGGACATAATTGACAAGTAACCTCCATCTTCAAGATCTAGTTGGAGTATATGATTGATTGCATGTTCTGCCAGCTCAACATTGCCATGGATCTTACAGGCGCCAAGTAAGGCACCCCACACACCAAGGTGCGGCTCAATAGGCATATTCAGTATGAGTTCATAAGCTTCATTTAGCAAACCAGCACGACCAAGTAGATCAACCATGCAACCGTAATGCTCTAGCTTTGGTGTCAAGTGAAGCTCTTGCTCCATACTATCAAAACATTTCCGCCCTTCATCCACCAATCCAGCATGAGTGCAAGCGCACAAGACCCCAAGAATCGTAGCATCATTGGGCTTCACAGCCTTGGTTTTCATTTCATAGAAGAACTCCAAGGCTCTTCTACTCTGCCCATTCATAGAATATCCCATGATCATGGCATTCCAAGTTATGACATCTGGGTTTAACAATTGCTTGAAGACACACTGAGCACTCTCCAAGTCCCCACATTTTGAATACATATCCACCAAGCCTGTACCGACCAACACATTCAGACTTAACTTGTTCCTATCAATGAACGAATGTAGCCACCTCCCTGCATCCAAAGCTCCAGCCTGTGCACAAGCAGAGAGAATAATAGCCAATGTCACATCATTAGGACACACGTTCTCAACTTTCATCCTGTGAAAGCATGCCATGGCCTCATTAATCCGCTTGTTATGCACAAACCCCCCAATTAAAGAGTTCCAAGACACCAAATCTCTCTCTGGCATTTCATGAAAGAACTGAACAAAAGTTTCCACTGTACAATTCTTCGTGTATCCCCCCAACATTGTATTGTACATTAACAAGTCCCTGACAGATGCTTGATCAAAAACCATTTTAGCAAGTCCAATATCCCCAACTTTCACATAACCACTTATCATCGTATTGCATGCCACAATATCCTTAACGGGCATTTTTTTAAACAATTCACTTGCTCTCTCCATATCCCCACAGTGATTCACATAAGCAGACAGAAGAACAGTCCATGCCACTTGATCTTTCATGGACATTTCTTCAAAAATACAGCGACCCACCTTAATATCCCCAAAACTACAATAAAACTCAATCAAGCTTGTGCCGACAAAAACGTCAAACACAAGCCCAGTTTTCAAAGCAGACCCATGAATGCTTTTCCCTTTAATGACATCATTCAAATCGGCACAAGCTTTTATGACAAAAGGGTATGTAAAATGATCTGTTTGGACATTTTGAGACATCATTTGATTGAAAACGAGAAGGGCTTTAGCGGGTTGTTGGTTTTGTTGAAAACCTCGGATCATGGTGTTATAAACGAATGAATTTGGTTGGTGCATTCCGTCGAACAGATTGTTCGCATAACGCATGAGACCCAATGCCGAGCAACGAGCGATAAAATTTCCGACGGCGAAGTTGCTCTGATGAAGACTGGTTTTAAGAAAGTTGGCGTGGAGGCTCTTCAGGTGTTTTGGGGTTTTGATTTGGTCGCCGGATCTTAAAAGAGAGAGCACAATCTGTTTTTGTTGGGTCTCCATTTCCGATATTAGCTTCGGAAAGCCCATCCATTTGGAAACTTAGCATGTCCTCTTCTCAGTTTGGCTCATGAAAACAGCAATCTCCCTGTGAAGAAAATTTGCCGGCGGAGCACCAAGAGTGATCCTACGACGGTAATTTGCTGCGAAGCCAAAAATTTATATTAAAGAGGTGAAATTAAGGAGGAGGAGCGGCGCAAAGGTCTACGAACTTTAGCGGCATATTTCAAGGCCTTACGGGCACTTGCTGAAAAGACGCTAAATGATATTTCGCCCGCTGATCGTAAATGATATTAAAAAAATAAAAATAATTTACTTACGTTACCTTAATCCCAAATTAGTTATAATAACCATGTAAGTCCACTTTTTTCATTTTTAAAAAAGTTAATTAAATTAAACTAGAAAAAGAGAGAAGAAAACAAGGACCTAAGTAGTAATTATCAGAAATATCTTAAGAGATAGAGGGGGAAAAAAAAATTTAAGGGAGAAAATTAGTAAATATTACTTCTATAAGATTTTTTCATTTTCCCTTTTTTTGTGAACAAATGTCGCATTTGATCTAGAAAATAAAAGGTTAGATAAAAAATGTTTGATGGTGAGATCAATTTAGTTTATATTTTTTTCTTTTTAAATATTTTGCTTATAAAATTATATATATTTTTTAAAATTAAGCACATTTTTCTTTCTAAAAATTTAATTTAATTTATATCCCCCCCCAAAAAAAAAAAATTTGGGGAATGATAAGGAAGAAGAACAAGAATCATGCCATATGGGTTTGGATTAAAAGTGTCAAATTGGCGGTTCTCTTTCCAAGACAGTTTCTATCTTTGGTTACAAAAATAGTTTTAAAATTACTACAGTTCTCTCTAGTCATATAATACATAAGAAAGAATTTATGCAACTAATGTACATAAGCTTCGCTTCCATGGCATGGCATGCATGATTCCAAGAGAGGTCACTGCAAATCTCACACCCATCTCTTTCTTCTGTTTCTTCCAGGAACAAGGTAAACACGGCCATAGACCCACTTTCTTCTTGGTCCTGACATGGATTGCTGCAGAGCAATTAACAGTTAGCCCTCAGCCATTCTATTATCTAAATCATCATACAGAACAAAAGTTCTTGCCCTTTATTTGCCTCTTATTTGAAGATATCTACCACTTAGGCGAGACTAAGAACAGATTTTCCAAATATTCTTCACAAAATTTTAACTGTAAGAAGATATCATGGACTAAGAATTGTGTATGGATGAGATTTCGATATTGCAGATTACTGCAGTTCTCAATTGCTCCCCAGAATGCTTCTCTTCCACCCAGCTTCCTAGTGGACCAAATGGCGAAAAACAAGACAGTGCCGCACTTCATGAGCAGCTCTCCATGACATGTACAACAAACAAGCAATGAAGGAATTTTCCTTGCACATCTTCTAAACAAATTTTGTCTTTCATATATTATGCAAGTCATGAAGCTCTTCCTTATTTATGGGGCTCATGAGGCAAAACAGTTCTTGAATTTTTGCAACAAGCATTTCCCAATTCCAACCCCCCCAAAAAAAAAAGAAAAAGAGGGGGAAAAAAATTCAAATGAAGTTACCTCCACTTTGGTGCGAAATTCTATAGACGATTCACATACATGACAATCAGCTCGGTGCTTGTTACCAGATTTGTCCAACCTCACAAAAGCAAATACCTGAAATGATATACTATTAATGAAAACGGCCCTTGACTGAATAGAAGTGGCATAGTCATGTTGACCAAGTTATGATTTTAAATCTAGATCCTCAAGGACTTGAGAGCCAGATAAAGCTGGCATAACTACAGCTTACCTCCTCTCCACAGCTTGGGCATGATCCCTTTAGGGCCACTAAATCATTTCTCCATAAGCCCTGAAGAGCTCCAACTGGGGCAAGGGCAGTCAGAGAATTAGAATATTAAGAAAGGAACAATATCACACTCACAAACATAACAGACATTCTGCCATGCACACACCCATACCACTTACTACCAAGAATTCCAAACTTAAAGCTACCTAATCACAAGTTAAAGGGGAAAATACATAACGTCAGTCTCCTAACTATAACTAGATCAACACTATCAATGAAATCACCAAGAGGCATGATAGAGGCAATAATCACCTCTGCACAAGGTCACATCTCATGAAGCAAGAACTACCTGCTCAATGTTCTACCTAGAAAAATGAGTACTGACAAACAGGTGCTGCTTGAATGAGCAATTTTATTTTATTTTGTAGATACAGTTGTTAAAAATGGAACAAATTAATTACTCAAAGGGTTTCCTGCACAGTTGTGCACGCTTATAATATAAAAGTTTTGCAGAATTTTCTTACTATTCTAGTAGGTGATCGAACCACAACATTCACTAGAACATTACAACAAAAACAAACCCTCAAAGATTATGCATCATTGATGGACCCATTTTCAAATATTGAAGCTCACCAAACAATTTATAAGTTACCAGGAAAGGATGACTTACTGGAAGCTGTCGCAACTGGGAAACCGATCACAGCACCCAAAGCCATGAAGAGCACACCAGTTAACATGTCCAAAAACTCAAGAAGAGATGCAGTGCTGCTATATAACCCTGAACTAAAAGCATCCCGATAAGCTAGACCAACAGTGTAAATTGTGGGCAGAAGACAGGCTGAACTGCCAAAAGCAAGAAACAGGAGCCAGACACTTGCTAGCGCAAAAACCTGGGAGGGATCTTCCTGCCCTACATCCACACAACTCAATTTTCAAAAGAAATGAAAAAGAAGCAATGTGCCTGTATAAGGCACAAATAATCAGAAACCATTTACTTGCAGCAAACAACATGACATCTTTTGGGCTGATGTGTTACAAAAACCCATGCATACTTTAGCATTTTCCAGCAAATTGATGGAATCTAAGCATCGCATAGAAATGGTCGCAGATTTTAAACCATCTTCATTTCTAAATTTCATCGACTTCTAGTGGAGTAATATACTATATGATGGAGAAATGTATTATATGAATAATACTCTTTCAATCAAAGAGATATTTCAATCCCATGTTCATATCTTGGAAGTGCAAGGAAAAAGAATAGAAATGACAGGATACCATTTTCTATTTTGAAGAACCGACTCTTACCAGAATTCTATATGGACAATAAGGAATAACAGACCCACCTTTTTAGTTTATTTATTTTTGTTTCCCCCTTTCCTGTTCAAAGAGAAAGTTGCTCTCACCGAGGAGGAACGTTGCCCCCCTTTCCCCATTTTTTGCATTAGCAGAAAACAGGGAGGAGCTTAATTTATACGTGTCTAAGTCTCATATTTGAGTTCATTAAATTTTAAGTGCCTTGCTGATGAAAAGGAACTGAAGGTAAACATAGAAAAGAAATACAATTACCTCAGCATCGGCATACGTTAACTGACGCCTGAGGCTACAACGTGGGTACTTGACGACAGACTTCGATCCGTACCGCCTTAATTTCAACTGTATTTGTATTCAATTTGCATTGTCTATGTTAAAAAATGCCAAAAGCACATGATAATTTCCATAAAAGAACAGATCAAAAAGGAAATTAAGTACCTCAACTCTATCAAACATGTCATCTACAATCAAAGGCTTGCCACTATAATATGCACTCCGTGCCTATAAATTATTCAATAATAAGATGCTAATTAATTAGAGAAATCGAAAAAAGAAAACCCTAGAAATTAGGGAAGGGAAAAGTGACATGCTTGAAGGTAGAGAGCTTCGAGGGTTTCTTGGGTGGCAGTTTCGATAGGACCCACGAATATACAGGAAGGTCCCTCCGCTGCCAGTGCATTCGCCGGAACAGAGGCGTTGACCCCTCTGGTGGGGGTAGCTGAAACGGCGCCGTTGCACCTAATTTTGAGCGGGAAAGGAGCCCTGTTGTTGTTTCTTGAGACTGAGAGATCGATACCGGCTGTGGAAGAGCCCATCAAGTGACGCCTAACGCCGGCCATGAACGGCGAAAACCATAAGAAAGAGTGATGCGAGAGAGAGACTCGGACTGTTGCCGACCACAGGTACAGCAACGGAGACTGGGAGTTAGTTTTCTTGTTGAATACGGAAAGTTCAAATTGACAGAATTGTCCTTTCAAGTTGTGGTGGTTGCCTTGTTACGGGGATTGTAAATATCTGGAAGATAGGGGTATTTAGAGATTTTTGTCCTTTTCACAAGAAAATGTGATCGGCTGTCGTCCATTTTTAGGTCGCATAAGACGAAAACGGAAAACGACATGTCGTTTTAGTAAGCTATAAAAATGAAAATTTGATTGAGGAAAACGACATGTCATTTTATTAAGCTATAAAAATGAAACTCTTACTGATGCGTTTGCCGGGAGTCGAACCCGGGTCTATTGCTTGGAAGGCAATTATCCTAACCGTTGGACTACAAACGCCTATGATGCTGAGTTTTGGTCTACTCTTAGAAGACAATTACCCTAACCGCTTTGCCTTGCATTGAGTGTTTTCATTCCACTTTTCTACAATTGACAACTAGAAATATGAGGTCTCTTTAGGATCTACCTAGCATTTAAAAATTGGTTAATCGGTAAAGATATATATATTTGATGCCTTGCCCAAGAAAAAGACCCAAGTCCCACTAGCCCTGCTATTGCACAACCGCCCGAGGTTCCCAAATACATTGGTTCGTTTGAGGATCCGTATCTTCTTAATTGCACATTGACAAGGCCAGTGTATGACCCGGGGGGAGGGACTAATTTTTTCATGCAGCTATCTCATTCATTCAAGCTGCCACTAATAGATCTTTTGTTGTGCGAGGCATTGTTTTCTCCTTGTGCTTTAAAAAAAAAAAAATTAATTAGGCATTATTTTTATTACTTGATGAGCAAAACCCATTAAGCAATCCTAAATAGTTCATCAACCCGATTTCCCTATTGTGGACTTGAGTATGGATGAGGCAGAATCCAATCTCTCGTACTCCTGGGCCATTGAACCTTATTGGGCTCAGCATGAGTTTGCTCTTGCGTACTTCTACCCTACTTGTAGACTGGCCTGTATCTTAGGCTGTTGAATTCAGGTAGGCGGCAGCCCATAATTGTGTAATAGAATGCGGGAATTTCCATTTTCGTAGGAAAACCTCTAACTAGGTACAAGGAAACTCGGAACTTCACTACTCGGTAACAGCACAATTCACAACAGAAACAAAAGAGCAAATGTATATGAATAAGATTAATTTTCTGCTTTCAATGGGAATATCATTCCATATTTCTATTGTATAACTCTGACTGAAACTAAATTAAAAAATGGTATCATCAATCTATATATTAAAACAAATCTAATTTACCAATCAAGCACCTGTTTATTCTGCTCAGAAAAGAAGGGATCCCACTCATGCGCTCCCGTTGTCCCAAACAAATTATACTTCCAACTAACCTTCTCGTCAACATCAAAACTTGTCTTACTCCCTGATCTCATGTCTTCCCTCAGTTTATTCACTCTCTCAATAACACCCTTAACAGTTAGATCAAATGCGTCTTCCACCGCCTCCAGCTTAGACCTAGGGTCCGCATAAATCACCTTAGGAATCAGCTTTATGACCTCTTCTCTCATTGCCCACACTTGTTCTAGAGGAATCTTTCGCAGAATCTCCTCAATGCGGACTTTCCCATACTTCACATCATCCCCCAGTATGAGCACGGAGTACAACGAATAGTTCTTGGGCAAATGCCATATATATTGCACGTAAGCTGATCCTGGATGGAAGAAAACTGGAATGCAGCCTGCCACAATTGAGTCGATTGCTGATCTTCTAGTAAGTGAATCTCCTGGGGGCTGAAGACAGAAAACTGAATTCTGAAACAACTTCATCACATAGGCTGGTTTGTAGCACTTGTTGTTCCTCTGATTGCATTCCAGCAACCTGCATCTCCTCCTCGAAGCCAAACACTGGTTTATAATCTCATTCCTTATGGAATCTTGAAGATTTGGCCGTGGAGCTCCTGCAAAAGAAAACAAGGTTCTTCTTTTCATGCTTCTCATCTTGTCTTGCCACTCGAACACTTCACGGTCTGATGATGGATGGAAATATGTAGGATAAGGTATTGCAAAATCGTGACCAGTCCAAGGACTTGACTCAAGTACCAACATTGTCATGTTTCTGGCTTCAGGCAAGAAGATGAGCTTGTTACCCCAACTTGAATCATCGTCAGTGACTCTCCCAAAATCCCAAGCAATCCTTCCTGCAACCATGAAATGATCTCTACCCCCCAAATAGTTCCACTCAGGTCTTCTTCTGAGCCACTTGACCATTTCAAGTGAAGCAAAATCCCTCATGGATGCACTATACCCCCAGAGATACCGAGCCACATCTAGACCAGCATAGAAAGGCACAAAAAATGCAGAGGCCTTGGAAGAATCCTCAGTCAGGCAATCATACTGCTTCATTCTGTTGCGGAAAATGATTTCAAGGACAAATTGGTTAGTGGCATACCAACTAGTGGTAGAGAAAACCTTCCCAGTATTCTCAAGCTTGGGACCTAATCCCATGTTCGATGAAAACAAACACATGTCAGTCCAATTGCTGAGTGACTTGCAATCCCTAACCAAGTCATCATTGAATTTTCTTGGAATCCTATAAACAAAAACATATCTACCAGCACATGGATCCTTATCCTCACCAGATTCCTCTTTCTCAACATTCATTTTTTCAGGCTGTTTCCCAACTTCTTCTGCTATCTTCTCTACTTCAATGTGATCATCGCTATGATGGACTGATTCTTCCCCATTTTCCACACCAGCAGAATCAGTATTGTTTTCGAGAGAGGCTGGATTGACAGGGTCTGCTCCATTGTCCAAACCTGGAATTTGACGAGGACGCCCTTCACCACCATCTTCAAACGTTAGACTATTTATTGAATTATCATCATTTTTTGTTGTACCAATTTTTTCTTCATCAGAAAATTGGCTTTCCTTGCTCTTGGACCCTACATTTCCCAAACCCGGAATCCTACGAGGATTTTCTTTACCGCCATCTTCAAAAACTAGGCTTCTTATTGAATCCTGTGCACTTTTTGTTCCATCAATGTTATCTTCACAAGAAACTTGCATCTTGTCATTTTCGGATTCTTCTTTATTTTCCAAACCTGGAATCCGATTAGGATTTCCTTCACCACCATCTTGGCCTTTCATTATATTCTCAACATCGTTTGTTTTACCCATGTTCTCTTCCTCAGAAACTTGGGTTTTGTCTTTTACGGATTCCACTTCATTTCCGAAACCCGGAATCCGATTAGGATTTCCTTGGCCGCCATCTTCAAACACATTATCTACACTTTTTGTTCTACCCATGTCCTCCTCATTAGAAACCTGCAGATTGTCATTTCTAGATTCTACTTCATTTCCCAGACCTGGAATCCGATGAGGATTTCCTGGACCACCATCTTCAACATTTTTTGTTCTACCCATGTTCTCTTCATCATCAGAAACTTGGGTTTTGTCATTTTCGGATTCTACTTCATGTTCCAATCCCGGAATCCGATTCGGATTTCCTTCCCCGCCATCTAGGCCTAGTATTGAATTCTCAACATTTTTGGTCTTACCAATGTCAACCTCATCATCTAATCTAACATTTTCACTCACATGTAGGCTATTATTCGAATCTGGTATTGCAGGAAAAGAAATGGGTTTTTGAGAAACGACAGAAATTGTACTTGGGTAACCAAACAAATTGTGCGTAATAAAATAGCCCCAAAAATGGGAGTAAAGTACTAGGAAACAAAAGGGAGAAATAACCGAGATGGAGAAGAAGAATCGACTGCGTGACCTTTTGATGGTTGATGTTGCCTCCCTTGAGGATTTCGTCCATAAAATTTTTCTGCGTTTCATCTAGTTCTCCTCCCCCCCCCCCCCAATATCTAATCATCGATCAAATTTCTGCATTTGCTGCAACCGAGAAATATAAGACAAATTGAATTCCGGAGTGTCTGCGAGGGAGAGAGAATAGTGTGATATGTAGCAAAAATGGTGGAGAGAGAAGAAATATAAGCAGTTGAATAAGTCCAACAGGTGTGTCTCTGTCTCTTCTGTCACAATACATTGAATTTTCTAAATTTAAAGTCTTGACGCATCAACTAGAGAATAATTCTTTTACTTTTATGTCCAAACAAAACACCACCGTCCAAAAAATAAATAAAAAAACCAAAAGGAAAAAAATAAATATCAAAAATCAACTTGTATGTAGATGAAGTTACTTGATCTGTGTTAATCACAGACGAGACCCCATTTTGTAGCCGTTGGATCGAAAGATCTTTAATGATAACTATACAAGAAATGTGAGTGAGGAGCTTTTGCTTTGCTTGTTTGCAGATGATTCTTAATTGTTTCTTTTGGGGGGCGAGTGCAATTTTTTTTTATACACGGAAGCGATTCGAATTTGACACCTGACTTTCTTCTGCAAAACATTCGAGATGCCTTGGATTCAACACCCGGGTACCCAGGACAAATGCTTTATCCACCAATCCTTTCAGAGCTTAAAGATAAAGTGGCAACAGAGCTAGAAGGTTGGAAAGCAAGAGCTCCAGTTATTTTTCGACACATTATGTTTTTTGGGTGAAAATTATTCTTGCATAGTAGTTTTAAAAGGTTTTTCAAAAATGATGAAATCAATCTTAGACATAACATCAATTTCATATAGCCCACATCCCTATCCGACCAAAAAAAAAAAAGAAAAAAAAAATCACTAAGATCGACTTCAGGGGAATATATGCAACCATGAATATTTTTTTAACTATTGTTACTGGTTGGGTAGAAGTTTGGGACAATATGACATAATATCGATTTTATTATTTTTGAAAAACTTTTAAAACCACAATATAAGATATTTTTGGTAAAAAGGACAATATTTTGAGAAATAGGCCACGAAAGCTATTTGATAAAAAAATTTATTGCTACAAAAATCCCAATATACACAAGATGCGTGTGAATTAATGGGAAGATATGCTTTTTGGAATCTTCTAATATAAGAAATTATCGACATACTATTTAAATTTTTGTATGAAATTGTTTTTATTATATATCCTTTTTATCTTAGTTAAAATCTATAAACGAGATAAAAAAGGGGTGAGAGTTTTGGAGCATGTGACTAAAGTGGTTCAGCAATTCCGAGGGGATGCGTGTCTGCCTCCATAAAAGATTTGATTTGACAAGATGCACATCTCAAACCTGCCCTAATCTCAAATATCTCCCGGGGGATACATCTGGTGCCCCTAGACCCTCGTCTCTTCCTCTCTCCCTATTTCTATCTTCGGATAATTTATTATATTTTTATATTTAATAATTATTTATTTAATTAGTTATAATTTTATTTTTAAGTTATTTTTCTTTTAATTAATAATTACTTATATTAAAATATAATTTTAAATATGAATATAAAAAATAAATAAATACAATTGTGATATTATATTAGAGATTAAGAGTAATATAATAATATGAAATATAATACTTATTTGGAATTATTATAATATATTAAATTTATGAATAATTTTTATAAATATAGAAATATAAAAATAAAAAGAGTCAAATATGCATCAAAATCAAATCAATAATTGATTTGATTTTGATACATAATATATTTTTTAATATCCCTTCAAATTTAATGTAATATAATAAAAATAAATTGAATTTAAGAGACAATCTGAACATAAGATCTAAAATCTTATGAGGCTATTTTTGTGGAAGTTGCACTAGCTCCGGGCTTTAACTTTGCCTCTAGCTCTTGCTTCGACTCTTGACTCTCAGGCAGACTCAAGATATATTTTGACTATAGCATTGGCTTTAACTCTGATTGATAGATTCTAGTTCTAATTGTTGAAGGGACGTGTGAGTGTGTGGATAACATTTTTTGAAAAAAAAAAAAAGTCTTGATACCAAATAATTTTAAATATGAAAATGAAAAATAAATGGACATGGTTGTGGTACCAACAACAATATAATAATACAAGAGCTAATGTTCAATTGCTTCATGAAATTATTATAATATATTGAGTTTATATAGAAAATTCACTGTAATAAATATAAAAATAGTTATTATAATATAAAATAAAAAATAAAAAAGTTAAATATATATATTGAAAAGTTGATTTGATTTTAGTATATAATATATTTTCTAACAACTTCTTTAATTATTTTAGATTTTTATTATAAATATAATTATTTTATTATTTTTATAAAATTATTAATATTTAGATAAAAATTATTATATTTTTTATATTTATGTATTTTTTACGTTTATATTTCATTTATTTTTATAAAACATAGTTTTTTCATATTTTTCGTATTCGTTTATGTATAACCTAGCTTAAAACCACAAACAGGCATAAAAACTAAAAGGGGAAAAATAAAAAAAAGAATCACTGATACAAAAATACACAATAAACGTCTTTTGCACATCTATGTCCCTGGTTCAACACCAAAAAAAAAATGATTATTATTATTGTTGGTCCTATGTAACCAAGAAGATGGGTTAAATTGATTGGTTTCAAATTTTAGATTTTACTCTATTTAAAATTTCAATTAAATCTATGGTCAAACTATATAAAATATACAAATATAATTACAAAAATTAAAGAGTAAAAATAGAGAGATCAAACCCAATTCATAGTGGTTTGATTTTGTGCCTACGTCTACTCTTTCAACTCAATAACTCAGACTCCAGCGATAGTTAGTTTTTACTATATACAGAGTTACAAATATGAGTATAATATTCCTTTGTTGATGATTTACATTTTCCCTTCTTGAAGATTGCTTAATCCAACAAAGAAATAGTTTTAACTCTTATCTAACTAGTCTATCTACCTATAAAAGTGTTCCTCACACTCTTTTCAAATTTATTGAAGTTTTACAGGATAAACAAATATAAAATAATGTCACAGAAATTTCAATAGACAGATTCATGGACTATTCAAATAG
Organism: Dillenia turbinata; assembly: GCA_037126225.1. Taxonomy (NCBI): domain Eukaryota; kingdom Viridiplantae; phylum Streptophyta; class Magnoliopsida; order Dilleniales; family Dilleniaceae; genus Dillenia; species Dillenia turbinata. The sequence continues at coordinate 1,973,315 of JBAMMX010000007.1, forward strand.
CCTATTTCTAAATCTAATATCTCACTCTCAAAATATCAAAATTTCTATGTAAAATATGTTAAATATTCTCTGTATATTGCATTTTAATTCTCAAAAAGTGTGTTTGCAAAACTGTTACCAATGTGAAGATACAAACAGAATTTGGCTTTACCGTAAAAATGTGGTTAAGTTTCTCACTTTGAGATTGATTTTCTCTATTAAATTTTTGTTTTTTACTGCTATTATTTTTCAAATTTAAATACCAACAATCATTCTAAAATGTAGAACTTTCAAATTTCAGAACGTTAATTGATTGAGAAGTTAAACTCAAGTAAATTACTCTTGAAACTCAGCTTTCACTTTTAAAAAAATATTTTTCAGTTTTTGAATCTTGATTTTATCTCATGTAACCTTTTAAATTTGAAATCCCTTTCTCTTTCAATTGTTGAGTCATTTGTTTGAACATGTGTTGTCTAAATGTAGTTTTAATTTACACTAAAAATGCTGAGTTGGGTATTGAAAATGAAACAAAATCATAGCAACACACTTCTGTTATAAAAAATAGATTTTCAACTGTTTTTACTTAACTTCTATACCAAGTGATTTTATAACTTAAAATTCTATAAAATTAATTTATAAACTTTAAACATTTGATAGAAAAGTTAATAATATTTGTAGGGTTTTGTTATCATCAAAACATTAGGATTCAATAATAATTTTCTTTATAATCATCATCATCATCATCATCATTATTATTTTGCAGCATGCAAATAGCGGAGGGATAAGTTCATTTTTGTTAGCGAAGATGAAATGAGTTCAGCAATCGACCATTGCAATTGCATACTGTAGGCCACGCTACTCCATCTTCACCTACATATTTCCTGCCATAAAAAAAAAAAAAAAAACCAAAAGTTTAGCGAGCCTAATTAAATACCACAGAGTTAAACACTTTTTTTTTAAATGTACTATGATCATGACGATATTTGGTTACCTATGATTCAATTATCTTGTTTAGTTTCTGTTGGAGGTGGGTTGTGGTTTCACAGATATTGACTCATTATTGACTCAAACGATTACCATCGAAAGGATGTGAAATCTGTAAAAACCACCAAAGGGTACTCCGACGGGGAAGATTCCGACGTTCAAGTCAGAAAGAGCGGTTTTCAAATGTAAAGAAATAGACTGAGAGCTCAAGAAGGGAGAGATTCCCTGTGGTCAAAGTGCCCAATGTGTAAAGCTAAGGGAGCGTACCTGTGTTGGAGAGTTTTAGGAAGTCTTATATACTTATAAGAGCCGTGTGCCGTCAGAGTGTTTCAACCCTACTTTCCTTATTGAATTGATCTGAAAATTTTGAGAGTTCAATATTTCAAATTGATCGTGATTATCATCCTTCAGAAAACTTTCATCTTCTGATAGGATGCTTTCCTTAACTAAAAGATCCTAAATATGCTGCTCTCAAATAGGAAATCAAAACTATTAGAATATTTTGACATTCCCTTGGAATCGTTAGACCTGTTGGCTATCGATCGGTCGTTCGACCAATGAAGGGTCTTCAGAGTTCGTTCGTTTGATGGACCAACGATTAAATGCCCGACCGGGTTGGATACTTTTGCTTGATGAATCACGTCCGGTTGGGGAGACAACTGAGACCCTATCATTCGGGAGATCTGGGCGACTGAGACCCTTCAGTAAATAGTCATAAGAAATATTGAATATCGATTGGTAGTTGGCCTTTGTGGGCTTTTCACGTGGGTCTTTCAAGTACTGACTCTTTTAACTGGGCCTAGGACTATGTCTCATCATTTACCTCTGACTCATGGTCTTCTTGGTAAAGAAGCGTCATGAGTAGACATCTATTAGGGCAAGGCATGCTTAATACGTTACAGAAGCATAGGGATGCTAGGTTTGTCCTAATCCATTCCACAAATGCGAGTTTGTCTTATCGGAAGTGACCCCTTCGTGGGGAATTGAAGACAATTTATTTCTCTATTTATGACAGACTATTCTCGATGATCCGTTTCACCTACCCTGAGTTAATTAGGGCCTGCTTTTCCATCGCTATAAATAGTTACGACGGGTATTTGTTTTCTTTCGTAAAGAATTGAGGCTTTTTCTCCTCTTTGGAAATTTTGCTGAGAGTGACTCTTTTTCGAGAGTTGCCTTGTGAGGCGTTTTGGTATGCGAAACTCTATGGCTCGAGTAACTTCTGCTGGAATGAGATCTTATTGAGGAATGAGACCACCAGAATGAGATCTCATTATGTCGGCCGTTATTCGGTTGGCATAGTGAGATCATCCATCACTAATGGGGGTGCGTCTTGTACTGCCTTGGATGATCTGTCCAGGTTTGTCTCCATCATCCAAATGCGGTGGGGATGTCTCTCGTACCGTTTTTGGATTGGTAGGTCGGGTTCAGGTTGTTTGGGGGTGGCGCGAGTCCGCCCCCCCCCCCCCCCCCCCCACTATATTTATTTTTGTACTCTCTAGTGTAGGGACTGTGATTTTTATATTTTTGAGTGACCATGTTATGTACTTCTATGTGTAGTCGGTTTGACATAGGGACTTGTATGCATACTCATGTAACCGAATGTACTTCTTGCATAAGGATAAATAAAATGTTATGTTTTACTTAGTTTTCTCTTTGTTCTCTTTTTTTCTCTTGTCTGATTATGTGCTTCTCTTCAACTCTCGTGAGAGTAGATCTGCTTCTGGCTTTAGGCTCCATACTGAGAAATCAAGTAATGCCTACCTTTCAAACCGCCAAATGTTTGGTAGTTAGGTTTGGGGGTCGCACTCATTCGTTCAGGGAATTCCAATACACTCAACTGATAGGAACTGAGCGGCTTAGACCCGCTATGCGATAGAAAACTTTTAGGTAGGAGGGCCGTGTCCACCCATTTGGGGAGTTCCATCCCTTATTGACCATACATTTGAATGATAGGATTTGGACAACTTAAACCCGTCATGCGATATGAAATTTTTAGATAGATGGGCCATATTCACTCGTTCGGGGAGTTCCATCCCTTATTGACTACACGTTTGAATGATAGAATTTGGGCGATTTAGACTCGCCATACGATAAGAAATTTTTAGATAGATGAATCGTGTCCACCTGTTCGAGGAGTTTCATCCCTTATTGACAACACGTTTGAACGATAAGATCTGAGCAATTTAGACCTGCCATGCGATAGAAAATTTTTAGATAAAAGGGTCGTGTCCACCCGTTCGAGAAGTTTCATCCCTTATTGACGATACGTTCGAACGATAGGATCTTTCGATTGAGGGGCAAAAATCGTTTGGTTCTTGCTGAGTTGGCTCCTCTGACTACAAATAGTTCCCGAGTTTACTGATAGTATATGTGTAGGTTCTTTGAGTTTCAGGTTCTAGGCACTGCCGATTCGTCTAAGTTATCGAGGCGATAGGTCCCCGGTTGAATCACGGAACACATTCGATATTGGCCTTCCCAGTTGGGAGCAAGTTTGCCCCCAGGTTGGGGTTGACCAGTAGCTTCCACCTTCCTTAGTACCAGTTCACCAGTCTGAATGTTCAGCTCTTGACTCTACGATTGTGATATCGTGTCATCTGTTACTGATAGGTCGCTATTTGTGCCGATACGAATTCTCATAACTCTAGAAACAAGTCCATCCTTTTATGCAGGATATGCTCATTTTGCCCCGCGTCATACTTGGCCACCCGAGGTGAGTGAATACCTATTTCTAAGCGTATGACCGCCTCGCTTCTGTAAGTTAAACTGAATGGTGTTTCTCTCATTGCTCTTCGGGGTGTAGTGCGATATGACCAGAAAATACCGTAAATCTCTTCAGCTCACTGCCCCTTGGCATCATTTAGCATTGTCTTTAATTCTTGTAGGATCGTTCAATTGGTGATCTCAGTCAGCCTATTGATTTATGGGTGAGCGACCGATGAAAGTCGATGTTGAATCTCGAGTTTTTCACAAAACTCCCGGAAAGTGTCTGTTGTCGAATTGCTTCCCGTTGTCTGTGATAAGGACAGTATACCGAACCGAGTGACAATATAAGCCCATACGAAGGACTAAACCTTGGCTGCTGTGATATGAACTAAAGGCTCGGCTTCTACCCACTTTGTGAAATAGTCGATTACTACTATCAGAAATTTTCGCTGTCCCGTGGTTGGGAAAAATGGTCCAAAGATATCCATGCCCTATTGAGCGAACGACCAGGGGCTAGATATGAGGTTGAGCTCAGTAGAAGGTAATCGGGGCACTTAGAAGAAGCGTTGGCACTTGTTGTATCATTTTATATAGTTGTCGGAATCGACCTTTATGGTTGGCCAGTAGTACCCTTGACGAAGGGTTTTGTAAACTATATTTCAAATGTCCAGATGATTACCACAGATTTCTTCGTGAATCTCTCAGAAGACCTAGTCCCCCTCTTTGGGGTTTAGGCACCGCAGATATGGATGAATAAATGACTTTTGATAGAGAATCCCATCAATTATGGCGTAATGTACTGCCTTTCGCTTCAGTTTTATTACTTCCTTCGGAGACTCTGGCAGACAATCATGTCTTAAATATTCTTCTATGGGGTCTTTCCAACTAGGGGACCGATCAATAGGGAGAGCCTCCTTGGGTTCGTCGATGTTGGGATACGATAGATTTTCAATGTATGTTGTTCGGCTAGACGCAACTGAATCGGAATTAACCAACTTCGATATGGTGTCAGATCGTGCGTTCTCCGACCGATGGATTTGTTGGATATCAACCATGCCTAATTGTTTCATCGTCTCGCGTAATTTACTCAAATATTTAGTCATGATTGGGTCTTTAGTTTCATAGACCCCTTCGATTTGTTTCACGACCAACTGACTATCTGTAAAAACCTTGACGTTCCGTGCTCCTATATCAATGGCTATCCGAAGGCTTGTTAGTAAGGTTTCATACTCTACTTGGTTATTGGTGGCCTGAAAATCGAACTGGATGGCGTATTCTATCTTGAAATCGTTCGGTCCTACTAGTATAAGCCCGGTGCCACTTCTTAAGGAATTTGATGATCCGTTAACATGAATGGTCCACTCTAGGGTCAACCACTCTTCTTGATAGTTTGGAGGCTGGTCTTCGGATGACGTAGGCAAAGTACATTCAAGAATAAAATAGGCTAGTGCTTGGCCCTTTATCGTTGGTCGTGGCCGATACTGGATATCGAATTCGCTTAGTTCTACACTCCACTTGATAAGTCGTCCAGAAGTGTCCTTCTTTTGGAGGATTTGTCTCAACGGTTGTTCGGTGAGCACCACAATGGTATGGGTCTGAAAGTATGGTCGAAAGCGTCTTGCTGAGATGACTAAGGTATAGGCTACCTTCTCGATCGGTTGGTAGTTGATCTCGGACTCCTTTAATATCTTACTAATATAGTAGATTAGTTTTTGGGCGATGGATTCATGTCTTACCATCACAGAGTAGAGTGCTCGTTCGGAAACGACAAGATATAGGTAAAATTCTTCCCCAGGGATGGGCCACGAAAGTAGTGGCGGACTTATCAGGTATTCTTTTAGTCGTTCGAAGGCTGCCTGACTTTCGAATGTCCATTTGAACCGTCGAGACCTCTTCAATGCATCAAATATAGGCTTGTATTTCTTGCCGACCCGAAACATAAACTGACTCAGAACCACTATCCGACCAGTAAGATGTTGTACTTCTTTTAACGTCTGGGGAGGCGACATATCCAATATCACCTGTAGTTTCTCGGGGTTGGCCTCTATCCTTCGATCGGTAATCATGAAGCCTAGGAACTTATCAGAGGCAATCCCAAAGGTGCACTTCGTTGGGTTTAACCACATGTTATATCGTTCCAATGTCTGGAAGGTCTCTTCAAGGTCTGCGACATGGGTTTCTGCAGTGATACTCTTGACTAGCATGTCATCAATATAGGCTTTAACGTTCTTGCCTAGCTGGTCTTTGAAGATCGTATTGACCAACCATTGGAAAGTGACTCCAACATTTTTTAAACCAAAGGGCATGACTCGGTAGCAATACATATCAAACTCGGTGATGAAACTGGTATTTTTTTCATCCTCGGGTGTCATTCTGATCTGATTGTAACCGAAATAAGGGTCCATGAAACTCAAGAGCTGGTATCTCAAAGAGTTGTCTACGAGTTTGTCGATATTGGGAAGTGGATAACTATCTTTTTGGTATGTTTTGTTGAGATTGATGAAATTTATACACATTCTCCATTTATCATTGGCCTTTTTTCACAAAGACCACATTAGCTAACCACTCAGGATACTTGACTTCCCAAATAAACCTAGCCGTTAACAGCTTTTGAACTTTTTCCTGTATGGCCCGTTGACGTTCGAGAGTGAATACCCTCTTCTTCTGTCTCACTGGTTTGAAATTAGGATTGACTGTTAGCCTATGGTTTATGACAGATGAATCTATACTTAGCATGTCTTCCGGGGTCCAGGCGAAGACTTTGGAGGGTCGTCGTAAACAGGTGACTAAGGCCTTTTGCAAGGAATGTGATAGGTTGGTCCATATCCGAACAGTTTGATTTGGGTCGCTTGTTAAAAGGATCTGAACAGTTTTTTCGCCTAACTCGGGTTTTGATTTCAGCTCGGTACCGTCCCTAGGTTCTAGGGCGTCGATTGGAAAAGTTTCTTACGTGTCTTGAGCGGTAAAGAGGATATAAAGATCAGGATCGCTACGTATGGTGGCGACCTCTTGCGGTGTTCTGAATTTCATCTTCATGTGTCTTGTGCTTGACAATTCTTCTAGTTCATCTAAACTGGGTCTTCTAAGAATAGCATTATAAGGAGAGTAAAGTTTTACCATATGGAACAAGACCTGGACGGTCGCATGATTGGGGGGTTTTCTGAGGGTCACGGAAAGATAAATAATACTTTCGGGATAGGTGGGCTCATCTAAAAGTCCTTTAAGGGACCCAGTAGGTGGCAAAAGTCGGGACGAATCGACACCCATTCGGTAGAATGTGTCCTAAGTAAGGAGGTCGCAGTCAGCCTCCTAATCAACAAGAATCCTCTTCACAGTGTGAGATTCTATCTTAACGACTATAGGGTCGTCACGACGGAAATCTACTTCTGACAAACCATCATCATCAAAACTTATGATTGACCTTCTTCTGTTGGCTGGTGTTGTGCTGGGGATAATTATAGTAGACTTTGTCACGAGTTTTCAAAAAATCAGTATGTTTCTCACAAACGGCGTCAATCTGTTGGAGGTGGGTTGTGGTTCCACAAATACCGGTTCCTTATTGACTTGAATGGTTGTCGTCGAAAGGATGTGAAACCTGTAAAAACCGCCAGAGAATGTTCCGGCGGGGGAGAATCCGACACTCAAGTCAAAAAGAGTGATTTTCGAATGTAAAGAAACAGACTTAAAGTTCAAGAAGGGAGAGATTTTTTATAGTCAAAGTGCCCAATGTGTAAGACTAAGAGAGCGTACTTGATTTAGAGGGTTTTAGGATGTTTTATACTTGCGAAAGCCGTGCGCCGTCGAGATACTTCAACCCTACTTTCCTTATCAAACCGATCCGAAAATCTCGGAAGTTCAATATTTCAAATTGATCGTGATTCTCATCCTTTGGGAAACTTTCGTCTTTTGATGAGATCATTTTCTTAACTGAAAAATTCTAAATATGTTGCTCTCAAATACGAAATTGAAACTATTAAAATATTTTGACCTTCCTTTGGAGTCGTTAGAATTGTTGGGTATCGATCGGTCGTTTGACCGACGAAGGGTCTTCAGAGTTCATTCGTTTGATGGACCAACGATTAAATGTCCGACGGGGACGGTTATTTTCGCTTGATGAATCACGTTCGGTTGGTGGGAAGACTGAGATCCTATCGTTCGGGAGATTTAGACGATTGAGACCGTTCTGTAAATAGTAATAAGGAATATTGAATATCAATCGGTAGCTGTCATTTGTGGGCTTTTCACGTGGACCTTTCAAGTACTAACTCTTTTATATGGATCTAGAACTATATTTCATCGGTTTCATTTCATTTTAAAAAAATAGTCTCACTAATATTACATTAATAATTTTAATTAAATTTAATCTTAAAATTCTCAATTTATCATTGTAATTATTCCTATTACAGAATACTTAAATCCACTTATTTTTTGTATATATATTTGATTAACTCTAACTTAATTTTACCTCGTCCATCCGATTTTTAAAACCATTAATTCTTTTGAGTTTGGCAATAAGGTACGGCCAACTTTAATAGGATTTGTGTCCTAAAATTTTGACTTTCACTTCGACACAGAATTCTAAAAAAGAGTATGACTTGTTAAAATTTTGAGAAAATTATTATAAAATAATTAAATTATTTTTTTATAAGTTACATATATTTTTGATAATTATTTTAAATTTAATTAAATTTATTTAAAATCGAGTTTAATTTTTAAGAATAAAAAATTTTTGATATTTTTTATATATAAAATATAAATTTAAAATTTTATTTTAAAAATATCGATGTCCAAAACCAAGGTAGGTAAAAATAATCAAATTAATCGTACTTGAATATATAAGTTTAATACTTTAAATATTTATTAATAGATAGGGAAAGAAAAATAATTCACTTCTTCAAAAAAAAAATAAAAAAACTAATACAAATGTCAAGAAAACATAAGAAGGAATAGGCAAGAAGCACACCATTGCCACGTGGAGCACAAATCCTGAAAATAGGATACAAAACCTATTTTCGGAGACAAGGCGATCACGAAAACGAAAAGGACCCAACAGATTCAAATTAGTACCCATTTGTTTTTAATGTTTTAGTATTTTCTGTTAACATAACAATGGAAACGTTTTCTTGATCGAATGATTCTCATTCATCTCAGCCGATGTTGTGGGGAGACTCCCCCTCGGGGGAAATAGAAATCAAGGTCCATCCGAGGAGAGGGGACGATGTCGATCATCCGACGTCGACTTCGCCACATCCGGCGTCTTGAGGTCCTCTACCTCCTCCTTCCCCGGACGACTTCCAGCCGTTCAAACGATGGTTTCCTTGGATGGTTCCGACATTCACCGTCGCCAGCATCTTGATGTTCATTATCACCATGTATATCAAAAATTGTCCCGTGAACTCCCCTCCTTGTATCGCTACATTTCTCGGCAGGTTTTCTTTTCAGCCCTTTACGGAAAACCTTCTTCTCGGTCCTTCTATCAATACGTGTGTCTCGTTCTCATTTACTTGGATTTCTTGCTTTTTGTTGGAGAAAATTAAGGATTTCTAGGGCTCGTTTGGCAATATTTAATTAAGGGCTTTGTGTGATTGAACTCATATAGACCGGAGAAGATGGGAGCTCTTAAATATTGGTTTAGTAGTGAAGGAACATCGGTCTTGGAGGCTGATCACTTGCATGTGGTTACATGCCAATGATGTTCATGTGGTTACCAATATGCTTAGTCTCATTATCATTGGAATTCGGCTTGAAAAAGAATTTGGATTTTGTATGTTTCTTCTTTTACTTAACCCTTTTGTTTTCATTCTTTGTTTTTTCATCTTAAAAATGTTAAATTATTGACTTCCATAATCTAGCATGAAAATAAAGAATGCTAAATGAATCATGGACCAAATTAGAGTCTAGGTAAAAATTTTGTGAACAATTCATGTTTTGACCAACTCTTAACCAAAGTATTTGATTGAGTTGGTCAAAACATATACTGATTATTTGATTAAAGATCAAACAACATATACAAGCATGGACTATCGCGTAAAATATGGTCCATTTGCTCCATCTAACGTTATCAGTTGAAAAATATGGTTTGTGGGTGTGCTTTGTGCTTAACTTTATTCTTAGACTGGAAATTTGTTTGAAATTTGATGTCATTTTCTCATAACACTTAAATTGAATTCTTGCACTAATTTTAGTCAGTAACCGGAAACTCACCTAGTGATTTGCTTGCATCATCCTTGAATAGTGAGGATTGGGCCCTTATACCTGATATCTAGTATCGGTGGAAGTGTAATGTCTGTACTTGAAGCAAAAGCATCTGTTGGTGCTTCCGGTGCACATTTTGGTTTACTGGGAGCCATGCTTTCAGAACTTCTCACGAATTGGACTATATATGCGAACAAGGTACTTTTGTTGGTCTTGTGGCTGTCCGTGGACCAATTTATCCAATTTTGTTGTTTTTATTTGTCCAGTTGGTTGCTTTGTTGATGCTCATATTAATCATCACAGTCAATTTACCAATGGGACTTCTTCCAGGTGTTCATAACTTTGCAGACATTGAAGGATTTCTTACTGGATTTTTTCTGGGCTTTATGCTTTTGATTCGCCCCCAATTCAGGTGGATAAGCCAACAACATCCTCCTCCTGGGTGCAGAGCGTCTTCTTTGAAACCCAAACATAGACAAATCAATACATCCTCTGGGTACTCTCTTTTCTACTTGTAACTGCTGCGTAAGTTTTGAGTTCCTTCCTCATTTTTAACTCTTTAATTCTTAGTATGTTGCCTTCTAAACCCTGTGAATCAGGGCCCTTTTCCCTGTTAAACCGTAGATGGTTAAGTGAAACTCTATCAACTGTAGAAGATGTGACTTGTGACTGATTTTTTACTTCCCAATTTAGCATCTGCTGAGAAAAAATAATCATGTGGAGTCCTTAACTTTGCACCATATACTACCTATAATCTGCTTATGTCTAAGTTGCAATACAATAGTAATGCCTTGAGCTTGCAAATGTATGGGACGTCCAGTGATATACTCGTCCTATCTTCTGCTGAAGAATTTGTACCAATATGTCTTATGTGTGTTTGGAAGTTAGACTAATGCATTGTTGTCTAATCTTTGGCCAGATTGACACTTGGCTTGATTATGCCCCTCTGGGGAGCTAATGCATTTGACTATTGTCAATGGTCCATTACTTGAGCTGTTCTCCTGCCTCTAAATGGAGCTGCAAAGAGCAACATATGTTCTGTGAGGTATATGATTTTGTGAATTCCACATTGATGTTCCCTTTTAATATGTAGTCACATGCAATGATTTCATCAATTCCAATTTTATTTACAAGTGGTTGATCATGAGATGCATTGATCTTTAACTATTTTAAGAAAATGCTGAGAAGAAAGCAAAGGGCAAAATAAAACCAAGGGCCAGAGAAGATAGAAATAAAAAGAAAAAAAGGAGTGGAACCAAGTGTAGGAGACTGATAATCATCGTACTGGTATTTTTAGGATAAAGAAACAATAAGGATTGAATAAAATTCTGGGTGAGTAAAAAAATGGGGGAATCGTGGGTGGGTTACTTAGTGGTAGTCATCTTTGATACAGATTTAGATTTTAAGCATAAAATTGTTTAGAGAAGTGTGATAATGATTCAAAAGGTTTATCCTTTTTTTTTCATGATAGTAGAAAGATTTTTCTTAATATTATCTTTTTGAGACATGAGACTGTAAAATGCTTTGTAAGAGATGAAAACATAAAGAGAGTACTAGTGAAAGTAGAAGAGCAAAAAGAAGAAATCTTTACAGCTGCCTACATTCATAGTACCCCACTTACCACATCATCAAAGAGCAAAAAGAAAAATTAATAGATACCTACATTTTTATTACTCTGCTTACCACATCATACACAAAAGAAGGAACAGGATATTGAACTAATTTTGTTTTCCAAATGCTCAATTCATGTAGCAAAGTGGCAAAAAATAATATGATTCTGCTTGCAGCACAACAATCTTTCAAATGCATTCAAAATCCTAACTGGGGCAAAGAAGGCAATTTGACATTGTAATTGCCATTGACATTGCAAAGGGAGAAAGCTACTGGATTTAAAAGCTTGGCTTCACCAAAAATGTTCATGTAAATATTTAATGTGTTCTTTGACCGGAGAAGTCATTTTTGGATGAGAAGCTATGAGTTGGGATCTGCATGCTGCTTGGTTAGAACCTCTAAAGGGTCCAAATATCACCTTTGATGAGAGATATGAACAAGAGGCTTCAAGAAAACTAGTGTTTTCTGAATTTAATAAAGCCAGAAAGCAAACAATGAATCCAATCATGTAACAAAGGGGATTCTTATTTGTTCAAATGGTACTTCGAACTTGGAATGAGTATGAAAAAATTAACGATGAGTGAAGCATTGCAGCCATTGAATAAATACAATAACTCATAACACGGGGCGGGAACATTGTTTAGCGAGTAATGCATCAAATAGTGGTTAAGCTAGAGGTCAATCTTCATTTTTTTTTTTTGGTGGTTGTCTTATTTCACTTCAAATCATTATCTTTCAGTAAATTAATATTATGTGCAAGGAATGGAAAGCTAATTATTCTACCCTGCCTTACTGAGAACATAGAAAGAACAGGGAAATGATCCGTCTTATGTTAGTTTTCTGATATGTTTTGCATTTGCTGCATGGAAACAATGTGACTGCAGAGGCAAGGGATGGAAAATGCGGTCAACTTGACATGCTTGAGCAACGGTAAAAACAACATATATAATCTTGCAGATTACATTGAATCCCAGTTGGAGGCGCTTTGTATTGGGCTTTGCAGTTGATGCTGTAGTATGAGGTGGAATTTGTTGTACCATTGAATAAATTGTTGTATTTGATTCATTTGTGCAAGAATCTGTTTTAAATTTCATTCCCCTCCATTTATTAAATTGCTTCAGTATTGTGACTAATATATATTTACCTTTTTTTTCCTGCTGAACACCTTTCAAAGCCACGGATATACCCCTGGAACTGAGAGTATATAGTGAAGCAGTAAAGGTGTATTCATGGACAACGGGGTGCCCCCATTCAGACTTCTTGGTTGCAGAGGCATAAATGTGATTCGCAGGTGCTACCATGTGCAAGGAATGATATCAAATTATAATTATCAGGGGTTGTCTGATATGAATTGGATTTGGTATTTTAAAAATAATTAGAAATAGTGTTTTTATATATATATATATATTAAAGGCGGGTATTATCCTGGAAAAAATGGGATGGAGACTCAAACTAGTCCTTAGATCAAGAGAAAGCAGAAGGCTCAAACTAGTCCTTATAATTAGAATTAAGGTCTCATTCTTTTTTAATTTTTGACTTTGTTATATTAAGTAGATTCGTTGAGTTATACTCCATATTTAATACCTCTTAGCTTTTCAAATAATTAGAAATGTTATAAAAAATAAAAATAAATTATATCAAATTGAAATTTCTCGACCACACTATGAAACCTATATCTGACTGGGTTGCGAGAACTATTAACACTAAAATGTATTTGGGAGAAAGTTATGAAGAAAAAGGCAAATGGTCTTATGGAGCAAAATTTTGGTATTAAGAGTAATAACATGTGGTGTGTTTGGAGAACATTATAAACAAAGGAACGACATTGCAAAATAGGTGAATTGTGAGGAATGAGCCGTGTTAATAAATAATATATAAACTTACTAAATAATGGCAACATTCCTGAATATTAAAAATAAAAAATTTATGAATATTTAGTTAATTTAATGATTGGGTTTTGTTATCTATTAAATAAAATTTTGGATTCGAATTTGTATTTTGTAAGAATAGGTGTCGAATGAATTTTGTCTGATTAAGAATTTAATTTAATTTGAAACAAATTTAATCAGATTTATCTCAAAAAATAAGACAAATGTTACCCAAATTTTGAGATTTTGTATTTTTATTTTTCAAAGAGCATACATCACCAAAATCAAAAGGGAGATACCGGCTGACCAAACCAGTTTTATTTCACAAAATTGGGCTATCAACACTCTGCATGGAAATATTCAAAATAAACAAACATTTAACGCCATTATTTCTGAAACCGGAAACCGAGTGTTACCGATCCCCCAAAGTACTTTGTGCTTTAGCTTAGGGTTCCGTTGCAACCGACTCTTGCCAGTGTCAGTAATCCCCCCCTTCCCCATCCCCCAGCCTCAAAAATCTTCCCGACCTCATTTCTCTCTTCTTCTCCCCATCCATTTCCAATAAACCCTCGAAATCGAATTCATCCTCCTGCTTTTAATCCTCTCTCTCTCTCTCTCCCTCTCCACGTCGTTTCCTTCCCCCCGACATTTCGTCTCTTCGGTCAGACCCCCCCTCTCTCGCGCTCCGACGATCTCTCTTTGATTTATTTTCTTTTCTTTTCTTTTTTGCAGGTTGAATTTGTAATTTTTTTCATTTCTTCAGAATAATTGGTGAGTTCTATTTCTCTCCTTCTTTATTTTATTTTCCGTAATTCCGTTCCACTGATTGTTTCTTACATGCGGTAGATCTTGGTTACCCTAGGGTTTTCTTTCTCTCTTTTCTCAAGTTTTGATTTTTGGAATTTGTTCATGTTGATTAGGTTTTCGCCTTTTTTTTTTTTAATTTCTTTTCGATATTCAAAATATTTATTGTAATTATAGTATTCTGATATCTTGGCTTTGTCATGTTCTGCCTTAATCTCTAGATTTCTCTGGGAGAAATACTTCGCTTCCGATGACCTAGAAGTTTCTGCAGTTTAGTAGCATTTTGATTTGTATGAGAACTAGTGTACGTGCGACTGGTATCGAATCTCTTGTGGGCTTTAATTTATTGGGTTGTAGAATTCAAAGCAGTTTTGTTAGTCTTGAACTACTTGCCATTCCGATCATCAATGATCATGCACATGCAGTAATCGTTGGACGGAGACCATGCCTGAGATTTTACCTATTTTATATTTTGCTTAATTCAATCTAAGGATCGGATTAGGTGCTGCTTATACTTTAAAACAATTGTGGCCTTGGTTTCTCAACACGGGTCATCGATTATATGCAATGATCTAATTAGGTCATTTTGTTGTTTTTGTTTGATTGAGTTCCATTTTATAATCTTTTTAGTCTGTGGTTTCTAGAATTATGACTCATAGATATTCTTAGGCAATCACATCTGGAGATCATAATAACCATGCCTGAAGAGGGTGAAGCCCCGATGTCCAATTTGGTGCTTGAAGACAATAGTACTGCTGACAATGCTGTAACTGAAGTCTCTGCACAAGTGCCTTCCCAGATGCACAGTGAAACTGCTCTAAAAGAGACAGCTGGTGCTGATCCAGTGGATATAAATGCTGAAAATCCTGTGATTGGATCCAAGGATGTGAAGGAAGGAAATGCTGAGAAGCTATCTGATAACAAAGAGGTAAATGCTGAAGGCAATGAGTTGGGTGAAGAAGAGGAAAGTGGTGAAGGAGAGGAACTGGATGAAGAAGAGGAAAGTGGTGAAGGAGAGGAATTGGATGAAGAAGCAGGTGGTGAAGAAGAGGAACTGAATGAAGAAGTAAGTGGTGAAGAAGCTTCTGAGAAATCTGAGGATGTAGGGGGAGAGCAAAATACAGAAGCAGAGGCATCACATCGAAATGGTAGGAGGGAAGATTCTGAAAAAAAGGTTAGCAAGAAAACAAAGGAAAGTAGGAAGAGGACGGTGGCTGATAAAGATGATGCTGATAAGCCCGGATCCTCAAAGAAGCAAAAGAGTTCAAAGAAAGCAAAGAGAATGGGAACTATTCATAAAGGTGATACTGATACACCAAGATCCTCGAAGAAGAAAAAGAGTTCAAAGAAAGCAAAGAGCATGGGAACTATTCATAAACACGATGCTGATACACCAAGATCCTCGAAGAAGAGAAAGAGTTCGAAGAAAGTTAAGAGCATGGGAATGATTTTCATGTGCAGTTCAAAGACAAAGGATGATTGTTACCATTACAAGGTTCTAGGCCTCCCAGCAAGCAAAAAGGAAATGGTGCTGACAGTTTATAAAGGCATGAGGCTGTTTTTGTTTGATACCGATCACAGGCTGATGCATGGCATTTACAGAGCTGCGGGTCCAGGGGGTTACAACCTTGAGCCCAAGGCATTCAAGTCTGCATTTCCCTCTCAGGTTAGACTTCATAAATATGGAATTAATTTTTTCAGTCTCATCTTTTGCAACATGTATTTGGTTGAAATGATCATACATCTGATGTTGTATATTATATTGATGGTAATCACAGCATTGATAGAAATCATATTGAATTTTAATTATGTGGCATGTGAGACCTTTTAAATTATTCCTCATCATACAGTTTGATGTAGAGTGGTTTTCATTTTGGTAAAATAAATAGACTTTTGTTCTTCATTTATGCACTCAAATGGTTGGGTTGTCTTGCAGAATTCACTAATGGCTATTTTAGGGGTTGTTTGGTTAAGGGGTATGGGTTTCAAGAATCGGAAAGAAACCCATATTTATTGTTTGGATCAGTGGAATGGGAATAAAGGAATGGGTATGAAACCCTCAAATTATGGGTCTTGTGAAACCCAAGTAAAATGATGGGTTTCGAGCGAAACTCATCAAAGGACAAAACCCATCTCTGAAACCCATCCTTCGACTGTTTGCCCTTCAACTCTCTCTCTCTCTCTCTCTCTCTCTTCCCTCTTTCTTTCTCTCTCTAGCGATGGTCGTCTCTCTCTCCAGGTGAAGCAGCCATGTCGGAGATGGCGACAGATCCAGAGGGAATCGATGGAGTTTGAATGACGTTGAACGTGTGTGAATCGGGGTTTCCCTTTTCTCTCTCCTCTCTCCTACAATTCCTCTCTTTTCTCTGACTCACTCTCTCTCTTTCTCCTCCCACTTTTCTCTCCGTTATCTTTCCTCTCTTTCCCTCATTCGTTAAACCTATTCACTCTCTCTCTCTCTCTCCCCCCTTCTCTCTATACACTGCAATGGCGAACTCATTTCACTCTCAATCTCCACTGATCGTGTCAGGCTCATCGTCCTTTTCTGGAGTTGTTGATGACCCTCATGAGCCAGGAGCCTTTTTGATTTGGGTTCAATTGTTTTATTTTTTGCAGCAAGAGCCATTTTTATAAAGGATAAAATTAATAATTATAAAATTAAAGAAATGTTAAAATATTAAAGAAAATAAAATAAAATAAATGATAATTATAGTTTTAATTTTAAAAAATAAAATAAAATTTAAAAAATGTTAATTTTAAAATACTTTTTATCAAGGGTAAAATTGACAATTATATAATTTCCATTCTGAAAGATATACAACTAAATATCAACAATGGTAATCATACCAATTCCATAATTTGAACCAAACAGTTGATATCGGAGTTCGATTCCAATTCCGATTCCGATTCCGAAGTTTTTTTATTTCGATTCCAATTCCGATTCCTGTATACAAACCAAACACCACCTTAGTTCCTTTTACCATGACCCTTTTGAGATTGAGATGTACACTTTTTGTATTTTTTGCTTCTAGATTCATTAAGAAGTTGAACGCCTTTATTTTATGAGTAAACATATGAACAGCATTGAAATAACTAGGAATGACTTCCCGTAAATAATGCACTGCATAGTTCTGCAGATTTCTCCAAGTCCAAGAAGGCAAAGGAAATGACAATGAAGTGCTGGCACCATACCTTTATAGAGAGGAGTGAACTAAATGGTGGATAATAAGCTCGGATTGAGATATCAAACTAATCCATTTGTTTGAAACTGTGATAATAGATATTTTGCTTAGTCTTTTTTGCTTGGAGCATAGACATGAATATCATCATAAAAACATGGTGGCAAGTTAATCTGAGGAAGCATTAAATGGGGAAAAGATGATAACACTGGGAACAAACTAGGCTAGTTGGTGAATTCCTTTGAAGCATGAACTCGACAGGAAACTCGGGATATGACATGAACATGACAATGGGATAAAGTTATGAAAAATTTTACACTATTATGTGTTACTAAGTCCAGAGGATGTGTTGGCATGAACATGATATCAACATGCTTATTTCTAGAAATGCTGGTGCAATATTGGTAAAACGTCTCATGAGGGTTTCATAGACTAAGATGAATTGGCTTCATCAAGATTTGGAATGGGTTCACGAAGGGGGAGGCCGTGCCTGATTTGGTGGATTATGGTCACCTTGGACAAAAGAAAAATGGCTGTACTTTCCTGTAGGGTATGCTGTTCATGGCTTTCATGAAATGAATAAACAAATAGAAGGTTATACTGTGGATACATTTACACCGGTACAATATATCTCTGGCCTTGAATGCTTGTATGGTCTTGTCATTAGAAATTTTTACCATATTGACTACAGCACACTTTCCAAAATGTTATACAATAGGACATGGTTTATTCTTGATCTATACTCTTTGATTGAATTCCCTATTCCTCATGGTTAATTCTGGTTGGGTAGGTTTTTCTTTTTCTTTTTTTTTCCTGTTCTTTTTTCATTATATGTTTATCTGCTGTCTGTATTTATTTTATAGTTGATGTGTGAGTTGCAAGTATCCCTCTCTAATAAATTGTGGATGAGGGAATTGTGTGTATTGTGGAGCTAACAACATAAAGGTTCTTGTGCCTTGTTGGGCAGTCTCGCAATGCGTTTTTCCTTCTCCTTTATCTGTTATATGCAAACCAAGGTGCTGTTTCTGGTCCATGCTTCTGTTAGCTTTGATTTACCAATATATTTTTTTGGCCTTGTCTAGAAAAATAGTTCTACTTTTTAAGATAGATTGACATACTTGATAATCATTTTATCCCCCAATTGATCTTAAATATTTTGCTATGCAGGTCCGCTTCACTATTTTTGAGGATTGCCTTCCTTTAGCAGAGGAAAAGTTCAAAAAGGTCATTAAGGACAACTACTACACAAGGAACAAATTTGATTGCCAACTGACTGCTGAACAGGTTCTTTTTCCCCCTTATTGCAATTATATATTTACATTTTTTTTGGATATGATGTCGAGGCTGGAGTTAAAGTTGTTCTGTTGTGAACTGAGTTCCAATTATAGAAGCATCCCTTCTTTATGTCAGGAATGTTCTAATGCTTCCTATACAAAGCAATGGTGGGAGTTACATGCACATTTGCTGGCCCTTAATTTAGTACTAAATTAGTGGTAATATGAGCTTGTAATGTGGCTTGAATATTAATTTCTCTGCATCTCATTATTTTGGTCAATAGGTGAAGAACTTGTGCAAGCTTTTCCAAAGCAGTGGCAGAGTAACCAAGTCCAAACCAATAGGAGCAAGCAGGAGGAGGAGTGAGAGAGAAACAAGGGGAAGCTTTAGGCAGGAACTTGACGAGGTGAGACCCACAAGCAGGAGTGAGAGAGAAATGAGGGGAAGCTTTAGACAGGAACTTAACGAGGTGAGACCCGCTTATGTGATTGGAAACCCATTGTATTCTAGGGTTTCTGATATATATGGCAGAGAAGTGCTGCCACCTAGGATAGTGCCACCTCCTGTGGTTCCTTTATCTCAACGAGTGGCTCCTGGAATTAGTCCTAGGTCATATATTCACGAGAGGACATTAGACATTGGTATCCCAAGGAGTACCCATATTGAACGTCGGGATCCCCAGATTCTGTATCTGGATTGGAGGCATCCCAATGAGATTCAACATGGTGATCCCTACGTATCCTACAGGGAGCAGCAGCCTCTATACAGGGATCCTGTTTATGCTGCAAGTTTACCATCAGAATCCGAATCTGCAAGAGTCGAGCAGCGCCCTCTATACAGGGATCCTGTCTATGCTGCAAGTTTACCATCAGAATCTGAGTCCGCAAGAGTCGAGCAGCACACTCTATACAGGGATCCATTTTATGCGGCAAGTTTACCATCAGAATCCGAATCCACAAGAGGCCCTCCTTTAGAGTACCCACCTGCCAGATCACAATATCGGTACTAGACCACAATTTAGGTAAGTTTAACGAATTGAATATGCCTATAAACTTTTAATTGACAAGTTATCAGCTTTAAGTTTCTCCCTTCTGGAACTTCAGACTACTACTAGTTTGCCATAATTGTATGGCAAAACTTTGTTGAGGAGGGTTTTGTCCTCTGAACTGTAATCTGTATGTTTAGTCTCGTTTCTTTTATTGCTCACCTTATTCGAGGAAGGTTCTGTAATGGTGGTACCCAGCCCATTTACTCGATTTGTTATGGCAGTCTAATTTTGTTTGCTGGAATAAGTTTCTGTTCGAAGCATCACTACATTAGTATTGTTCAGAGAGATTCTCCTTAGTAAATTTAGTATAACGAAACTTCTGATAAGAGGGAATTTCCTTTTCCTTTTCCTTTTCCCTTTTGAGTTCAGAAAGGATAAATCTTATCATTTTGTTGTCCCCTAAAGGTTTTTGGATTTGTTTTTTGTATGGCTTTTGGAAATGTTGGTAACCGAAACAGTCTTTACTGATTTCTATTCTATGCATGCAGTCTAATAGAGTACTGTATATTTTTCCTGGAATTTTCTGAGAGTTCCAGAACTTATTACTATATACTTACAGAATGACCAATTTGATTTGATAGACAGCAATTTTTTTCCTTTTTTTTTTTTTTTTCTTTTTTTAAAATTATCAATGTGAGAGAGAGAAAGAGAGAGAGAGGACAAAACTTCACAATGAATGAAAGTAGGACTTCATTACTACCCGCTTGGTAAGGTAGGTGAGGCAATCCATCCAAGTTCACACTGGAAATTTTCACATGAATTGAAAGCAATGAATAAAGGTACAATGGACCTTGTGCTTGGTTAGATTGCATCTGTCTTCATGCATGTGGTGGGTATGGTCGATTATTGCTTGGTTAGATAGCATTTCTGTCTTCATGCATGTGGTGAGTATGGTCTATTATTGCTTTCTATGTATTCAAGAATACTCGTATCTCAAACTACATTACAAAAATTTCCCTCGTGTATCTAGGCATTATGATTAGAGGTTGTTGAATTGGTAGTTATGGTAGTTAAGTCTTTTACTGGTTGTTCTAGTAGTTGTGGGCCAATGGCTCTGTTAGGTAAGAACACTCCTAGATAAAGGAAGATGTAGCAGCTGAGATCAATGACCATAACATTGATAGTGGGGCTTCCATTGGACAAAACTTGGAAGTCTGAAACAGATACAGAGAGATTGCGTAAAGTTGAAGACCATTTTCTTCATAGACATGAGAGGTTTCGCTTTCATCATAAATAGGGTATGCATATGCATTATTAAGAGCCATGGTCCCTAGTCCCCAACCAATCTGTGTGATCGATGATTGCGTGTTTGCATGCGCTTCTTGAGCCCAATTTATGGCTGAGAGAAAATTATCTTTCACCCAAGAATTTATCTTATGGAGGACCTTACCTGTCCTAAATTCTAAAACAAAACAACCTTATTCCGTTATTGGCATGATGCCTTGTCTTGACCTAAAACGCAGGAAAAGGACTGCACAGGGTACTGATACTACCAATTTTTGCCTTAAAACTGCAAGCTAACAATGCACCTCGCATGGTGATGCTGCTACACAACCATGCTTGTTGCTCATCAAAATTTAGTCCCAGTGTTAATCTCCTAATTTTTCCCGTGTTATTAGGATTAAGGCACTATCAAATTTCATATTAATCAAAAGATAGACAAGAAATGTACTCCTTAGCAAATTTCAATAATTAAAGAAACTAGGTCTTATTAAATTTAGTCATTATAGATTAATCGATGCAAATTCACATCAAGTTCTTAAATGCTACAATCATAAGTAAATTTCTGAAGAACAGAGGTCCTGTGAGCACTAACCATACCAAATTGCTATCACAAACCAATCAGCTGTCCCACCCTCTGGTCCAAGAATGGCATTTGTAGCCATAAATGTCATTGTCTAATTTATACCAAAATGTAGAAGCCTTTCTTCAAAGTAGTCAGTCAGGCAGGCACTCTGCTGCCAAACCAACTAGTAATGAGCAGACAAACAAGGCTGTCCCTTGGGGACTGGTCTTGGCTTTTTGTATCTCTTCGATTTGATAAATAAGAAAAGAACTGCTAAAAACTTTAGAACAGGCCTAGTCAAATATTCACACTCCTGACGAAAATCTTATCCGCTCCATGTGCCGCACTATAAATTGGTTCATACTGAAAACCCTCGAAACCTCTCCAATGGTTCGAACATATTGAGTTTGACATCTAATGTATCCAAGGAAATTTTCTAAAATATCTTTCATGAGGTCAAGTTTCTTATGAATACTAGTCGAACCTTTGTATG
The DNA here is from genome assembly GCA_037126225.1 of Dillenia turbinata. Taxonomy (NCBI): domain Eukaryota; kingdom Viridiplantae; phylum Streptophyta; class Magnoliopsida; order Dilleniales; family Dilleniaceae; genus Dillenia; species Dillenia turbinata. The sequence goes on from JBAMMX010000007.1 coordinate 1,995,243, forward strand.
CACGTATATTTTCATAATTTTTACGGTCTCTATGTAAAAATAAATAAATAAAAATGTAAATTGTCTTGACATATAGTACTTTTCTATCTAAATGGAAGTGTGTGAATGTTTAGAGAGAGAGAGAGAGAGAGAGAGGAGGTTTTATTGAGTCATATCATGGGCCACAGAGGGCCTCAAAATTGGACAAACATGGTGATGAATTGAGCACAATATTTAATATTAGGAGATCACATGGAAGGGGGGTGGGAGGGAAGGATCGGAGATATGGATGGAAAATGATGGGATCATATAACAAAATCTTGGGTGGGGGCACATTTTAATTGTCTACTTTGGCTAGTTTCTCGTATCACATGGTCTTGGCTATGGCTATGTTTTCTTTCTAAGCTTTCCCTCCCCCCCCCCCCCCCCCCCCCCCCCCCCCCCCCCTCTCTCTCTCTCACACACACAATTGTGACCTTCCATGTGATATGAGTCTTTAAAGTCCCTTTTAGAACAGGTTTTAGGACATTTTGTGAGAGGACCACGCTGCTAGCCCATGTGTTTATTCTGTTTGCGATGATAAACATGAAAATGAAATTCATTCCTATTTATGCATTTTAATTTTTTTTTTGGGGCTAAGAAGGAACACCCTTTAACACCCTCATCACCATTAATAAGGGCAACACACCCTTGTGCTCGGCCTACTTGTACATTTTTTTTTTTTCACTATTGGAGCTCCTTTGAGGGAAATTCATTTACTAAACCAGAAAATGGATGGGATATGGTTGTTTATAGTTTCATAGAACCAAGAACAAACGAAATGGCTGACATTTGACCCGAATGTTTAATGTAGGTTTTCCTTTTATCATGAAACTTCAACCCTAAGATAATACAGTATTAAGTTCGTTGACCTCCTTTTTGTTGACCACCTTATTCTATATCATGTTTGGTTTGGTTGGATATCCTAAAATAGGTGTCGGAAGAGTTTTGTCGCTTAAAAACTCAAGTTGAATCAGATTTAGTCATGTTCAATATGATTATCTGGATACTGGTGGTTTATTTTTTATTTTTTTAAAAAATCATATTTGGTTTGAATTTGAAATTATCATAAAGGAGGTGGACCGTTGGTATTGGTCTTCCTTTCTTTGGGCCCTTTTTATCAAACTCGAGATCGTATTTAACTGAAATTAGATGAATTTTTTATATTAAAATTATCTATATAATTATAATTCAATTATTATCCTCTATTTATAATTTTTTTGTATTTTAATCAAAAATTTTATGTATAAAGTAAAAAATAAAAATAATTTAGGAGAAATTGAGATATTCTAAACATCAATTCAAATGCTAAAATTGATAATTATGTTTGGTTATACCATACAAACACACATTATAATCATAAAAATATCTTGCTATTTTTAATTACAAAAAAAAAATTACTTATTTTCTCCGAAACTACAAAGGGTCTATCATGCTTTGCTTTTTGTTTTTTTTTGGGTACAAGTCTATCATATTTTGTCACATCACTTTACTTAAAAAATGTGCAGAAAATAATTAGGTTTATTAAAATAAGTCATGCAAGAACTCAGAATACTAAGATCATTGTAACCAAAAAAAAAAAAAAAAAAATCGTAATTTGCTATTTTTTTTTTAATAATTGTGATTTGGTAATTTGTACAACAGCCGCAATATAGAACCAAACGACCACATGGTAGTCATTTGTATTCCCCGGCAATTAAGCCTGAATCGGTGGAATTAATGTCCCAATTCCAAACAAATATTTGACTTCCCACGTGAGAACCAAAGTCTGCGAAAGGAAGTGTGACTTCCCACGTGAGAAACATTTGTAACCAATATATATATATATATATATATATATATTCAAAGTTAATAAAATTGGGTTTGACACATGAAAAAGTAAAAAAGAAAGTGTACCCATGTCCCCCACCGTCATGTTAGCTATGGAAATTTATAATGCTTAGTTGTCACGAGAGCAACATGCTAAACTTTAGGCTAAGTTACGGTGGTCGTACCTTCAAAATCTAAATTAAAATTTTGGTCACACCCACTCACTCCTTATATTCTTGCAATTATGGGTGTGGTGGGTGAGATTATCGTACGGAAACACATCTCAGAGACTCGTGTGTTCGGCAATCTCATTCTTCTGCCTTCTAATTCCTCTGGAATTTTAGCACTACGGGTGGTCGACCAAGAACTTGGCGGGAATCATAAACTTTATAATGCTTCCATAATGGTTCATACTTTCTAAATAATTTTTTATGATCATGTCGATGATAATAATCTGTAATTGATCTTTTTTTTTTTAAATTTCCACAACCAATATCTGAAATTATACTCCAACTAATCTAATTTGAGAACAACATTCTCAATTTTTAAATTTAAAATTTGATTAAAAGATTTAATATTCCATCTCACTAGATGGACTATCTATTGCTTTTGATAATTGATCCATTCTGATTCTAATAGGCTACTAAGTCTCTCTTTTTCTTTTATTACACAATGATTTGAACTCTGGATCTCAGAATTAAAGAGGAAGATTATGACCATTAGACTACATATGCTACTAAGTTTCTATTGCTCCTACTAAGCCAACCTTAATAGAAGTTGTCGTTAAATTTATGGTATATCTATCATTTTGTTTTGTATTAATTATAAAATTAGTATGTTATTGTATTATAAAATTTATGAGTCACCAAATTCAATTACAAAAACAAACTAATTTTGCATAAAACTTCTTAATATTAATGTCGATAAAATACATCTAGTAGCCTCAATCGGAAGATTTAGAAAACCTAATAGAAAGAATCAATGTCAAGGTCAACTTATCAAGTTGATCCGTAGGGCATGTGCCTGAGTTTTATTTTAATTGATCTATAGTTGTCCGTATGCTGTTGTTCATATTGTAGGCTTTAATGTCATTTAAAATTTGCTTTGAGAAGTCCACGAATGATTAATTTTGATTCACAATGTAAGATCCCTTCGGTCATGGGCGGGATGTTGCAGGAGACAAGTGCCTCTAAAAGATAATAATAATAATAAAAAATTGTATAAGTTCAAGACCCTTTATAACATCAATTGCCTTAATAATAAATTGAATCTTAATTTCAAATTTTAATATTGATCGTTTGAAACCAATATAAGAAAGAGAAAAAAAAACTCATAAAAACTTTATAATAATAATAGTGAATTAAAATTTTCTAAAATAGTCTTAAAAATATATGTTTTTTTTGTTCTTTTGTGTTGCTTTATTCACTATATATTATATTTTTCCCTCTTAATATTATATTTTTAGGGTCCCTCAACTTCATTTAATTTGCACAAATAGTAGTTTTGTGGTGCAACTGCACGGCGCATGTGGTGACGAGTAACTTGTGGTTTTTCTTTTCTTTTTTTATTTTAGTTTTTATTATGATTAATCTGATTTGAATATCTGTAAAAATTTTATTAAAAGATGACTCTCTCAATATAATCTTTTTTATTTATAATTTTTAAATCAGATATTTGATTAAAAAATTTAACATTTCATTTTATCGAATTAATTGATGATCGATGGTTCTTGTGGTCTTCGAGGCAACGAGGAGGACACAGAGAAACCGACACACGGATATTCATCAAGACAAAAGTTAAAATCAGAGAATCTATAAATTAAGCAAACAAATCCCAGAAGAAACGAACAAATAAATAAGAATGAATTCCAAGAAAGACTTTACAAACTTCCAGATTAATTTTTAATACAAGGAATATAATCTCCAAATGGGAACAATCCAAAAGTACAGTTACATGGCCACATCAAATACCCCATCACCCTTATGACATTTTTGTACTTTTTTTAATAAAATATTAGTAGACCCCAAAATGAAAATAAATTATGCTCAAGTCCTTTTTGCTTAGATCACAATACAAATATCAAGTAAGACACACTACAGACAAATTTAAGATAGGCATATTAAAATACACTAAAACAACTCTATTTTTTTTAATAAATTATTGAGATATTTGATAATCATATTGAATTAAATTAAATCATATTCAGATGAAAAAAATAAAATTCTCATCATATCTATTTTTATTATATATAAAATTTAAATTCAAGATTTTATTAAAGATCAATATCTCGTTGGTACTAAAACAACTCCGTACAGTGCCTCAAAATTGGCTTAATTAAACATAGTGCTAAGCTTTAATCTTGGTCGTGAATGCATAACATTGAAGAATTATTTATGAAAATTATTATTATTTTGATATATGAAAGAAATTAATAAAAAATGATAGAAATATGATGCGACACATTTTTATTCATTTTCGAATGGTATTTGCTAATATTCTTCACGCACTGATAGCATTTTTTTTGTTTTAAAATATATCATATTTAAAATAAAAGAATACAAGATAATTATGACATCAATTCTTGTAAGAAAAGCGTGAGGAAGCAAAAGAAAGGCATTTATTTTCAACATTGAAAATGTTTGCAGCTAGTTTTGGAAAATTCTCAAAATTCTCATGATAATAACAAGTCTATATATATAGATATAAAATTTGTAAGATTATTGAACTATTGAAATTATAGCATATTCCCTCAAGACATCATTAATACAAAACAATGATGATATCAGTCTTAGTTTGCAAGAAAAGTGTGAGAAAATTGAAGGCACTCATTTTTATTTTTGAATTTGTTTTGGCAATTTTGTGAAGAATTCTACGGAAATAATAAAACAAGCAAGACTATATATATAATATGTATATCTTATATATAAGTTTATATCATCCTAACTTAGGCTTTATCTCTTATGCAGGAATTGAACATAAGAATATAACCTAAATTTGACCAAAAAAAAGATTAAAAATCAAAAAAAAAAGAAAAAGGTAATTTTCGTGATGATGAAGGGGGGGGGGGGGAGGGAGAGAGTAAAAGAGCAGCAACCTGAGCATGCTGTATCGAAAATAATGTAAGTGGGAATACATGCGAATGCCAGTTCATCGTCCCCGTGTGCATCAAAAGACCTTTAGTCAAACATCATCATAAGCATCGAATTTGTGGACCCTTGCTGATTGGTCCACGTGTTAATCACTTTATGGCTTTTTTGAATTTCAGGGCATTTGATTTCACAGTGCTCTCCACCACATGGCCTGCACTGCAATTGCAAGAAAAAAGGGGAAATTGGCACCGCGAGAGCCTGGCGGCAGCCTGTGGGCAAGGCCCACCCTTCATTTCCCCCCCCCCCCCTTTTTGGCCTTTTTTACTAACTGGCATGAAGGCCAAACATGAAGCTGCCTAAGAATCCTCATTTATCTAAAACATAAAATTTAGATTATAATTATTATTTATTAGGTGACAAATGTAATGAACATTAGTATGATTGCTTGAAGTAACTTATTAAATACCATTTAATTTACGTGATTAATCATATGAGAAGCCACTTTGAGGTTGCGAGGAGGATTAAAACCATTTCGTGAAAAATAAACTATTTTAATTGTCTTATTTTCTTTAAGCAATGATTTTAAGTTATTTAAATAATTATTTTAATTGAAAAAGGCCAATGATAGAAATGAAAGTGTCAACATACAAGTTGTATAAGTTGCAAATGGGGTTTTCTTGATTAAAAGAAAAATAAAGGGAAAAGAAAGAAATGGGAAAAAATTTGGGGCGGGGGGGAGTTAGACAGGGAGTGTGCGCGGGGTGGGCTCGAGATGGGTCGGGGGGGGGCCCAGCCCAGACCTAAAGGGGCATAAGAACCGGTGATTACGGTAGGCGGGGTCGAGGGATTAAATGGGTCCCACAGAGTACCTAGTTACGTTGGATGCCATTTGGGTTTGTTAGCGTCGTCTAGCCTAGCTACCTCGGCCGAAGCCAGTCCTGGCTTCCTCCGCTCTCTCTCTCTCTCTCTGTGTGTTTGGTTATGGTTTTTTATTTTAGGATTTTGTGATTTTAACGTAAATAATGAAATCAAAAAAGCCTTCCATTCTAATCCGAACTCAAAAAAAGGTGGACAAAATCAAAGGCGACGGTTGCGCCACCACTTCCGCTTGACGTTTCCCACTCAACTCTTCATTCTCTACTTTGTCTACATTTTCTTTGATTAGTTGGTACTCTCCCTCCCTCACCCCTTTTTCCCCGCAAACTTTCTTTAATTAATTCCCCAATGGGGAAACATCTACTGGGTTGCCCTTATCTCACCTCCTCCTTTCCATGCCTCTTATTTTATTTTATGAATGTATGTATAAGTAAATGTAATATGTAAGATGGGATATAAGAGAACTTTTGTTAAGATTTTCGTTGAAGTCAAACGTAGAGGCTCCTTGATATTGGACATACATTTGACTAAAAATGATAAGAAAAATACATTTGGCACATTAGTATTTACTCTCCACCGGTTGTTAAAGATCTTGAATTCGATTTTATTAGATTTTTTTCCCCTTTATTCTCTATTAAATTTGAAAAAACTAAAAAAAGGAAAAAAGAGAGGGAGAGAAAATCCCTCCCAGCAATCCAACGCGAAGCCGTGAATACAATTGGTTCGTGACATAACGCGCGTGGACCAGAACGTGAGCGTAGCTGTCAATAGTTCGTTACAATTCCATCCATTGCCCTTTCCCTACCCAACCCTCTCTCCATAAGTACTCCACCCTTCCCCTCCCTCCCCCTCCACAGACTGAGTGAGTGACCCTCACCTCTCTCTCCCCCCCCCTCTCTCTCTCTCTCTCACACACACACACACACAGAGCGGGAAGTATCATTTCTGGGTCTAGAGTGAGAGACAAAAATGGGTTATAGCACTACGTTGTTGTGCTGCATTGCTAGCATTATCCTAATTTTCTCAATGTGGGCCGCAGTTGAAGCCCGAATCCCCGGCGTTTATACCGGCGGCTCGTGGCAAGAAGCTCACGCCACCTTCTATGGTGGCAGCGATGCTTCTGGCACTATGGGTATGCTTAATTTAAATTTCCTTCCCTTTTTTTAATCTAAACAGTGTGACATTTTATATAACATAATAATATTATGTAGACTTGATGAGTTTTGATTCAAATTTATCTTGTACTTGCTTTGATGAATTTTTAAATTAAATATTTGTTTAAACTAAGCAAAATACGACGTAATTATTTAAGTAGCATTCTCAACTTGGTGAATATTGAAGTCTGTTACTTTTGTGGACAGGTGGGGCATGTGGATATGGAAATTTGTATAGCCAAGGCTATGGCGTGAACACGGGGGCGCTTAGCACAGCATTGTTCAACAATGGGCTTAGTTGCGGAGCTTGCTTTGAACTCAAGTGCGCAAACGACCCCAGATGGTGTCACCCTGGGAGTCCTTCAATTTTCATTACCGCAACCAATTTTTGCCCTCCTAACTATGCTCTCCCCAATGACAATGGCGGATGGTGTAATCCTCCTCGTCCTCATTTTGATCTAGCCATGCCCATGTTCCTCAAAATCGCCGAATATCGTGCCGGAATTGTCCCCGTTTCTTACCGCCGGTAATGTCCCCACTTCTCTCTCTCTCTATGTAAGTCTTTTTTTAGTTGCTCTGTTAAGGTACTCTGTTTTTCCAGGGTCGTTTTTCCATGGTCACATAGTCGGTGGATTTTACTATTTTTCCTTTTTTTTTTTTTTGGGTTTAACTAACCGAAAGTCCGAAACCATCTCTCTGTTCCTAGCGTAGCTTAGCCAAGTTGAACCATGGAAAGGTCTTTGGTAATTTTCTATTGGTTTAATGGTTTGCCTTCTCTTTTGCTTTTAAGAGCTACCACTGGGTTTGTCCTTTCTTTACTGTACCCATATCGTAGAGGTAAAGTGAAACATGGTACATGTGACGGGCTACTAAAAAAGATTAACAAGTATAGTATGAATCGAAATACGGTGGATGGCTGAGAGTTAGATTTAATTTTCTTAAATAACTATTATTTGGTCAATATAATAAATAAATTATCTTACTTTTTTACTCATAAAATAAATATAATAACTTAATGTACAATTATTTTTTTTAAAAAAAAAAGACAGTAAATTTTAACAAATAAAATTAAAATATTTTTTCTTTTAAAATAGAATAGTAAGAAGACTAATCTAAAAGTTTAAAATAAAAACATAATGAATTAAAATAATAAATTATTTTTAGATTTTGCTAAGGAAAGGAACATAAACGTTGGAGTGAGTTATTATAGGCAATCCTCGTTTTACCAAATTACCCTCCCGTGTAGCAGTAGCGTGTGGTAGCTGGCAGTTGTTTGTGTGTACTCTGTTGTCCGAGTCAAAACGGCGCTGAGTGACTTAATAAAAGCAAGACTCGCGATCAACGCACGTGTCATTAATATAACCCAAAAGATCTGAACCGTCGGTTGCATCAGATCAGCAACATCAAAAGACGATAACATGGTCTTATTGTGTGGCATCGCATCCTATTTGACAAAAATATCCTCATATGTGTGCAATTATATCGGCAGGGTGCCATGCCGGAAACAAGGAGGAATAAGATTCACCATAAACGGGTTTCGTTACTTCAACTTGGTTTTGGTGACCAACGTCGCGGGTGCAGGGGATATCGTGAGGGTGAGCGTGAAGGGCAGTAAGACGGGCTGGATGAGCATGAGCAGGAACTGGGGTCAAAACTGGCAATCAAACGCACTGTTGGTGGGGCAGTCCCTGTCCTTCAGAATCACAGGAAGCGATAGGCGCACCTCCACTTCCTGGAATATTGCCCCTGCAAATTGGCAATTTGGTCAAACTTTCACCGGAAAGAATTTCAGGGTTTAATTTTTTTTTAAAAAAATGAAATCCTTAATTTACGTTGTCTTTTGGTTAAAGTAGAATAGAGGAAAAATAGTGGGCATCTTTTTGATTGGGAAGAAACTGGAAGGGGGAGGCTGAGGTGGCTGCAGGAATATGTGTGTAGCCCGCACCTTATAATGTGATTGCTTTCGTATATGCATATAAATTGTACTTCAATTGTACTGATGTATATCCTAGTTGTTCCTTTTTTTATTGATTTTTATGACTTGGTTTGTTTACTAATATCTGGACACCAAAACAACAATAGCATGACCAAGACTACTGACTCAGGACTCAAAAAAGGAATGGGGTTCGGTTAGGTGTTGCATTGCCAAGTTGCTGCTCCAGTTATGTAAGGAGAATCAGAGCAAAATTATGCCCAAATCAAACTATACATTCTCACAAATGCCAAAAGGGAATCAATTCACAGAAAGATTGCACCATGCCCCACAAAATATGACCCCAGGCCGATGTGACGCACGAGTCGTTGGAGTGCCAAAGCTTTAACTCAATTCCCATCTGGGTAAGGTAGGGTAGGGAATTGTATTCACTACATCCATCTTTTTCACTCATTGCTGGAATCAAAAAGCTTCTTTGGATTCCTAATAAATATCATGGAAAGGTTAGCTCAAGCCTCGGATCCATTACCAGATACCCAACTAAAAATCCCTTTCAAATCAAGAGTCACGCCACCCAAATAAAAAATCAAATACTGAAATATTAGTAGTCACCAAAGTATGCATTTCATCATTTTCGGCTACCGTATGATGCAGACACTGGTTTCACTTAACTCATCCCCATATTTTCTAAAGATTCTTCAGAAATTTATGGCGACACAACCAGCCAATAATAATTGCTCTATAGCCGGCGATTCCAAAGATTGATGCCACCAAAAATATAGAAAAATATTTCTCCCATCTTCATTTTGATCTCCGCCATTACACTAATATTAGCAATCAATTAGAGTATCTGCAATTCACCGTCATTCCATATGCGATTACCAAAACCAAACCTTCAGTTTCTCTTTCATAAACTTTCCACTGCTTTAGAATCAACAACACACCCTCTTGTGGAGTAGCTTTCCTACCTTGCGCAGAATTCCATAGCTCTACCATTGGATATCTACCACTTGGGTTGTACTCGTTAAGCTCACCCAGGGCTCTTACTACCGCTGCAGATACCTCTTCACCATAGTCATTTTTCAATATTTTCAACTTTTCATCCTCTTCATCAATTATTTCCTGAATGATCACAGCCAAGGGAGGTGAGGATGAAAATTGCATAGGCGAATAAGTAATTGCAGCTTTAAGGTGAGAATGAATCAAATTATGCAATCATTCCATCAAACTGTGAGATAGCACAGTCATCCTGTTTCCAAAATGCATTTAGAAGACAACCAATATGATCATATAACAAATTTGTGTGGCAAAGCCAAGCCACACTATGCCACCATAATTGACGAGATTCTAGCTCACAGCTCTGGACCATCAGTTCTTTTACCACCCTATGATGCTATCTATAGTTGCAAAAAAAATTGGACTTAATCCATGAAAAATGCAGATGAAGAGCTGTGAAACCTTTTGCATTACAAAGTGAAGCAATTACTACAATGAAATGGACACTTGAATGAAAATCTCATTTGAAGTGAAGCAATTACTACAATGAAATGGACACTTGAATGAAAATCCCATTTGAAAATCCTCCATTTTTTTTTTACTTTGCTCTTATGTTTTCTGTACCTTGTAGCCAAAATGAGACAATCAATTTCCATACTTATGGAAAATGTCAACAATCCAAAGAAATTTATTAGTTGCACAAGTCTTGGTTAATGATCTAGATGACAAAATGCATACCTTTGCATTTCCTCCAACCATGATGACCTTGAAAGGATGCCAGGCTGGATCACACAGGTAATCCTCATACAATGAACAGAGCTCAAGTAATTTAAGCTCTGCTTCTTCACCTCGATACTTTTTCTTGCATGCAGCATGAAAGGGCACGTTATTCGGTTCCCCCATTCTCTTTACTTTTACATTAGCACAGCTATCCATCAAACCCTGAAGAAAAGAGGCCATCCAACATGATTAAATCGAAAAATGGCACTGGCACAGAAATATCAAGAGAAAACACGAAGACTACCCAAAAAAAAAAAAAATGGATCTCAGGTCACATGCAGTGTCAAAAGCCTCACGCCTTGTTATCAAGGACACTCAGTAACCCATTCAACTTTTTACAACTCAACTCTCAACTATCCCAACTTGGTGTTAGCTATATGATTCAGTATGTCCCATTCAACTCTATTGAAAATCATGGCACCAGTTGACAGAGACTGTGTCGCTACAATGGCCTATCTAAAACCCAGAGCTTTATCTTTTTATCTCTGATCAAGATAAAATATGCAAAAATAAGAAAATATAAATTATGCAAGAACTGAAAAAGAAAAGAAAAAGAAAAAGAAAAATAGCGCACATTAAATATGAAATTAGTACCAGCATCCATGGAAATTGAAATCCTTTTGTGCACATACCTTCATTATGCAATTGATGCATCTTTTCAGTCTCTTTCATAATATTATCACGCGAAACAGATGTTTCATCAGCTTTGTGCTGCATCTTTTTGATCTGCACACTCTTTTGCTCGAGTGTATTAGTTAGATTTGACACCAGTGTGTTTGCTTTTCTTTGTTCCTCTCAACAAAGGGCAGCAAGAGTAAACAGGTCTCCGTTCCTGTGGAGATGTTCAATAATGAGAATTTTGGCTTTATAGTCCTCTTCATGTGCAATCCAAGCATATAAACTATCTCCAATGTGCCTATCAAACAATCTCTGTTGATAATCATTCTTGCCGCAATGTTTTTCTTCGAAGGCCTTCTCAAATGCCACTGCATTTTGAAAGCCTATCCAATCCTTGGCGAAAAGCACAATGGAAGCCCCAGAATAATGGTTGTGGCTCCAAAGAGGAGTAACTTTCATGGGATTAAAGCCACATCATCCTTGAGTTTTCTACCACTGTCGCCAACATATTTTTCACCATGCCACTCCACAGGATTGTTCACTACAATACCCATCTGAGGATAGGCGAACTTTTCACCTGTATCAGCGGAGTTACGAGCTTGAACAACAATGTTCTGTTCTGAGTAACCCCTGGTTTCAGCCACCTTAACTTGTTTTGAAGGTCCTATTTCATCATCATACTTCTTCTCCAAGCATGTCTAAATTTTCTCAAGATCTTTAAGGCCCTCCACCTCACCACTTTGTGACCGAACCTTACCTTCAGCACCCCTTTCTTTTCTCACATATGTAATTGAAACCATGAGCCTCAGCCTCTTTAAGACGTTTTGGCAAAATCCTACCTTCATCATCCTTGTGCAGGCATTTCTCATCTGTGTTTCTGCGCCAATGACTCTCCACATTTCCTTGATAATCTGATTGACGTCTCTTCTCGACATACCTCTCCAGGTATTTGGACAAAGCCAAATGTTGTCCCTTCTCCTTCAAGCTCTTTGAATGTGAAGTTTTAGCCAAATGAATAGAGTGCTGAAGCAGCTTTTTAGAGAGGTAATCAAGCACTTTCTTGTCAGAGCAAAAAGGGCCTCTGAATACCTCTCCGAAACTTTTATCTTAATCTCCCCACTCTTCAATTTACTGCAGCATCGCTCTATATACTCCTCGATAAGAGACTGGGTCTCTTCATCATGTTCTCAAGTTGCCGGCATTATATGTGGAAAACGTAGAAGAAAGACAACCATATGATAATTGAATATGGTAAAAAGCAATCAAACAGTACCCCTACCCTAACCTTCCTTTCTAATTAGAATCCAGAGTCTTCTTTCTTCAACAGTAATTAAATCTATTAGCAGATCATTTATTCCTCCCACCCCCACAAAAAGAAAAGGAAAATCTACGAGCAGAAAAGAAACAGAACAACATGGAATTCTTTTCCCTTCTTTTGATTACTGATTTTGCTCTTCACGAGTAAATCTCACTATCTATTTCCCCAAAAAAAAAGCCCTCACTTATCAAGTCCAAAATCATCCAGTCTTAAAAAATCCAACCACATATACATAATCAAACAACCCAAACAATGTTGATATCCAGAATAACAATCTCGTAACAATAAAAAAATGAAGAAATAACGTAATGCATTGGAGAACAAGAGCTTTAAAACGGAATCAAATTTGAAGAAATCTGAGAAGAAACAAGCAGAGTACCAGGTCGATGAGAGTGAACGAAGGTTGCTTTAGAGACCAAATCGTTCTTCCAACAACGACCTTGAAAACCCTAATCGATTGAAAAGAGAGAGAGAGAGTCGCCAAAATGGTTTGGGCACTAACAATTTTCTGACGTTTGAACGGACATGAAAATAGAAGGCAAGGTGGCGCCAGGGAGGGAAAGTAGTTTAGAGGATGAATTTACAAATATAACCCTAACTCTTCCATTTATTCGCTGTGCATATAATAAGCACAACGGTTGAGCTGGCCCCACCCATGCAAGCATTTCAAGAGTTTCTTTTTCTTTTTTTTTTTAATTTTTTTATAACAGGCATATATTTCGGTCGATATAAATATATATATTTACTTATGGTTATTTTTTTAGTTGTCAATGTTTTGTTTTGTTTTTTTTTTTATTTATGAAAAATGAACGGGGAAATTTCAATTATCACCGGCCACACTATATATGAAAAAAAAAAAACCTAAATTTCTTTCATAGAGTTTGGAATTTTTTTTTTAATGGACGTGAGAAGAAAAATGAGAGAAAATGGAATTATGAGAAGCTAACAGGAAGTTATTAAATATAATGTTAATTTTACTGTTTTTTTTATTTAAAAAAAAAAAAAAAAAAAAAACTCAAGGGACTAAAATTTAAGAGTACTTGGTATGAAAAACTTGAAAACAAACAAACAAAAGATCGCACGTAGACTTGTACAAAGAAAGATTAAAGTATCTCCTAACCGATAAAATGCTTGATTAATATTATATTCAATACATTATGACATGACGAATGTTCATGAACTTAAATGTATAAATTTAGTATAATTATCTTTTTTTTTTATTAACAATAATTTGTACCCTCAGTTTCATTTTAAATATCTTAAGGTAATTACACAATTATTAAAGGAATCATTAAACACATTCTATTCACCATTTAAAATAATCGTAGTTGACTAAATTATTCCTTTATCAATTTTCTAAATATCATTCTTTCAATATTTTTTCGTGTAAAATTATGTATGAAATGAAACAAAAATAAAAATAAAAATCTAAAATAATATTTAAGGTAGAACAGAGATAACAAGTAAAAGGATCGAGCTGAAAACTCAAAAGGATCCAAGTTGAGTACCACAACTGCAGTCGGAGAAGCACAAAGTCATGCCCCCTTTTGCCTTATGTTGGTAGTTAAGTCCTGGCTTTCTCCCTGCCTAGTTCTGTCGTCTGAATTAGTTTTAGTGGTGTCTCAGGTCTTAAATGAGACTCTAATCAGATAACTCTAAAACAAAAGAGGCAGTGTCAATTGAATTATAATTTATTCACAATGTTGTCTCAGGGCTTATCAAGTAGGAGTTCGAATTACTATCACCAAAAAAAAAAAAGAGTTGGAATTACACTTACCACTTCAATCCAGGTCCAACCAAGTTCAATATATCTTAAATTTTTGATTAATTATAGGTGCAACCCTGCTTTCGGATCATTCTAGATTTTAAATTTAGAATCTTTTAGAACCCAACAAACTAGATTAATACACACCCAATACGATATAACCCAAAACTAGTCCCAACAGCTATGGAGTCCGGGATTCAATCTTAATTAAAATTGCGACACATCTATAAAATAATGTTTTTTTGAGCCTAATAATAACAGAATAATCTCAAAATAAGCCAAAAACTTAACAAAATTGAATTCTTTCTCGAAATTCAACTTTGCCTATTTAAATTTTTTGTTTAATTTAAAAAAAATTGATAATTAAAAACAATATTTTAAAGATTCGAATATTTTGAAGTATAACGTGAATTTTGCCAATTAAGTATTTCATTCATGTAGCAATGCAATTAATAGTATTTTTATTCCAAAAATTTTGTGTTACGCTGAATGCCAATGTATGAGGAAATTCCTTGAAACTCAAAAATAAGATTGTCTCGCCTATTTTCATCCCTATTAATTATCAAAATTATATTTAAAATTTCTATCAATTACTTGGGAAAATGTCTATAGCATTCCATCTAATACTTAAAATTTCTATCAATTACTTGGGAAAATGTCTATAGCATTCCATCTAATACTCGTAAACATTTTTTTGAAGAAAAGAAAGTCGCACATAGTTACATATAAAAGTGAATCAAATACTAGCCAAATATATTTATCTTTCATCAGGAGAAGTGATAAAATGACTTGTAAGAATTGTAAAGTTATATTAGAGGAAAGTGTAACAATTCAATATAGATTTTTAGTTGTAAATGTGTATGTACCTAAAAGACAAAAGGAATATTATTTGTTAGAAGAGTAAAAAATTAAGTGGTGAAAATTGAAAAAAGAAAAAGTGGCAACTTTTAGAGAAAAATTAATCAAAAAATCAATATAGTATGCTAATGATAATTCAGAAACTATGTGGGTAATAACATTAAAAATATAGGTAGAAAGATTTTTGACGTATCTAAAAGTCGAGTTCTAATAGGTAAGGAGTCATGGTGGTAGAATTAGAAAATTCAAACTTTATACGAGTCAAACGAGAGTGTTATTTGGAAAAGTAGCGATGCATTTGAAATATACAAAAATATAAAGAGAGAAGTGAAAAAAATTATCCAAGAATAAAAAAAATAAGATGTATAATGAACTATATAAAAAATTAGAAACCAAAAATGGAAAGAAAGAGATTTACAGAATTATCAAATTAAGGGAAAGGAAGGGAAAAAAGCTAAATAGCGTTAGGTATATCAAGAGTGAGAACAATAATATACTTGTAAGAGATGAGAATATAAAAAGGTATTAGAGAGATTATTTTGATAATCTCTTCAATGTGGAGGGTACAAAAAAATATCAACAATATCACGATACTTGTAAAAGATATCAATAGGAACTTCAAACATAAGATTCGTTCTCATAAAGTAAAAAAAAAAAAATTAAAGAAAATAAAAAATAATAAAATCATAGGAGCCAATGGCATCCCTATTGAGGTGTGAAAATATTTGGCGGAAGTCAGGATAGCGATATTAACGGCTCATTTTAACAAAATTCAGCAAATCAAGAAAATATCTAAAATATGGAGAAAAAATACACTGTACCATTATATAAGAGTAAAGGAGACATAGAAGAATGTTTTAATTATATGAAAATTAAACTTATGAATTATACTATGAAATTGTGGGAGAGAGTGATTGAATATAAATTGAAATTGAAAATAAGTGTGTCTTAAAATCAATTTGGATTCATATCAGAAAGATCCACCATTGAAATAATCCGCTTACTAAGACATTTGATAGAGACATTTAGGGTACGAAAAAGAGACATACATATAATATTCATTGACCTAAAAAAAAATGTATGATAGGGTTCAAAAATATATATTGTGGTGATGTTAATGAAGAAGGAGATTTCTTCAGATACATTAATCTCATAAAAAATATGTATGATGGATTTATCACCAATGTAAGAACTTGCGGGAGGTAAGTGATAGCTTCCCAATAAATATTGAGCTCCATTAGAAATCAACTTTAAGTTCAATCCTTTTTATAATAATGATAGATAAAATCACAAAGGACATTCAAGATGAAATATCATAGTGTATACTTTTTACAAATGATATAGTGTTGATAGATGAAACTAGAGAGGGTATTAGTGTTAAATTGAAGTTATGAAGAGACATACTAGAATTCAGAGGATTTAAATTGAATTGATAAAAAATTGAGCACATAAAATGCACATTTAGTGATAATCATCAAAATGATGAACAAACGATTAAATTAGAAGAACATGATATATAAAAAAAGTGAACATTTTAGATATTTTGAATTCATTATTCAAAATGATGACCACATAGATGGAGATGTAATCTGTAGGATTCAAGTGGGTTGGATAAGATAAAAAAGAGTACATGGAATTCTTTGTTATCTCATGATACCTCTACATTTGACATGGAAGTTTTATAGAATGACAGTAAGAGTAACACTACTGTATGGTACCGAATGTTGGACTATTAAACAATAACAATAATAAAAAATGACTGTAATTGAGATGAGAATGTTAATATGGATGTATGATAAAATTAGTAAAAGCAGCATTAGAAATGAAAAGATATGTAATAAATTAGGAATGACTCAATTGTGGATAAGATACGAAAATATCGTTTGGAGTGGTTTTAGCATTTGTAATAAAAAGTCAAAAATGTAACAGTTAGAAAAATCGAGAATTTAAAAATAGGAGATTTAGTGAAACGACGAGATAAATCGTTAAAAATTTAGATGCAATGTATTCGTAAAGATATGACAATTAATGGGTTAACTGAGAAGATGATTTTGGATAAGTATGAGTGGTGTAGAACAATTAGAATAAATTAAATTATCATATTTCGTATTATAAGTTTTGAATAGAGTGTGTGTATGCGTTTTTGATATTATATTTTAATTATTAATTATTTTATATTTATTTTTTAGACGATCGATTTTAAATTTTAGAATTAAAGTTTTGTTTTTGTCAATTACTTGGTGATGAAAATAAGTTAGAGGACTAGTTGGCCTAGTCTAACCTTTTTAATTATCTAAGTTGGGTCAACTCTTTCTTTGTTTAATTAATTGGGTCTACTTATAAATTAGTTGTTTATATATATTAAATTATAAAATTTTACAATTACTTATATTTATTTCTTTATGTTATTACTAATTATGTAGTTCAGTATTCTACTTAGAACCTTGAAAGTTTTTTATTATTGGCTTATTTGAAGTGTTCTATTTGAGAATAAGCTTTTAAATAGGCAGTCAAGTTAGATCGAATTTTCTTAATAAACCAAACTTAGCCTAAAATTTGACCGCTATCAGAAAAACAAGTGACATTGCACGTCTGTGCTATTTAAATCAAAGTTTGGTTCATTTATTTTTTTTAAATTATTATGATTTGATAATTACGTTGAATTCATTTAAATTCGATTCGTGCTGCGTTGAGTTTTTAAAGAGTAAAACTCTCCAAATATTTATTTTCTCAGACAATACTCAAATTTAAAATTTTACTTAAAAAATATCTGTTTCTGATCATTGAACCAATTAAACGACCGTAAGTTTGGTTTGATCTAACCCATCATATTTTCTAGGTATTAATTAGGTTAAAGTACACATCAAAGTGATTGTTTGGTGTGTATGCGTGAGCGGTTGATTATTGTTGACATTTTATAAATTTATTTGTACATAAAAGAATAGGTGTTAAGCAATAGATTGATCTATTTTAATTTTTAACAAAAATGGACACCTTACTTACAAGTCTCAATTACATTAGAGACCTCCATCCTTTGCAATTGTCCAACTTGAATTATCCTAAATAGTTCAAAATACTCTTAATAATAATAATAATAATAATAATAAATGAGTTGATCAAATAATTTAAAATTATAATACTTGTATTGGAGCAGAGGGTATGCTCTCATTTCAAGTGTGACGAAGCGAAGCCTACTTATTTCATTCTTGTAAATGCAGAGGGCCTAGCTCAGTCCAGCACAATTAATGTAGGGTGTTCATTATTCGGATGAATCCATTCATCTTTTTGATCTATTATAAATTCAGGTTATTCAGTTCGGATTAATAAAAATTAGATCGACTGAATGATTTCACCCGATTAAAAATTCAGATAAATGGTTCGATATAAAAATAAAAATTTTTATTCGGAGTCCACCCGAAACCCGAATAATAAATCTCCATATAACGTGTCATATTCAATTCGATTAAAATTTAAATCATTTAACCCAAATGATTAAAGAAATTTTTTATGTTATGTGGTTATTCGGATAAATAAAATCCGAATCGTTTAATCTGAATTTAATTTGAATAAATTGATTTGAGTTTTATTTTATTCGATTCGATTTTTGATTGGATTTTTTAAAATTTAAAATTTAAATAATCTGAATCAAATAACCCAAAAAATCAAAAACCCGACCGAATAAACACCCTTACCCGTTAATAAATCAAAGTTTGGTTTGCTCCAACCCAGCATATTTTCACCCAATTAATTATGTTAAAGTATACCTCGAAGTGTTTGTTTAGTGTCTGCGTGTGAGTGTGTCTGTGGTGGGGGGGGGGGCAATTATACAAGCATATTGTCACCCTATTAAAACGTCGATGCACCTTAAAGAAATGGAGTTTTATTTTTAAAGTTTAACTAAATTTAAATTAAAATTAATCAGATTTATCGAATATCCTAATATCCATGGTTTATCTCAAAAAGTGTGTAGACATTTGATTATTTCTAACATTTTATAAATTTATTTGTACATACTTAAAAAAGAAAAAAGGTTTTAGGCAATAGAACAATGTATTTTAATTTTTCATGAAAAAGGACACCTTACGTACAAGTCTCAATTACATTAGAGGGTAACAAGGTCATTTCACTTCACAACCAACTCCCCCATTTATAAGCCCGCCTGCGTAAAATGATGGGGTGACACTCTACGTCCGTCCCTTCCCATATCTTACTCTCTCCAACCTCCATAGCCATGTCTGGTGTATGGATATTCGACAAAAAGGGCGTTGCTCGGTTAGTCTCAAACCCGACCCGAGAATCCTTCGAGCAAAAAGAGCCACCACAACCAGGCACAGCCACCGCACCAGGTGCTCGACCGCGGGTCCTGGTCTACCTCCCCGCCAACCAGATCATCCGCTCCTATTCCGACCTCGAACGTCGCCTCACTGAGCTGGGCTGGACCCGGTATTACGCTGGAAACCACCCGGATCTTATCCAGTTTCATCGGTCGGATGACTCGGTTCACCTTATTTCGCTACCTCGTGACTTTGCCAACTTTAGGTCTATTCATATGTACGACATTGTTGTCAAGAACCGGTCATTCTTTGAAGTGCGTGACCTTCCTCAACCCTAGTAAAGAATCATTTCTTTGTGTCCTCGTTGTTTTCGTAATTTCAACTCATCACTTCTAGATGGCAATGAAGCAACTTTAGTGTAGTTTTCCATAAACCACCATGCACTTTGTAGTAACCAAGGCTAGCTTCACGAATGAAGGTAGGAGCTTTTTTTTTCTCCTTAAAATCTGTTGGAAGAAAGGAGATACCACCGGTATAACAACACCCTTTGGCTGGGTATCTCTGAAACCTAGGAAATGTGAGTCCAAAAACTACGCCAAAGCCGGTCAATCATGATGCTAATTGTTCAAAAGGCATGATTAGCAACTTGATATTGTAACTTCATTTCGTTTTTAGAAGTAATGCTCCGTTTGTTACTTTGGGCTCTCTACATATATACAGCATTTTTTCTTTCTAGTTTGGTTAGATTGATTGCTCGGTGGTTGTAGCTTGTTCGATAGTGCATGAACGTGATTTGCTTAAAATGAGGGTCTGTGTTATTGTGCAGTAAGTTTCGGGTGGCTCATCGTCCCTCTGGCAAATATTTTTGTCACGAGGTTGATGATAGACTTTAATACCAAGTTTTGGACTCATATGGTACCATTCTTATTTTGAGTTTTTATGTTGTTCTGTTCCTCGCATCTTCTTTGATCCAATATGAGGAGGGGACCATTTTGGAGGACAAAAATAGTCATGCCATCTCAATAAGTTGAACTTCAGTTCCTCATAAAGGCTTGGATTTTTCTAGCATCCCATGTGCATATACCCAACCCATAGAGGTGGTTATCATTGGGCCACTATCCAACTATCAACCCATCATTTTACTAATCCAGTTTGGTACTGAGTACCGTGGGATATTCTCCGAATTTTATTTCTTTATTTTCATGAATCAAACCCAAAATCTATAATTAAGAGAGTACAGGTCTTACTACTACATTATACCCACAAGAGTTTGGTGCTGTCAACCCATTATAATAACTTATAGGAACGGTAGAATCAATGAGTCTAGAATTAGAATTAGATGAAATAAAATCACAAAATTTTGGTAACTTCATCTGCTTAAGATCATAGTTTCTCGTGACTACTAAGAGAATGAACCGTGTGGAAATTTATAAACGCTTTGTGGATCAGTTTGGGCGGAAATTTTGTTTTGGGACGACTGTTAACTAATCGGGCATGACGCCATTTACCTTTGGTCTGAGCAAAATATCACACAAGTCCCCCTCAAAGAATGTGAAAATATCTTTTATCAGATTAAAATATATGCTGCACTTTAACAATGCAAGACTGAATACATCAATGAAGATTCGTGGACCGAGTGTTCCATGTGAACAGATCAAAGGGTTCAAATAAAGAAAAAGAAACCCGCGCACTATAAATAAATATTACCGATCGTTAGAAAAATTCCCTGAGTTGTCATTATTTTGTCATCAAGAAAATTTATCAATTCAAGCCATCTTAAGCTTATTAATATTATATTGTAATATTATTTTTTTTATAAACTATTAGTATTTGATAAACACGTTGAATCTTATTAAATATGATTCAAATCGAATTAGAATCTTAAATAGTAAAACTATCTCGACATTTGTTTTCTTTAACCATAAAATATGAATTTGAGAATTTATTTAAGAGATATCGATATTTAGTTATTGAGGCACTGGAATGGGATGAGAAATTTCAATTTCATGGCAATCGGCTCTGGTCAAATTCCGATATGGTGTGTGTATATATTCAGTGTCTTAATCTAAGAATAAAATTTTTAACAAAAATAAGTATATTTTAACTATCATTTATTTATTATATTCTGAATAATTAAAATAGATTTTAACTATTATCCAGCGAAGATCATTCTAAAAATACGAAGGCGCACAAAAAATATGAGTAGGACAAAAATATTAACAACTTGACTGACAACTGACAAGGAAGTAGCTCTCCAACCAAATGGATGACCACCGAATATAATTGCAAGTAATGTTATATGGAAATTTTAAGTCAGTAAATGTATATTAATGAGATGTGGTACGACAAAATTTGTTGTATTTAATTTATAATTAATATGACAACGTATAGATGACAATAAAGATTCTTATAGAAGAGATTCCTTGCCTTTTTCGTGATAACTGTCGACTCAACAATGGAAAAGAAGAAAAAGCTGACCCCCAAAGTTTTCATGAAGGAGAGGCATAGGTAGGGCATCGGTAATAAGGAAGGTAAATCATGAATGTGGGGGAAGAGGTAGTACGTCTACGTGCTCCCCTGACCATATCAGAGAGAGAGAGATTCCACGCGGTATGATCAAAACAAAAGGAGTCATATCTCTGGGAATGATCGATTGAGATGGTTTTGGACTTGGGATAGTGTTTGCAGAACCGTACGATAACAGCGGATTTGGTTTTGATTGATTTAATTATCAAAGCTATAATGAACTGAGAATTATAGTACAGTAGTTAGGAATAGGGTGATTTGGGAGTAGTCGTGATTTGACATATCGGACGAAGATGACCCACATGCAGCTACGTCGTACGTTCAGATAATTAGATTAGATCCCCTCTCTCTCTCTCTCTCTCTCGTACACGAAATCAGTCAACCTTTGACCTATGGACTACACAGAGTCTACAACGACACACTTCCATATCTCAGTCGGATATTTGTGTGTTACCCGTGTCGTTTGGAAATTCTACTGCCTCTCTCTCTCTCTCTCTCTCAGGCCTTACGTTTCAAACACCTCGAATGGAGCCTTACATTTTACTATTCCACATATGCCCTTCTTTCGAAGATTATTTCTTTGCGAGAAGTCGAGTTTAACCGGGCTCTTATGGTTAGGGTGATAAGACATTGTATTACATTAATCATAAACGTTGTATTCAAGTTATAAAAATAAAAAAATATAATTTAAAAGAATCAATTTTTTAATAAATTTTATAATACTCAGATTGAATTAATTAAATAAAATTTAAATACCGATTGATAATAAGAAAAATCATATCAATCAAATTTAATCAAGTAGATAGTTTATTTATAACAATTTAATTTCGTACCAAAAGGTAAGAGTCCAAACATGTCATGTTAGGGCTAGATTTTGCCTTAAACAGGCTAGATCTATATGGTAAAAATTTGCATATCTTATGTGTAGCTAAGTTCATACCAAAATTTACGGTTGGTCTATCTTATTGTAAAAAGAAAAAAATTTTTTTTTTTTTTTTTTTTTTTTTTTTTTTTAAAAAAAAAAAAAATAAAAAAAAAAAAAAAAAAAAAAAATTTTTTTTTTTTTATTAAAATAAATAAATATATTTTTTTTTTTTTTTTTTTTTTTTTTTTTTTTTTTTATTTAAATTTATTTTTTTTTTAAAAAAAAAAAAATTTTTTTATATATTTTTTTTTTTTTTTTTTTTAAAAAAAATTTTTTTTTTTAAAAAATTTTTTTTTTTTTAAAATTTAATTATTTTATTTAAAATTTTTTTTTTTTTTTTTTTTTAAAAAATAAAAAAAAAAAAAAAAAATTTATAAAAAATTTTTTTTTTTTTTATAAATATTTTTTTTTTAATTTAATTTTTTTTTTTTTTTTTTTTTTTTTTTTTTTTTTGTTTTTTTTTATAAAAAAAAAAAAGGGGGGGGGGGGGTTTTTTTTTTCTCTTTAAAAAAATTATTTTTGGGCTTCATATTAAGCTATTCGCTTAGGAAGCCAATCCCAAAAAGGGGCCAGCCCAACAAAGTAGTTGTCATCATTTTCTCTTTTGATTCTGGGCCCAAAAAGGTAGGGCCCAGCCCAACCCAAGTAGGTGTCATCACAACATTTTCAGGGCTCGGCAAATTCACCAAACACCGGTCTTAATCATCCGCCAACCGCTAGGAGTCAGTCAACCGCCGAGCTCAAGACTCTAGATGAGGAAAATGACCCAAACCCAATCCCGCGACTCTGACTCAGACGTGGACAACCCTCCAATTCCAGACAAGCACGGTGAAACCAACGACCTTCGAGATACTTGATCAAAGTTTGAATTTCTGAGTTTTAAGAATGAAAAACAGGAGGGGAAGAGTTAATTGCTTAATTGAATTCTAAATATTTCAGACAAGTCGAATTTCTAAATATAAATATTCTTAAAATAAAACTAATTTATCACGGTACCATATTATATATTTAAATGGTGGCAAAACAAAATATGACTATTTTGGATATATTTTGACCAACAATTCCCTTAAGCAGTTATCAAATATGTAGCAATTCCACATTTTCTTTAAAAACATAGCATTCATGTTTTAATTATTAATAATTACAATTAAATTAAAAACGATGATCATGCATCTTTTTCTGCCATTGAGGGAGAGAGAGAGAGAGAAGGGAAAAAAATAATAATGATAATAAAGGGAAGGAAAGCCCTACCTAATCTCAATGTGATGAGCCCTATCACGGTCACGGACATTGTTCCGAACGCTGGTGATTGACTGAACACATCCCCCCTCTCTCTCTGGTCTTTCATTTTTCAACTTCAAGACGGGGAAGAAAAACCTGCTCACTGTTTGTAACAATAAAAATTAGCCGCCTAACTTTTCTTAATTTCAAGTTTGGTTCATCTGTTTTCTCAAACACATTCTCTCTCTACCAAGCCCTTTTCTCTTCCTGTGTTGTATGTGTTTTTGATGTAATTACTGTTGTTTATTTTTTATTTTTTATTTTTTGGTTTGAATCGAAAGAGATGAAATGCTTTCACTTCACAAATGGGGAGAGAAGAAACGACAACGAAGACGGCCTCGTTTCTAGGGTTTCCAAGGTCTCCTGGGCACGTTCCTTGAGTGTTGCCTCCAGCAGTATTGACGTCAGGAGGTCTGAGTTCGATTCCAAATCGAGGGATTTTGATGACTCGATTGGGTTTTATGAGTTTTTGAGTCAGAGGAGGGCTAATAATTTGAGGGTTTTCAGTTTTTCCGAGTTGAAATCGGCTACTAGAGGGTTTAGTCGTGCTTTGATGATCGGAGAAGGAGGGTTTGGTTGTGTTTATAGAGGTGTCGTTCGGGTTTCTGATAATGATGATGATGATGCTGCTGAAGGTTCTAGGGTGGATGTTGCTATCAAACAGTTGAATCGAAATGGTTTCCAGGCAAGCCCTTCCTCCCTCCTTCTCTCTCTCTCTCTCTCACATTTGAATTGAGAAGATAAAATTAGTGGTTTAATTGAATGCATCTGAATTGGGGAATTAGATTCTATGCATTCCGAATTTCGCTCTCTGTTTTTATTTTATTTTATTTTTTATCTTTTATAAATATCTTATTTATGCCTTCAATTCAATTAGAGTTTTTCTTAATTTATTTTGTAAGTAAATCATAAATCAATATTAGCAATCTGAAACTATGCATTTTCAGGTTAGATTTGAAAGAGAGAAAAATAAAAATAAAGTGAAATTGTAACGTTTACCAAATAGGGACCTTTGTTTTGCTATTCACTTCCAAATGATATTTGGAATCTTACCAACAAAAAAGGTATTCCTTTATAGGCGCAGGATATTTGCCTTGTACTTTGACTTTGTTTTCTTTTGTGGTCATTAGTTGTCTGCAATTCTATACATTTTCCATAGATGCAAGGTTTCAGTTAATTTTGTTTATTTTATACTCCTGTTAATTGTCACCTGTTAACTTGAAAATGACTAATGCACTGCTCACATTTGGGAACCAATTTAGTAATTTGGGCCTGTTTTTCTTTGCTTCGACTGCACCAATGTAAATTGTGGACATTGGCTTATGGGGTTTCACCGTTCTGCATTTAGTTTTCAGGGGCATAAGGAATGGATTAATGAGGTAAACTTTTTGGGTGTAGTCAATCACCCAAATCTTGTGAAATTAGTGGGATATTGTGCGGAGGATGATGAAAGAGGGATCCAGCGCCTTTTGGTTTATGAACTTATGCACAACAAAAGTTTGGAGGACCATTTATTCGCTCGGACACCCTCACCACTGCCATGGATTACAAGACTGAAAATTGCTCTAGATGCAGCCCGGGGTTTGGCGTACCTGCACGAGGACATGGATTTTCAGGTGAATTTCTTGTGCCTTTGTCAATGTTAGCTAGTGGGAACTTTATTTTTCCTTTTTCTATCTTTCTTATTTAATTCTACATCTGAAAATTTCTAAGTGACTGTGTTACTGGGCTACTATGCTAGTGTTACTATGTTATCTCAATACGAAAATTATCTCCATCATCTCGCTTATATTTGGCGGAAACATGGTGTCAGATATTCTCTGATGCAATAAAATTCCATGAAAGAATAAAGTAAGAAGATTCTTTTTATGAAATCTATTGGGTAAAAAATAATTAGACTCATGAAAATATATGTCTCAGCTAGATTCATGATTTCTGATAAGTTCATATCTACCACTAGCTAGCAGCTCTACTTCATTTATTAGTATATAATTGTCAGAGAATTGATGTAATGTCACTAGAGAATGGTTGATTACTTCACCCTGAGAAAGTGTGAATCGGATGGGATTTGATAGGTCAGGTGTTTCAATGAGAAAGAGCCCTTCTTCCAAGCTTTAAAGAAAACCACCTATTTGGGTAATTCTTATGCGCTGGACTCCAAACATCACAAATTAGGTTTATTTTGTGAACTTTTAGTCATAATTTTTCCTTGAATTCAATTCTTTGTTTAGCTTTGATGTGTTTCCTCTTTGTTGCAGCTGATCTTTCGAGATTTTAAGACATCAAACATTCTACTGGATGAGGATTTTAATGCGAAGTTGTCTGACTTTGGACTGGCTAGGCAGGGACCAGCAGCAGGACTCAGTCATGTGTCAACATCAGTAAGTCCATCTGCTATGCATTGGATTATCTAATTTTCTTCATTTTGTCCTTAAAACATTTACAGAAACTTCTAAGGTTGAATGTCAATATGTCATCTTTGAGTCAATTCTAATAGTGTAAATATTCTTCTTTGAATGTAGCATGTATATACCTTTATACGAAATCTTATCTGTTTAAGTTAGTTAACGTTGAGAGTATCACCGCCTTTGTTTTGCTTCATCTCCCTAAACTTCTAATTTGCACAAACATATGAAGATCAACATATAGCTGTTAGCTCATTAGATTGTTATTCTTAAAACTGAAGTTTCTTTGGAAATGAGAGTGGATATTAGTGTGCATGTATAAATGAACTTGTGCTACATGGAGTCACAATCAACACACTCCGGCACGGCTTACCGAACCTTGTATGGTCAAGATCAGAGACATTGTGGGGCCTGCAAGAGATGGGATCCTGGATTTCAGTTCCCAGTGATTGTAATTTTGTTCTTGTAGGCAAGTCGTAAGAATTCCTTACACTTATGCTAGTGATTGTTTGAAGGTTGTAGGTACAGTAGGGTATGCAGCTCCGGAGTATGTCCAGACCGGCAGACTGACTGCTAAGAGTGATGTTTGGAGCTTTGGCGTAGTTCTTTATGAACTCATTACTGGGAGGCGAGCACTGGAGAGAAACCTACCCAGGTCTGAGCAGAAACTGCTGGAATGGGTGAGACCCTATGTATCAGACTCGAACAAATTCCATCACATTATAGACCCACGCCTGGAAGGGGAGTACTGCATTAAATCAGCCAAAAAATTAGCCAACTTAGCTAACAAATGTCTGATGAAGCATCCAAAATCCCGGCCTAAAATGAGTGACGTGGTTGAGATGCTAGGAAATATCATCAATGACGCATCCTCCGCCCAAGATGAACTCAGCTCGCAATCTGTCAAAGAAACTGATGATGTCAATGAGGAACCTGTACCTGTAGTTAGCAGTGAGATAGAGTGTGTGCAGCCAGAAAACACTGAGCAGAAGAGGAAGGTTCTGAATTTTAGAGAAATGGTCTTAAGGAACAAAACTATTGGAAAGTTGGATTGGAGAAATTGGACACCGGGGCTAGTTAGAACGTGGTGAAGGCTTTAAGCGGTCGGCTGGTTGATTGACTGATTTTTCTGCAATGGAATGAACATAGCCATAATTCCTTCTTTCAAGATAGAGAGATGTTTATTGTTGCTCTCTGGAAGATAGGCATTTTCCCTTCCTCTCTAGTTTGCAGTGTACTAGAAGAGGATTGAGGAATGAATGCCTTCATGTAGCACACGTTGTAAATCCTTTATCAGTTTTTTCTGTTTAAATATGACAGTTTGTATTCGAGCCTTAAAATTGTTTTAGGCTTCTAGCAGTTAATGCTACGCTGCTCTTGATGGATTGAACCGCCGACTTATCATGAGACAGACAATCAAAGCAGTATGAATTTTTATTTTTTTTTTGTTACAACAGAGATCAGACCATAGGTTGAATCACATATTAGGTTGAATCACATATCACGGGAGGGGAAGTAGATTGTTACTATGTCAGTCCTCTTAGGGACAAAGCAGTCCAAATTTAATTGCATCTTAGGTGTTATATAAACCTTATTAGCAAAATCCTTAGCATTGTAATTGGTTACTTGCAGAAGATTCAATGAAGCATCGAGATCGAAAATTTTAAGGATATCAATAAATTAATAGATGAGCCAATACAAAAAATCCCACAAAACATGGCATATTTTCCCAAGGTTGGCCCAAAGTCAGAAGCCATTATTTAGGACTAGGTGGATTCAGGGTTCCAATATTCATTCATATTGCTCCGCCATCCGTCATTGCTTTTGACCAACTCAAACTGGCAATATGAAGTTGAATAATTTTCAATCTTTCGCTTGTAAATGAAATTACAATGCATTAGCCACAATGTTACTGGAGTCCTGAAAACAGGCAGCACGTTGTGACATCATCTTCATTTCCCAGAATAAGAATTTCTAATTTATCCCGTCAATAAAAGCACTTCCTTCCCTTGTTAAGTTGGTTGTTTGAAGCGGAACAGTCCAGGAAAGATTATGATACATCCGAGAAAAAAAGACCTATACAACCTCTGTTACTTTGCTGAGCTCTGTGATCTTCATCCCCAATATCACCCAAAACATTCTATAGGTAGGCGTGAGTGACTTACAGAAGATGTCTCCAATCTCTATTTACTATAAAGGGGAGAGGCAGATGGTCTTGGATAAGCAGTAGAATTTCTATCTTTTCTGGCATCATTAGCACTTCTCCTACGGGTTCTGGATTCATTGCTTGTTTGGCTTTGGGCACTTCCCCGTTCCTGGAGCTGCAGCTGCTCCAGTTCTGTCACGACTTCATGCATGGTAGGTCTGAACTTAGGTTCTGTGCCTAGACACCTTAGTGCAAGAATGCTTGCCTTGTGTGCTACATCCAATGAGTATTGGCCTTCAAGACGATTGTCCAGGATGCGGAAGATTTTCCTTTTATTGGACATGTATGGCTTTGCCCATTCTACTAGATTGTGTTCTCCAGATGGTCTATTCTTGTCCACAGATCTTCTCCCAGATAACATTTCTAAGAGAACTACCCCAAAACTATAGACATCACTTCTTGCAGTTAAACGACCTAGAAAAGGTAGGCAACATTTAGTGAACGGTATAAAAAGTGAGGGCAATTTTTTTTCTTTTGGCTCAACTGGGGAGTCAAAACAGCTTCATATAATGGAACAGCTAGTTGAATTTTAGTTCCAAATAAAACAATGAGATAGCCAGAAGAGCCTCATCCTTTCCAGATCTGAGTAAAAAGGTTGCTCCCCCTTTTTAGGCAATGCCTTGGGCAAGGGAATTAATCTACCCCACAATGTCTTTGTTTTTGAGGTTCTTGCCTCTCCATGCAAGAGAGGAAGGCCCCTGCATATGGGACCCTACAGATAATCACGACATATATTGCACATTAATTGAGTGAAGAATTTATATGCGTGACTTTATAACATATGATACATATAGTGAGGAAACCAGAAAATGGGGCAGTAGATATCCAAAACTCAAAATAAGTATAATATCTGAATTAAACAAATACCAGTGGCCAAGTACTCTGGAGCAGCATAACCATAGGTCCCCATGACTCTGGTAGAAACATAGCTCTTCTCACCTGTTGGCCCATCCTTGGCCAACCCAAAATCGGATAGCTTTGCATTGTAGTTCTGAATTATTTCAGTCCATAAACAAAAGAAAAAACAAGTGGAATGCTGTGAGAACATACCTAGCAGAACCAATTCTATCAACCATATAACTGAAATGAAAGAAGAGAGCTTACAGGACACATACAGAATCAAGAAGAATATTTGATGTCTTAAAATCCCGATATATCACTTTTATTTCTCGGCTGTGAAGAAAGGCAAGTCCCTTAGCAGCACCTAGAGCAACCTTCAACCGTAGAGTCCAAGAAAGAGGTTGGAAATAAGAACCTCCTATAAAGGTAATATCCGTGTCATTATGGCAATCTACAGCCAATTCAGTTATGATTCATAAGATAACAAATGGAGATGAGTGTGAAGAACTCACTCCTGAATAAGTGATTCTCCAAACTGCCTCGAGGCATGAATTCATACACCAGAAGTCGGTGCTCATCCTCTAAGCAATATCCAATTAGCTTCACAAGATGAGGATGAGACAGTTGCCCGAGATAATTAACTTCTGCCTACAGGCCCAGAATTACCGAAATGAGCATTAACCTCCTGATCTTGAAGTACCAAAGCAAACAACAAATCGATAGAAAGCACCTAAGAACATTTGTAAGTATGTCTTTGAGAATTAAGGTTTGGAACTCCTATAATTTTGTGGATTAAGGAATAGGGTCTGGGACTGGCTTTTGCCTCCCAACCCGATCAGCCGCCAACTAGTGCTTACTAAGAGGAAAAACAAGTACTCACCAACCACTCCTTGTGACCTTGGCATCCATTCTGGTTAAGCCTTTTGACAGCAATAATCATTCCAGTTCCAGGCTTTGAAGACGTTAAGGTAGTCTCATCAATCCACCCCTTAAAAACAGAACCAAAACCACCTTCTCCTAGGACACTATCGGGACGGAAATTCCTTGTGGCCATTTTGAGTTCCGCAAAGCTAAAGCTTTTAACACCAGAGGACTGCAAGATCTCACCCTCACTCCGTGGAGCCGAGGGCAGTGAAATCAAAGAGCCATTACTTGTTGAACTGCTCAGACTATTGCTCGTTGTACTGCTCAGTTCATTTCCTTCTCTGCCAACACTCTTTGAATTTGCCCCTGCATGGTGACCCAACACGATGTCATTGAAACACTCGCCCCGGAGGGGGGGGCACTTAAAAACACTAAGTTCTTGAACACATGTAACCAAGAAAACCAATCAATAATGTCCTGACTTCTCAAGAAAAATCAGAAGACAGATGCCTATATTTTCAAAGATGGCACTGAAAAATATTAACTACTACAACTGGCACGGAAAATGCAACCTAATCAGCTCAGCGTATCTGAATTTGAAGCAAAAACACCAGACCCATGTTTACTTCAGAAAATCGAACCCAGACTGCATTGTCTGTACTTGGGATGGAAAATTTTAGAGAAGGCCAATGAAATACTTCCTCCACTTAAAATGGAAAATGTTCAAATGGGAAGAAAGCTAAAAGGGTGACATAAAACGCCATAGTATCAAATTAGAAACAGAGTCCTAGCAAAAAGGAAAAGAAAAATGAACAGACGAAGCAAAATCTCAAACATTTCAGGCTACCCACCAAATTGGGAAAGGGGAAGACAGCGATCCTTATGGCTTTTTAGCTTAGGGCGCCCAAAGAAAAAAAAATACGAATTTTGCTAGAGACTGAAAATAAAACAAGAAGCCATACCAAAAGAAGCCCCATAGGCTGCCAAAAGAAGAAAAGGACAATAACGTTGAATGAAAATCCATTGAAGCATACCTGAAACGTAAAGGCTCTCAGCTTTAATTTGAGCGCTAAAGCAAACCCCCATAGGCTACCAAAAGAAGCCCCAAATTAAACTCTGTGTGTGTGTGTAAGCTCTGTAATAGAAAATAAGAAGCCCGCTTCGTAAACAGAATCGACAGTGGATCAACTAAAGAGCTCAGATCTGGTTTCGCGATAAGACCAGAAGTTTCTTTTTACATAGGAATCTATTGAAACTTTCTTGATCAAACCAGGAAGCAGAAAAGCGAGCGAAACAGACGAGAAAATCAATACCCAATGGGCTGATATGTCACCAATGAAGAAACAGAGAGATAATGTTTTGACCTCTTCTCCGAATGATCCTTAATTTTTCTTTAACTCTAATTTTTGAGCAAACCTCATAGGACCCATTGCGACAAAAATCTTCAGGGTTAAACTTACATAGTGTGGGGAGGGAGAGAGAGAGAGAGAGAGAGAGAGAGAGTGAGAGATTTGTTGACCTCTGTTTTAGATGGTTTTGGACCTTATTTATTGGGGTTCATGCAAGAAGATAAATGTGGAAGACGAAAGGAAAGGAGTGATCATTAATGGCGGGCTAAAGCAGTGCAGTGTGTCCCCATCGATAAAAACCTTTCAACAGTTTCTTTGATTCCCTCGTGATTCTCTCTCTCTCCGAGACTGTCACAGAAAAAGAACGATAAGCCTGTGGCAGCTGTAATTCTGAGCCGTCGGATAAAATCATCATATCAAGAGCTGAGATTTCCAATTTTCAATGGCTGAAGCATGAAGACAAGAGTAAAAAGGGTGAAATGCTCTGTTCCCTATCTCAATTGGCCCGGCTTTGCTTCCCCCTGTTTCCTGAATTGGAGCTAGCTTTGGCTCGGTCTGCCTTTCGGTTTTTATCATATGATAATGATATGGTGACAAAATTAGTTTGAGAATGGTATTTATATCTTCAATTAGATACTAATACTTTATTTTTAATATAGACCATTAATATTTAAAAATATGATAAATTTTATTTGAACTTTAGGATACTCTCCCAAACTTTTTTTTATAAAAAAAATTAAATTTAAGATTTTAATTAAAAAAATTTAATATTTTATTAATAAAGATATTAATATCTTGATGGTTATTAGTTTCATCGTATCCAATAAAATATAATTCATTGATAAAATTTTATTGTCATTAATATAATACAAATTATGATAAAGTTTTGTAAATATAATAAAAATCAAGAAAAATTTTGTGGCCAGAAACAGAGAGATCCATTTCCCTATTAAATTAAAATCGTGTCGATTTTATTTATTTTGCAAACTAGTGGACTAGAAAAGAGAAAATAGTACAGCTGTCCTTTTAGTTCTAAGATTTTACAATAATTTTCCTCTGAAAAAGATTGTTCCACGTCACAGCAAAAAAAATATTAAAAAAAAATTCCACGTCATGGAGAGCGACAATTGCATAAATAATTAACTAACACATCCAAACCTAATTACGGAAACACCCCTCTTCACCGCGTCCATGACGTGTATACCAACCTAATCAAGGATTACGTAAATTGGTCATGGGATACGATGAAATTAGAACCGTCAAATCGGACAACCATTTTTAATCAATCAAATCATGGAGGATCGTACGGTGTTGATCGAACTTTGGCCTTTTTTAGGAGTCAACATCTACAAAAACAGACGGTGAATCGCAGTTCAATGGGAGGTCCATGTGCATGTACAGCGCCAACGCCAGGTATTCTTCTGGGCCACTGGTGTTTCACGAACTTGGGCCCACCTTGAAGAAAAACGGCTCAAGAGCCCAATTAGTGGGCCACTAAGCCGAACAAGCCGTTCCGTACGGTTTCCGAATTTAATTTCCATGAGTTTATCAATATATATATATATATATATATATAATTAAGGCAGCCCGAGGATTTATGTGTAAGAAAAGGCATTGTTCGATGGACAACGAGATGATTGCCCAACTCGAACGCCGCAGAATATGTTTATACATACATGTGTGTGTGTGTATATATATATATATATATATATATATATGATGAACACAAAATATATGAAAATGCGCTTAATTATTATTATTTTTTTAAGTTACAGAATATGTTATCATTATTTGATATGTAAATGTAATAGTTATTATCTTATGAAATATATTTATAATTAATTTAATTAAACATTTTATAGTAAGAAGAGTTTGGATAATAATTCTTTTTTTTTTTTTTTGAAAATTTGTTTGCGTGTAGGTAATGGAGAAAGATAGCCTTTAATTAGGGTGATGGCAACATTGTAATAATGAAACAATCGATTTGTCCGGCCAGAAAGATTGCGATTACTTGGAAGTTCTCTAAATTTTAGTATTCAATTAACTTAATCACGTGGCTCCACCCTGGATTAGGACACTTCTTCAATAGGCCCTCGTATGATTAAACAAATTCATTCTTTTTTTTTTTCTTTTATAACATAAAAGAGAACATAATTTGAGATTTTTTTTTTAAAGAACTAATGTCAAATAAATTATAATTTATCGATAATGTTATTATTAATGATTAAGGAAAAATAAGTCTGGAAGTCTATTAATAACATATTCACTTTATTAATAAATTTAAAATTATATATTAAAAATATTCTTTTATTTCAGACCATTAAATAAACCTAAATTTTTGTTGGTGATATTTCACCGAATGAAGTTATGTGATATAAAATTACCAAACCATGTTCGCTTATTACACAAGTAGACTTATTTCAAAAAATATAAATTAAATTGTTTGAAATTAAATGACTTTTCAATAAAAAATTATAATTATAATTATAATTTTTTAAACAAAAACTTTTGATTTTAACCTTATATTTCTTGTCAAGAATATTTTTTTAATTTTAATTAAGAAATATTATGTATAGATCAAGATAATTATCAAAATGGCTTTGATTCGACCACGCAGAATGTAGGTCCATATTGTCTTGGGGCAATTATTAAACATCACACTGACAAGAAACATTTCTCACATGTTTCGTGAGGTAGTACCAAGTTTTCCCGAGACAACTATGGAAATGTTGTCGTATCCAAAGACTTTCGGGTAGAGGAACATTCTCTAATTAATTAAGCAAAAGGGAATCATAAGATCGAGCTAACATATTCATGTTAAGAAAAAAATATCCACTAAAATGGAATGCCTAACAGAGGAAAACCAGCTGTTAAATTAAATCTGGAAATTTGGAGAATAATATAAACAATAAAATATTCAATCTCACTCTCAACAACGGTAAGTATAATCCATCCCTAGGTTAGAGATGCCCGATTGAAAATCTGAGAATACCATTGAACTCAGAGACATTGAAAATAGAGGGATAATCAAAATTTGGTGACCAACGGTCGCCTGGAAGGCGACGCGTGGAGCTCACGTGCCACTACAAGCGTGTGAGAGCGTTAAAACTTTTTTTTGTTACAGTTGAGTCTTTTGGCGCGTGTAAGCGCGTGCTGGATTTATTTTGGTTCCAATTTTCATCAGAATAAATCTTGTATTTAGTGTGATTTTTCGGTGATTTAAAATTTATTTTTCAGAGTTGAAAAGTATTTATTTTGATTATTAAATCAATAAATGTTAGGAAATTATAAAGAAAAATAGTTTTTCAGTCTAGAAAATTTTGAAAAATTTTGTATAAGTCAGAAAAATCATTTTAGATTTTTCTATGAATTTTGATATATTTTCTAAGGTTGAAAATTATTATTTATTGATTTATAATCAATAAATATTAGAAAATTACAGAAAAATCATTTTTCTGTTCTAGAAAATTCTAAAAAAATTTGGTGGGACTAAAAAATTATTTTATTAATTTTGGCTACTTGAATGTAAATTGTTTACGCTCGTTTTAATTTTATGCTTTTTTCAATGTATGAAAAATTCGTTTTTTTAACATAAAATTATTTAAAAATTGAGCATATTATTTAAAATAAATAATTTTATTCTTTATTATAATATTATGGTTGACTATGTGTCTAACCTAATATTGTTTCTATTTTCAGAGAAATTGTAATAATCAGATGTATTCTTGGAGAACTTCCGGGCCTCTAGGGAAGGGAAAGAGATTTGAGAAGTCCAGAGCGTTTAATGAAGTTGGGTCAAATATTGACGTACAAGATGGACCCCTCTCATTCTTTGCCAGATCATTTAGAGATCATGGAGCAGAAACGTTTGTAACTCATTCAGCTCGGTAATTCCTTTTGGGGGGATGACGTGTATATATTAAGAAATTCCCTACCTCCTTATTGGGTTAACATGGTTGATAAGTTACTTGCCGGGCATGAACATATGATTCTTGATGTTGTAAGACCGATATTAATAGAAATATGGAAAATCAAGAATCTAGAGAGTCAAGTGAAGAAAAGATTTTCCCAAAGTATAAATAGTTCCCCAAATGCTGTAAGGAGATTCGCTCATAGGGATAGACTGTCTAAAGGAATTGTAAATATGGTATCACGAATGGATGTATCTTGAATCAAATAATTCATTTATATGTTCTTTCTTTTGCATGTAATGAATGATTAATTAGGATCATGATCATATTATAAATGAACGTTCGAAATTTTAATTTTTTTTCGAATATCATTATTGATGATCATGTATACAAAAGGACTTGAAAGGTCTCTCCCTTAAATGAAGATTTTGGATTGGTAGATTTTGTAATTCTCATCCAAAATTGAAATATTATATTAAATATTTAGTGTATTTAAGTGGGAGGTTTTAGGTTGGTAGAATTTAAATAATTCTCACATAAAACTTATAGAATTTTGTGACTTTAAATTAAATTTGTGATAGTGATACATTAGGACCATAGATGATGATTGAGAACATAGTGAATTTTCGATTCTATACCTAATGTTAACCTGTCATGGATGTTAATCTTGAAGTACAAAATTACGTGAATGATATGAGCATTAGTATGCATGTCTACCCTCTTAGAAAACCCAAATCATAGTATTGAAATCTTTTGTAGGGGATTTGAATAGAGATGACAATTTGAATGACGACAATAATGAAATATGACGCTATACAATATAAAATGTACTGAGAGAATTAGATGCCTCAAATTGGTATCAAACATGTCATATAATATCCTGTAGTGGGCAATGCTGACCAATAATAGAAAGAATTAGATGCCAACCAGGTGTAAAAAATGATAAATTTCACTACTCAAGCGACTTTGGTTGGCTTTTAGATTGAAGGCATGATACCTAAGTGTGAACAATACTTTGACTGCTCATGATTTTGGGGTGTACCTCAAAGAGAAAGAATGAAAGTCAGTAGGTCATGTCCTCTCCAATGAATAGAAAGTTTAAATTTTAATCCGATTTCTTCCTATCTAGTGGGAGCACCTGAAAGTCAGTTTGATTCACAATGACAGTGTGAAGACTTTCTCGAACATTGCTTGTCATGTTCAGCTTCGGGACGAGCAGCTTTGTGTTGAAAGATTCATAATTGATGCTTTGTGGTAGATCTAGTCCCAATAGAGTTTCAGACTCTAAACATGAAAGGGATCGGAACAAAAGTAAGGAAATTATAGACGGATCACAAAAGAATAACCCTAAATATAAGAATAGATAGAGAAACATTTATGAGTTTTTGGTCGATTGCTTTCTGGTAGTAGATAAAATGTAGAGAACGATATAAGAATAAATGTTAGAGGAGTTGGCACTTGTAAACTACAGTTATAAAGTGGCCGAACTCTTATTCTAGGTTCTACGTGTCAGAAATTCGACGGAATATTATCTCTTCTTATTCTTTTGAAATTTGATTGTGATTTGAACTTTCAGAGATATATAGATGATTTATATTTAAATGACATGTGTAGTGGTTCTGGACAGTTTGCAAATGGTTTTATCATTTTGCAAATTTTGATAATGTGACATGATAGACTTGGTCACATCGGGGCAAGACAAGATAAGTCAACTAGTGAGAATAGAACTATTGGGTTCGCTTACAAAATTTGATTTACCAACATGTAAATATTGTCTTGACGGCAAAATGACGAAAAAATCATTTGGAAAAGCTAACCCAACTAAATTTCTATTGTATTTGATCCATTCAGATATTCATGATCTAATAGATATGGAGGGTACGCATGAAATTTTGTGTTTCATTATATTTATTGATGATTTCACGTGTTTGACCATATCTGTTTGATTTCTTACAAGTCTGAAGCATATAAGTGCATTAGACATTATATGAGAGAGATATAGAATCAGATGGATAGATGGTGTGAATATCTACCAAATCAATTTAAAGATCTGAGTAATGAAAAGAAACACAATCTGACATTTGACCATTCCTTGTACATCCCGTCAGAGTGATGTTACAGTGAGAAGGAATAATACATTGTTGGATATGGCAAGATCCATGATGACGCAGGTTCACTTGTAGATTTCCTTTTGAGGATATGTCTTGTTAACTGCGATTATTGTTTTGTACAAAGTACCTTCAAAGACAGTACCAATAACGCGATATAAACTTTAGACTAATAGAAGGTCGTGTCTCAGTGACTTGAGATCTTGGGGATTAACTGTCTGAATTTTGAGATTTTTTCAAAAAGTTTAAAAAATTGGGTCCCTATAGAAATAAGAGTATTTTTGTAAGATACTCCGACCAATCTAAAAGTTAAGTATTAATTTGTGAATAAGATGATGGTACTACAGTAGAGATTATATCACAGATATAACATTTCTGAAGAATCATTTTCCTAGCAGAGGTGATGTGAAGGACATAGAGTTGTTATTTGAATTACTTGATTCAAATAATAGTTTTGTCTATTGCGGATTGTTAGAATAGTATTGATCCTAGTGGGAGAGATTTAAAAATCTAATGATTCAACTAAGTTACAGATTCAGAAAAGTGTTAGGAAAAACGTGCCTAAGCGTTACTTGTGGATTGAAGGGCACGTATGTGATGTTTCTTCATAAAATGAAGAAAAGTTTCAGAATGTATATGAGACGCATCTTATCCCACTAAGGGTGAATGAAAAAATGCAATGAAGAAGAATAGGAGTCGATGAAATCCAACCATGTATAAGAATTGGTTGATTTCATATTAGGATGCAAAGTTATTGAGAATAACTGGATTCTCAAAACCAAGCGTAGGGCAGATAGAACTATTGAGAGATAAAAGATTCAACTGGTAGAAGAATGTTACGCTTTGTAAAAGAGTATTGATTACGAGAAAACCTTTTCCCAGTAGTGAAATTTATCTCTATTCGCTAGAAGTTGGCACAATTGGTCAATTTGGATTTTGAATTACGTCAGATGGATATGAGATCTGTCTTCCTTAGTGGTGAGCTTAAAGAAGACATCTGTATGACACAACCAATGGGTTTTTGTCATAAAAGGCCAAGAAGATAAGAATTGATGGTTTTAAGTAGTTTTCGAGACAATGGTATTTGAAATTCATAGAGATATGCTCTCTTATGATTTTGTAATAATGGATGAAAACTGTTGTCTCTATTTGAAAGGTCCATTGACAAATTTGTAATTCTATTCTTATATGTCACGGACATATTGTTAGTGGCGAATGACAAGGAATATGACCTTAAAGATGAAGGATATGAGTAAAGCAAATTGGGAATTAAATTCAAGAGAAATCATTCCAGGAGATTATTAGAGTTATCTCAAAAGTCTTATATTATAAAGACTCTGGAACGGTTTAGTTTAAAAGACTGCAAACCCATTGATACTCCTGTGACTATAGAAAATAGTTCAAAAGATGACATATGTTCTAAAACTTCTAATGAATAGATGAAATGTCCGGAACAACGTATTCTAGTACTGTTAGGAATTTCGAGTACGCTATAAAGTGTACTAATTCTGATATTTGTCATACTATGGGGTTTGATCGGCATGTATCTGTCCAATCTGGATAGAATGATTGGATTGTTATGAAAAAGATATTGTGATACTTGAGCGGAACTACAGATTATTTCCTTCATTATTAAGGAAATGATCTAGTATTGAAAGGATACACGAATGCTGATTAGAGAGGAGATTTATATGAGAGAAAATCTGCCTCTGGTTATGTTTGCTTGCTCATTGATACAAACCAGTGTATCACTTTTTATAATGAAAACAGATTTGTGATTAATGTTTTCGCAATTCAAGAAAATGAGTTTGGTTAAATGGATATTACAATATTTGGAGCAGTAAGCAACATAGTGGGAGCTTGACGATTCATTGTGATAATCGGTCAGCTATTGTTTACGAGTGAGACTCCAAATATAATGGCAAAACCAAATATAGACACAAAAATCAATCTTGTTAGAGACATGATTGAAAAGATGGGAATGATATTGAGATATATTTATGCATTTCGTAGTGGCTTGTCTTTTTTTTTATGTCAATGTCTAAGGACATATTTGTGAGACATGTGAAATGACATGGACTGCATAGATTGTAACAGTATTTGTTACTGTGGTTGTGATTATATATAGAAAGTATGTACGTTATAATACTCATATTTGTTGACATTTGAATTTTTTTTTTTGTACCCAAAATTCTTATGTCTGAAATTAAAAGTATATCGGACAAGTTCTGAGATTGGCTCTCTCACACGAGCAATCGCCTCTAATGTCTGTGTGACATGTAGAGATGAGGCGTATTAATTTATGATAGATTAACACAGATAAGCCGCCTTAGTTAAGTACTAAGATGAGATTACCGATTGATATACTACATATATGGTAATCGAAATAGATTCCCCACAATCCATTAAACTTATCGAATAGCCAGGTGTGGGTTTTTCCTTGATGTTGTGAGATGTTTGAGGGTTTGTAAAAAGGAAAATTCAGATCAAGTGTTATGTATACTTGGACTAAGACCTGTACGATGCGTTATCTTAAAAAAGAAGACATACACTTCCAAATAAAAAGGAAAGCATCGTAGCACGTGTTTCATATCACGTGTGCTTATGTGACTATATGAGTAATGAGATGGTACATTCCTTTTCATCTCATTATGTCCATCTCATTGTGTGAGACTCAGAGGTTTATACGCAACCTCAATTTATACCCTTAGGACTTTTGTCTGTTTCTTGAAATTTTATTTTAGTGTTGCTATTTTAGCATGTTACCAAGAAATCATGAATAATTCGGTTTGGCGGTACATGTCTAAAAAAGCAGCTAAAATAAAGTTGAAAGTTAGTAGTATGAAAGGAAGATTGTCTTTGATCGACACGTTATTCTGTATTCACAGACCGGTCAATTATGTCTATGACTTAATGTTTAGAGACGTAATTGTGAATACATGATTGATTAGAGTCAAGTATGCTCTTACATTATTTTGAGAGATAAGAGATATGTTGATTGTGTCAAATAAAAGAAATCTGGGGTATAGCGAGATATGATGTCCTCTTCACCACTTTGATGATGAGCTGCTATATATACTTAACCGATGTATGGTTTTAGAGCTCTTGATATTCTCGCAGGTCACATGATCATCTTGCCTATATGAAATTGGTGTTCAAAAGTAATGATCACGCTATGTGTGAGTCTAACCCTCATGTGTGAATAGGAGATGTTAGAAAAAGGGATCCAGGTCCGCCCATGAGGGCAAACCCACATAACCATTCATTTCGAATTTAAAAATGAATGAAAAGGCGGTTGGGGTGGTTTTTGGGTAACCACACCCTCAACCCCCCTCTAACTCCCCTTTCTCTCTCTCTCTCTCAAAAAGAATATTATACCAAGAGAAAGAAAATTGTGGTCTCTCTTTTTACGGGGATAAAAGTGTTATGCTAAGTAAGGGTGCTTGGTTGCATTTTTTTTAATTTTATTTTTCTTGGTGTGTGAATGAATTTGGAAAACCATTTTTGGAGAAACTTAAATTGAAAGAGAAATAAACTAAGGGGTTTAAAATATTGATCATTCTCATATTGAGACATTTGGATTGTGAAAACTAGAAGGTGATCCAAATCAGTGACATCTTCTCGGCTTATAATATCCATTTATCAAAGAGATAAGTGATCCAATCTAAAATTTAGATCTGAAAAAATTTCGTATGAATTAATTTTGGTAGATTTATACGACATTCTTCACTTTGAAATGTCATTTTTTGAATCCCTAGACTAGATCTGCCATCAAATGGTTACTTAAGTTCATAAAGCTCAGTAGACCTGAATTTTGAGTGATTATACCTCATATGGCATCTTTTGTGTCGGTAAAAATTTTGAGTGACTATACCTCATATAGCATTTTTTGTGTCAGTTAATCATTTTTTTGTTCATCCATTATGATCTCTTTCTACCCTTTGCTTAACCTTCATAGACCCATCTAGCTCCTGTCATGCCTCAGAAGTTCGAACCAATGCAACCATGAAAAGCACCATATTTTTCTTTAAAAGGAATTTAAATAATGTGTCAATAATAACTGAAAATTTTCATTGGAAACATAAATAAGAGAACTTACCCTGTCTAGCTGTCCAGCTGAGGCACCGGACTGCCTAATCTTATAATCAACAAGCCAATGATCTGGTAACCAATCCAGAGTATTTGACCGTGCTGCAATGAGTGATTGTATCTTATCTGTGCTCAGCGACCGCTGCTGTGGCGAAGATGTTGCAGTTTCCATCATAGCTAGAGATGCCTCCATCTTCGTCATTGCTGTGCCAATGCTGTTGGAAGGCAGAAAAATTTTTTCTCCTACAGCTTTCTTCTTGTTTACAATTTCTGCCCCTAGAAAGTAAAGCACTTCGTTCTTCGATCGGATTGGATGTCTGTGCGTGCCTCGGTGTAATACTGCAGAAAACAGACAGGCATACATATAATCCAAGCAACATAAAGACTAGTACTCTATAACAACAAACTTTTGCTGAACGTGCCATACACCCCACCCCAAAACTTTTTATATCTAAATCGTCACCAGACAATAGAAACAACCACAGACTGACTATTGTTCTTGTTCTTTGGAGCAGTCGAAAAATACTTTGGGTAACACTTGAAATTCCAAGGCCCTCTCTCAAGTCTCATCGTAGAAGGAAATGGGCCTTTTGGTTTTCATACAAACAAAAATACCATGTTAGTGGCAGTTTCCAGTTCCCTTCAAACTTCTTTTCATTATCTTCTTTTGAGGGTTCCGAAGGGGGCAAGGCCCAAGAGACTATAGAAAGCAAAACAAGAAGCCTAGAACAACTAGGGTAAGCATACCCCTCCCCACAAAAAAAGGTTGGATGGCACACAAAAGACAGATGGACCAGCATACCTTGAAAGGGCCCAATCCGCTACCGGGACCAAAACAACTGAGACAGAAGAACCTTTAGAATAAGCAGACACCCCTGAAGAATCCATTGATCGGTATAATGGTGGAATAACCATGGCAGTTGATTGGTGATTCAACTGCAACCAACCCCAGATTTTCTGTTTTAATTACGGATTTCAAAAGTTTTGATAAACAATTTTTGGAGGCAAAATATTTTCATGAATCAAAATATTTTATTTTTAAGTCATAA
Source organism: Dillenia turbinata (assembly GCA_037126225.1). NCBI lineage: Eukaryota > Viridiplantae > Streptophyta > Magnoliopsida > Dilleniales > Dilleniaceae > Dillenia > Dillenia turbinata. The sequence goes on from JBAMMX010000007.1 coordinate 2,038,284, forward strand.
ACATAAAACTTTTTTTGTGGGGGCAATTTTTTTTTTTTTTTTAAGTGTAGGGACAATTTATTTTTTTGTATGAGGACAATTTTTTATTTAATATATAAAATTTAAAATTTAATAAATTTTTTTTCTTTTTTTTTTTTCTTGGCATTCGCGGCCGTGGGGGGGCCCCCCCCACCTGGGGGGGGGCCCCCCCCACCGTTCAACATGGCTACGCCACTACACGTGTGTAATGAACCCTCGGAAGGCCACAAGCAATGCACGAGCAAACTGCAAGCGGAAGGGCACGAGCAATGTGCAAGGAGCAGCAGACCATGAGCAAAAGGACACGAGCAATGTGTCAAAAGAACATGATTAGAAGGTTTTGAACAACAAGCATCAAGCAGGAACAAGCACCATGCTCGAAAAGACTCAACCAATAGTACCATGCCACAAGGAACAAGGGCAAGGCGAGAAGACAATAGCACTAGCATATGAAGGGCCATCAAATGACGAGCCACCAACGATCAGCCATTGAGTACGAGTCAAGGCAGCCTCCAAAAGGTCTCTCAAGGCAGTAGGCAGCAAGGAGACACTCGAAGGAATGCAAGGAGATGTAGATAGCAAAGAGACTTGAGCATTATGCAAGCAACGTGTTAGTTATATTATTAGTATTTCAATAGTTATGTCTTTTAATTTAGTATTAAGTGTTAAGACTCATGTTTGAAGTGTTGTAATAAGTGGGATATCAATATATGGGGCGAAGGGACACTTTTAGAGTAGTTATAGACAGTTATATGTCAAAGGAACTCATGTTCTAGCCAAGGGTTTGCATTTGGCCGAATGTGCCCCCTTCGGCCCCCCCCCCCCCGCCTATAAATGCCCATGTAATCCCCCTCATTTTGTAAAATATTATCCAAGTTAAGTTTTCAGAATTCAATCCCTTTTATTTCTCATTTGTGAGAGACAAGAGTGTAGGACATTAAGCATTTCATAGTACAGTCTTCGGGTAGCACTTGTCTTGTCCAATGTACATTGCTTTGTGAGTGATCCCTATGGTACAACAAAGCCAGGCTCACATCTTTTGAGGGAAAACAATTGCTTGAGAGATTCCTGCGGTGCAAAGCCTTTGTTCACTCGAAACCGTGAGTCATATCCCTTCCTTTTCATACCCGATCTTCCATTCCTCATTATTTTCTTCTTTTCCCTTTCTTCCCTCAAGCCACCCTTATGTATAGGACCTAATTGTCGTGCAGCAAGGTGTACCCCACCATTTTTACAAGCCTCCCCACCCTCTCAAACCAATTCAGGCCATGATCCTCTTCTAGAACACGAGTGTCGTCGCATATTTGGTGTTTTCATTAGGAAATCATCAAGGTGTCGCTGCATATTTGGTGCTTTCATTGAGAGAAGGTCATCCTTTCATTGAGAGGATCCCTTCATCCTCTTTTTATTGAGAGTGTCCATTCCATTCTTCCATTTTCTTTTCTTTCCTTCTCTTTTTGAAAACATTTCATCATCTTCCTCAAACACCCCTCTTTCCCCTACCCTATCCAAAAACTTATTCTTTCTTTTTCTCAAAAACAAAAACACAAAAACATCTTACTATGGCCAAGAAAATACCAACTCAAAGGAAACGTCTTGAGAACCTTAAGTCTAACTTTGAGGTCGCACAAAAGGAAAGGCAAGAGATAACCAACGGTTTAATCTTATTGAACAAAGCCTAGCCAACAATTCTTCAAGAGATGAGAGTGAGTAGGCCAACCGCATGAACACAAGGCCAAAGGCACCATCAACAACAACCAACCGCCAACATTGGACAGACATCTACACCACTCACTCAAGTGCCATCACCACCATCATCCATTGCCAAAGATGAAGAACCACCATCCAGTGGAAGTGATAAAGAGATACCACCAAGAGGAAGGCATAGAAATGAGCAACATCAATTGGAGTGCCCCCGTTTTCAAGATGGAGATCCTATAACATGGATTGCGCGTGCAAAAACCTACTTTGCATACTATCCAACTGCCTCAAACGAAAGGGTATGTATGGCAAGTTTTTATTTTGAACGAGAAGCACAGTTTTGGTATCAATGGCTCAAAAAGCGATACAATGCATGACAAAAAGACATATCATGGAGAAGACTTTGCAAGAAGATCGCAAAGAGATTTGGAGACACCGAGTATACCAACTATGATGAAACCCTCACACGCTTCAAGCAAACCACATCTTTACGAGACTAACAAAGAGAGTTCGAGAAGATCTCTACTCGTGTAGATTGGCCTGAGAAGGCACTCATTGATGCATTCATAGGAGGACTCAAACCTGAACTTGCAATCGAAGTGAAGATCCAAAGATCAAAGACATTGATTCGAGCATGGGAGATTGCAAGACTCAAGAAGGAGCAACTTCAAGACATCAACAAGACCTCACGGTAACAAGTAACCAAGAGAACAGGAGGTACAAAACCATACCCTAAACCTTATATTTCCAAGGTCCCTATACAACCCACATCAAGCAAGACCCCCCAAGAAGTGAAGAAACTTACCTATGCTGAGATTGAAATAAAAGAGCCAAGGGCTTATGTTTTAATTGTGACGAGAAGTTCACCCTCGAACATAAGTGCAAGAAGCCAAGACTTTTCATGATCGAAATACTTGATGAAGAAGAAGAGACACCACTTCAAGAGGCCGAGTATGAAGAAGATAAGCACTACAACATGAAGATGGACCAGCCATATCAATGCATGCAATGGTCGAAATTCAAGGGCCATGGACATTGCACACCAAGGCAAGAGCCAACAATAGAGAGGTAACCCTTCTCATTGACAATGGCTCCTCTCTTAACTTTGTCAAACATGAGACAGCTAGTATGTTGAAGTTACTAGTGGAGGAAGTGCCACCCTTTGAAGTAAAAGTTGCAAGCGGAGAAAAGTTACCATATCACGAGATCCACTGAGACATCACCATTCAAATCCAAGGGTACGACATTCGAACAAGCCTATATTCTTTACCCTTAATGGGGATGGACATTACATTAGGGGTACAATGGCTCGAGACACTTGAAAAAGTTGTGACCGATTACAAGTAAAGAGCAATGGAGTTCATGCACAATAACAAATGGATTTAACTCAAGATGGATAGCAATAAAGACGAAGAGATGCCAATTGAAGTGATACCAACTGAAGAAATGCCAACCGAAAAGATGCCAAGCAAAAATGAAGAGATGCTGACCGAAGGAATGCTAACCAAGGATGAAGAGATGCCAAACCAAGAGCAAAACAAAGGCATGGAGATATCAAGCCTAGAACCAGCCATTCAAGTCTCTTTTCCCACTCAAGAAGGCTGACCAAATGAAGATATCAACCCTAAAGACAAAGATATGCCAACCAAAAGCAAGGGGATATCAAGCAAAGGGCAACCCAGACAACATTTTTAGTCATGCCCATTTCCAATCCAGCATGGAACGTCAAGGAAGACATCAAGACAGCCCTACAAGAAGACCCACATAGCAAGGACATCATTCGAAGGCTAGAAGATGACAATAATGAAAAGACTCACTATGAATTGCGGAACAGATTTCTTCTTTGGAGAGGCAAGGTATTTGTGCCCAACATCAAAGGGTTTCGACAAAAAGTCCTCTCACACTTTCATGGCAACAAAGAAGGCAACCATCGTGGAGTATTCAGAACCTACAGGAAGATTTCAAGGAAGTTTTCATGGGAAGACATCAAGAGAGACATCCGCCATCATATCAAACAATGCAAGGATTACAAAAAGACACCCTTTGATGCATCCTATGGAAAGTCACCTCCAAACAGGCCATCATGCAACATAAGAGCAGCAACAAAGGAGTTCAAAGATGTTGATTTGAAGATACAAGCCATGAGGAGATCATTGAAGGAAAATTGCCTTCAGTTTAACTCTAAACAAGAGCAGAAGAAGCAATTGTCAACCAAAGGAGAACCAATCCATACAAGTGAAGACAAAGGCTAGTAAGATGGAGGATCGTTCATTCAGACGAAGGCAAGCATGCAGGCCATCCAAAAGACTACACAAGCATCCCTACTCACCCGAACAAAAGCCATCAAGCCACAACAAGAAGATCGAAGACCTACATATGTAGAGATTGTAGCAAAGCAGCCCAAAAGGCCATGCTTCACCCATAACAAGCCACTCACAACAGAACATGCGAGCAAGCATATGAAACCTTTCATGATAGAGTCCATTGATAAAGATGAAGGGGTGCCGACCAAAGGGATACCAATTTGAGAGAAGCAAATCAAAAGGAAGATCCAAAGAAGAGGCCATACAAAGCAAAAAGTGCCAAACAAGTGGAAAAATCACAACAACCTTGAGGACAAGGCTCCTCTTCAAGGAGGGGTGAATGTAACAAACCCTCGGAAGGCCACGAGCAATGCACGAGCAAACCGTAAGCAGAAAGGCACAAACAATATGTAAGAAGAAGCAGGCCATGACCAAAAGGACACGAGCAATGTGTCACGAGTAGAAGGACATGATCATAAGGCTTTGAACAACAAGCATCAAACAGCGGACAGCAAGTAAGGCAAATGAACAATTGCAATGGAGGTTCACATGGATATATATGTTCTCAATCCAAGGCCATGATCGAGCAATCATCACCAAAGGATACCACCAAGTCTTGGACATGCACTATGGACCAGAAGACAATAGAAGAACCAATGAAGCAGTGCAAAGGAGGAGAAATGCTCGAAAAGACTCAAGCAATAGCACCATGCCACAAGGAACAAGTGCTAGGCGAGAAGACATTAGCACTAGCATGTGAAGAGCCATCAAATGACGAGCCACCAGCGATTAGCCATGGAGTACGAGTCAAGGCAGCCTCCAAAAGGCCTCTCAAGGCAGTAGGCAGCAAGGAGACACCAGAAGGAATGCAAGGAGATGCAGATAGCAAAGAGACTTGAGCATTATGCAAGCAACCGTTCACATTTTGCCCAATTCTGAACAGATTAGTTATATTATTAGTATTTCAATAGTTATGTTCTTTAATTTAGTATTTTAAGTGTTAAGACTTATATTTGAAGTGTTATAATAAGTGAAATATCAATGTTTGAGGCGAAGGGACACTTTTAGAACAGTTATGGACAGTTATATGCCAAAGGAAGTCATGTTCTAGCCAAGGGTTTACATTTGGCCTAATTGTCACCAATGTTACTCATTTGGTTCCCCTTCCTTTGCCTATAAATACCCATATAATCCCCCTCATTTTGCAGAATATTATAGAAATTAAATTTCCAAAATTCAGTCCTTTTTATTTCTCATTTGTGAGAAACAAGAGTGTAGGACATTAGGCATTTCATAGTACAGTCTTCGGACAACACTTATCTTGTCTAATGTACATTGCTTTGTGAGTGATTGCTACGGTGCAACAAAGCCAGACCCACATCCTTTGAGGAAGAATAATTATTTGAGAGATCCCTGTAGTGTAAAATCTTTATTCACTCAAAACAGTGAGTCATATCCCTTTCTTTCCATACCTGATCTTCCATCCCTTATTCTTTTCTTCTTTTCCCTTTCTTCCCTCAAGCCATCATTGTGCATAGGACCTAATTGTCGTGCATCAAAGTGTACCCCACCATTTTTACTAGCCTCCTCACCCTCTCAAACCAATTCAAGCCGTGATCCTCTTCTAGAACATAAGTGTCATCGCATACTTGTGTTTTCATTAGAAATTCATCCAAGTGCCGCCACAACATGCTCATTAGTTTTATAAGCCTAAGAAAGAAACACATTCGTTTGAAGAATTCAAGAATGTTCTTCGACCAATGTACTTTCTAAGTTTTTAAGGATATCATACAACATATTACTTGACCAACATTAATTTAATTAATTCATATGTTGGACAAGATTTAACAAATAAATTACCTTATCCACTCTCCCAGCAGAGGCACCGGACTTTCGAACTCTAGAGTCAACAAACCAACCTTCGGGTAACCAATCGCAAGTCTCCAACGAAGCGTCGACCACTGCCAACTCATCAGCAAATAATTTCCTCTTCATCGGCTGCCGTGGGCTTCTCCTTGGACTGTTCTCCACCGTCAACGGCACATGTACTCCCGGTTCGACGATTGCGTCCTCGGCCGACAACAATGGGTTGGCCGAAACCAGAGCGCCAATGTCATTTTCCGGCGGTAGCTCAGGCACGAAAAGGGTTTAGCTTCCGACGACAAGTCCAACATGAGAGAGAGAGAGAGACTTCGAGGTTTTGACGTTGACGGAAGAGAAGGGATCTTGATTAATGTTAGGGGCATGGGGAAATCGTGGCCGTTGATTTAATTTGGTTCAATCCACATGTCAATGTTGCGTAAGAAAATTAACGCCAAGTGGATCGACACTTTTGCTAGGTGTCGCCATCATACAATCTTCCGTATTCAGTTTAGAGGAAATCTCACTACATTAATTACTAAATTTTATTTTTAATAATTAGGATATTGAGGAGAGAACAAAAGAATTTTCTTTTTTATTGATAATAAAGGTCATTACAAAAGACAGAAGGAGTTGTGTTGCCCACAAGCTCTTATCAATTATACAAAACCCTCAATGCCTTCCCTTACGTAAGTTTCCTCGAAAACATGAACAACCCCAAAAATAAATAATAACAAAAATCCAAAATATGGGAGGAAAAAGTCAATTGGTCAACACTTGGGAAGATCGGACGGTGGAGGAGGCAGCTTCTGATTGGGTAGCTTCCCATCCATCACAACCCATGCCATTCTCAATCCCCAGCTCATGTGGACTTCAAAATGGCAATGCATGAACCATACTCCTGTTCGTTCATACACAAACATAAATTTTATAATTCAACACAAAAAACCAAAATAAGAAACTTGTTTCTGATTCATAATAATTTTTTGTTACCTGGGTTGTCTGCGAGGAAACGAATGGCAACCCAGCCACCAGAAGGGACAGCAACAGTGTTCCTTTCGACAGGATCCATAAGGTTAAAATTGGAAGGGTCTTTATTCGGATTAAAGTTTCCGAAACCTTGTCCTACTATAAAGAAATTAAACCCATGAATATGTAGCGGGTGTGATTCGGCCCCAAGAATGCTCGTGTCCTGCATTACTAACTCCACGCTGGTGTTAAACGGGAGCACCACCACTTTGGTTGCATTTGTCACCAAAGTGTTGTTGGGAGGCGTGCCCGTATAATTGAATGGCATCAGAGGAGTGCTCGGAAAATCATTCGTGTAAACCCCGTTGGACTGTCCGAAGAAATGGGCTTGTAGTAGGGCCGTTGTGGGTAGAGCAAAAGAGAGGTTGTTCACTGAAGCCGCGAATTTGGTTCCGTTTGGACCTTGGCAGGTCTGGTTTTTCGGACATGGGCTTGACCCGAGGCCCACTGTGAACAAAAATCGTTTTTGGACTGTTTGGGGTACGATGGCGGGGAATTGTGCGTTTGCTAAGCTGCGCAAGCTCTGGCTGAAATTCGCAGCGTAGTTGGTGTCATTCAGTGCAGGGAGTTTTGGTCTAAAGAGAGGAAGATTTTTAATGGGAGTGGTTGGTTGTTCATATTCCAGAATTCCGGCAACGGTGGAGTTGTCGAAGGTACCCTGGCCAGTGAAATATGGCCTTGCTTCCATTAGGAAGGCGGCTTGTGGGGCTTGTGTTTTGGCATGGAGAAGGACATTGGTCGTCTGTCCTGGTGCAATAAGAATGGTGTGAGTCTTGTAAGGCTTAGTGTAGACTGCATCAGCTTCAACTATGGTGAGGCTGTGGTTTGCTATACTGAAAAAGAGCTCGTCATTGAGGGCAGCATTGATCAAGCGCAGTAGATATGTCTTTCCTGGCTTCACCTTTAGCTTGAATGTATCTGTCCAATGTTTCACCAGTTATAAAGGGCATTTTTTTTTTTGGGGAACTGATGTTACTATGTGTAGTGATTTTGTGAAGTTACCATTGGCAGAGCAGTTGTACAACGGTCCTGGAAGTCCATTGATGGTGTAGGCATCAGAGACGTTCGGGCCACCTCCGGTCTGAAGTGCCTGGCTTATGACTGCCTCTGGATCAGCATTCCACCACTCTCCTGTTTAGTGCAATATAACTTATGTTAGTAAATTTGTATTGTGTGTGTTCAGAATCTGCAGAAAGTTGTTTGTGTCCATTATTACCAAAGACGATGGGGACTTCCTTGTAAGGTTTGGCAAATGGGTAAGAGACATTGTGCTTGGGGAGGATGATGATGGGTCCATAGACAGTAGCTCTAAGCCATGAAATATGGGCATGCCAGAACAGAGTTCCTCTCTGGCCAACAATAGTGAAGTTGTATACATAACTCTGGCCTGTCTGGATCGGGCACTGTGTTATATAGGCTGGCCCATCTGCCCATCCACTTTGCAGCTGTCGAATTCCATGCCTTTTCTCATTATGCATAGTCACCAGAAAACATTTATCATTGGTTAAGAGGACAACAACACAAAGACAATTGAAGCTGCATTTTTATTTTAAAAGTTTCATACCACCTACAGTACCAGTTTCACCAGCTTACCAATGAATGCTAATGTTGTTCCGAACATGATTAGCCACCTTGATAAGAAGATTGTCACCCTCTCTAGCAACAATGCGAGGTCCAGGGAACTTCCCATTAACAGTCACAATGCTCTTTGTATGGCAAAGTCGCGTCACATTTTGCAATTTAATCTGCATCATGGAATCATTACAGCAAGATTTAAATAAAACATAAAGATGGCCGTTATTCATGGCCTACATTCTAAAGCTTAGATGTATTATGCAAAAATACATACATCGAACTTGTAATGCCTCGTAATGTCTGCATGTTTTGCAAGTACAACCTCAGGAATGAAGCAAAGATCGCTCACAAAAGAAAGTAAAGCCACCGCAAGTGCCCATGATGGAAAGAGAGAACCACCCTTGTGCTTTATCATATTGTTTCTAGCTTTCCACCCTTGGTAAATGTGGGAGATAATGAACCTCAAAATTGGTCTTCTTTTGGTATGCAATGATTCACAGAAGCTAGTGATTATTTGCTTATATAGAAGAGGTAATGCAAATTTGGTTGGTCAATTAGGTGCTGGAAATTTAGAACAGAAACAAAATATGTTCTTTACTCGACCTGGTGTTGGTTGGGCTTAACTATAGAGTGTCATTAAAGAATTTGATTTTATTGACCTATTTTCTTTTCCATTTCTGCAAGGGTCAACCAGTTTCACCCCATACAAATATATATTCTCTAAATAGCCTTCCACTTTCTCTTCGTGAATTTACCAGCACTTCAACAAGTGAGGACACACTAGTAATTTCAGAAGGCCATTATTCTTGGTGACCAAGAGAAGGGTTATGGTCTTGTTAACATCTAAGAAATATACTAGTCTTTTGTGGTTCAGTTTTGTTTTATTTTTTCATGGAGGACTGAAAGGGACACCCAATTGTTGGTTGAGGAATAGCTTCTCTCCTAACCAAAACATAGCCCTTGAAAGATGCAAAGACAAAGAAGGGGACCTTTTACCCACCTTTTTCTTTCAAGCAAGAAAAGAATGATAAGAGCCTAGGGCTATTATTTGTTATCATAAACCATCTCACTAAATGTTAAATCTTCAATATCAAGTGAAGCTAACACTGAAAATAGCCACTCCATTCTAGTAGGCGTTTAAGCAGATTGACTAAAGTCTCTACTTTAAACATGTAGTTAAACATGCAGAATGTACAATATTAATCTTCAAAATCAGATTACCACTTAGCTAGGATAGTAGTTGCACCAACTACGGGACTCTTTGGGCACTCCTATTCCTACTCTTGCTTTGTACAGTACTCAAAAGCATACTCAAATATAATAACAAAATGTATTCAAGCTGGCTCTGAGAACATTAATATTATATATTGCAAGGCTTGTATTAGAACACCAAGGCACCAATTAAATATTCAAGATTTCCTGAATTCCACTCCCACCTAAAGTTTGGGCTAGTGTATCTGAGTTTTTCAATATTGTTATCATGAAAAATGTTGGAATACACAACACTTTTGCCCTTGCCCCTGAAGGAAAACGTTATTAACAAACAGCTGTGATGTCTGTGATTTGCAAACTCAAGCCTCCTGTAGACTAATGAGATGTGTCGTCTGAACTCCAAATGACACATGCCTGTGCCAATCTAATATATTTTCTTGATCTATCTAACAAAAGAAAGCCGGTTGTGATCTATCGCCAGTTGACTACAAAGTAGGATCAAATCACCAGATGGGTCAATAACAGATTTCCGGTCAACACTCTTCAAAAAAGATCCATCCTCTGTGTAAATTGGTTTGTAATTTGGAACATACGTTTTATAACTTGTCCTCTTTAAAACATGCTTTACGGAACCAGGAATAATTGGTTGCTTCAATGTAGATTTTGATCTCAAAGCTGTTGTTACTAGAAGCAACTTTATGTAGGGTAGCATCCAAGAAAGAAAATCAACAAAACTAAGTTTTAGTGAATCACCTAAAACATTATGGTAGGAAGTATTTTTGAACTGAATATGGTATGATTTTTCACTCTCTATGAGTTTTGCCTGTTCAATTGAACACCATTAAGCAGAGTTCCTCTACCGTACAATTCAGTTCGGTATAAGCTATATGATTCCATGTGTCAAGAAGTTGCCCCGAATTCGCGTTATGGTAAGCATTGTAACAGAATGAAAGGGATGCTGAGTTAGTCTCAAATCAATACAGCTGTAAATGCTTATTAAAAAAAGAAAAATCAATATAGCTGTAAAATTTGAAGAGATGGGGGCAATGAGATACCATCTCAACTATTAATTTGGCCAGCCTTTTGAGTTGCTTCTTCTCTGTGTAGCAAATGGAAATAGAAAAAACTCTCCATGCTAGAAATGGCATTTGCACACCATCCACAGCGGTCATTGATGCTTCCACTGCTGCTGCCACAATCTGGTGAAACGATAATGTTATCTGTATATTTCTTCATGCTTCATCTCTGGTATCTGAGCAACATTTTCAAGTGAGAAAAGTCAGTACTGCTAAGACTCTAAACAAAGAATCCAACTTTAAACTCTTTCTGAAAAAGAGAATCAAACACAAATTTCTATACCAAATAATGGATATCCAACAGAATGAACAAGCAATAAATTTAGTTTTTCCAGTTTGAACAAAGCAGGGTAGTGCTTTGAAGTTCTCACATCTACAGGTTCTTGGCCAATCACATGTGGTTTCAGGGGGGGAGGAGAGAGAGAGAGAGAGAGAAAGAGGGGGGAAAAAAAAAAGAAGGAACTCGTACAGTGCACAGTGCAACTAAAGAGGAAGGTGGTGGAAGATGTTAACAAAATTCATGTATTGTAATATAAAATATCTGCATGTTATTAGAACTGTAAAGTACTAAGGTTAACACTTGTCCCTTTGGAAGTTCCTGTCCACTCACACTGACACATTCTCTTCTAGCTGATGCTTCAACCCATGAGGAGGGCCTAGTCTCTTCAGGAGTTCCTTTCTATTCAGTTTGGTCATGCATCAAAAGTGCTCTCTGTACTTCACTAGATTTGGCTCTTGTAATCATGTCATAGTTGAAACCGACGGTTTTAAACCTACACCCATCATCTCCTTGAGAAGAACTTCAGCCTCTTCAAACTTTTGGTCCCTGCAAAGAGCTCCAATTGTCATGGTATTGCTAGCCATATCGGGAACCATCCCACTGCTGTGCATTTCTTTAAGTAACCTCAGGGCCCTATATGAATTGCCCTCTTTACAATATCCAGAGATCATGTTGTTGAATACCACATCATTTGGCTCCAATTTCTTTTCCTCCATTATTGTGAACATCTTTGAGGCCTCCATCATAAATCCATTACTGCAGAACCCATGGATTAAAACAACATATGGGTAAACATCTGGGACCAAGCCAGCCTTCTCCATAGAGGCATATATAGCCAGTGCTTTCTCCACATTACCAGATTTAACAAAAGCATCCAAAAATATTGTGAAAATCACTTTGGAAGGAGAAAAGCCTCTTTCTTCCATCTCCCTCACTAAAGAAGCAGCCCCTGCTGTATCTCCTACTCTTGAAAGACCAGCTATTAGAACCTTTGGTAGGTAACTAATGATGGAGAGGGACCACTCAACTTCATCTGTCTAAATAAACTCTGAGTCTCCTCTAGCTTCCCAACATCACAAAACCCATGAATTAAAGTGTTGTAAGTGATAAAATTCAGACTTAAACCGGCACTTTTCATCTGAACCGTCAATTTCTTAGCCTCTGAGATCCTTTTCTGTTTACAAAACCCTGCAATCGAAGTATTGTAAGTCACAGAATTGCAGGAACACTGCTCTCACGCATTTCATCAAACAGTTTTAGAGCCGTACTCATATTCCCATCTTTGCAATATTCATTTATTATAGAATTGTACGTGTACAAATTTGGTTACACCCCATCGATCTTCATCTTCTCATACAGCTCAAAACCGTCCTTCTTAAGACCTATCTTGAAATACCCATTAATCAAAACAGTGTAATTAAACTGATTAGCAACCAAACATAGTTCCTCCATTTTGCAAAATAACATTCTTGCCCACTCAAGATCACCATTCTTGCAGGACCCATCTATCAAAGTGGTGTAACTAACAACATTTTCGGACCAACCCATAATCTCCAATTCGTCAAAAAGCTGAAATGCTTTATCCATTTCATAAGCCTCACAACAACCTTTAATCATTATCCCAAAACTATAAACATCAGATTCAACACGGTCCTTTGATTCCTTAAAAAACCTCCAAGCTTTTTCAAAGTTATCCAATTTAAGAATAAGGATTAAGAGGCCAATAAAAGTGTTCGACCTAAGTACAAGACATCGGTCTTTCATCTGATTGAAGTAAAAGAGAGCTTCTTCCGGGGATTGAAATTGAACAAAAGCGGTGATGATTGAATTGCAGAGAAGAGGAATGGTGGGGTCAGAATTGGAGTGAGTTTGTGTAAGGGAATTGAGAAGGGAGGAAGATGAGAAGGGTAAAGAGATACGATTGGAGAAGAGTTAGGAGAGTGTGGACTTGTGATGACTTGTTGGAAGATAGGAGATGATTGAGTATAAAGGTTGTGGATTGACTGGTGTGAGGGAAATCTTGGGGAAGTGACGAATTGAAGAGTGAGAGGGCTTTGAGTGGTGGGATTTTCACCCATTTTTTGCATGAGGAGAAAGCGTCGGTAATTTGGCGGCATTTTGACAGCCGTTTTCTTTTTGGGGATATTTTTTAAGTTTTATCGATTAATTCAATCTCAATACAGTAAAATATCGTAAAATTTATTGAGAATTGACGCTCTTAATTTTTTTTTTTCAAAATTCAAATTCGAAAACTCTGTGCACCGGTGATATTACTGTAGGTTTTCTCGATGGACGGGGCCGAGTATTATTGTCCATGACTACATATAATGGGCTATGGACTGGTTCTTTGTGACCTACCCTTGGCCCAAGACCACTAAAATGATTTTTTTTTTCTTTAACAAACGACAGGAGCGAGGGAGGGGCACCAAGCCCTTGTCGGAGACACAACTCTGCTCTCTAACCACTCTATGCCCTCTAAATCTATGTTGATCATCTCAACACATCCCGGGGAGGAGAGCTCAACTCATGAACTCCTGGATTCGCTGGGAGGAGACCATTAAAAGTCTAAAATGATTTGGGGATTTGGGGGATCATGTTGACATTTACAAGGGACTCTCTTTTTTTTCCCCCTTTAAAATTTGATTATCTTTTACTAATCAGTATTCAGATTTCACTCAACTAATTCGGTCGATTACTTTGAAACTTTCAAGGGCTTATCTTGAAATAATGTGATAGAGAGAGAGACTATTTCACAATACTTTAAATCTGGTATGTATTGGAGGTGAGTTTCGCCTTCACAGATCTGATTCCTTGTAACTCGAGCACATGCTCAGTGAGGAAACTTGAAACCTGTAAAAAACCACGGAGAGGATGCTCCAGTGAGGGAGACTCTGACACTCAAGTCAAAAAGAACAATTTTCGAAAGGATAAACAAACTAAGAAGAAGAGAGGAAGGATCTCCCTGTGACCTTTGTGTGTCCTGTATTAAGTTAGAGGACTTACTTGACTTGATGCATCAACGGCTTTTATATAGCGTCCCTCTTAGAGTTGTGTGATCGAGGGACATTGCAACCTTAATTTCCTTACAAAGCGATCTGAGGATTTCGGATCTCAATTGTCAAAGATATTGTTATTATTTAGAAAGTTGAATTATTTAGGAAAATTCTTTCACTTATCAATTAGATTCTCAAGATTTCCTTTCTTATCCGGGAGATACGTTTCATATTGAAATATGAAACTCAATCAGGACGAGATTCGGTTAAGTATTTTCGATGGGGAGCAGAAGTATTTGATTCCTTTAGTATTCGTTAGTCATTGGTCGGAAAGAGAGTGTAAGCGTTCAATCTCACCGAATGTATCCACTCGTCGGTTGCGCTGCCCAAGTCGATGTGTTTTATGGTTCGAAGGGACCAAGCCCTTTAGGACCATGAATGCTTTGTCGGGTATCGGACACCCGGATGTCATACTGGTTAGTGTTTGGATCATTTTTTATCATTTACCCATGACTCATGGTGTCGATTTGTAGAAAAGGCGCCATGAGTGAAGTTCGCTTCTTGAGAAGTTGGAAAGGTATGAAAGTTGGCGACACGTGTCTCCTGAGGTTATCCAAATCGTCCGTAATTGATACGAAATTAAAATGAATGGAATATGAATCCTCCTTTTGACTCAATCGTTTCATCCTCCATTGGTATTAGTACGTTCCACTTTCTACTTTGTTCAATTCAAAATTAATGTGGCGTAGGAAGACGAGATGATGTGTACTCTCTTTCTTAATTTGCACGCTTTTCAGAGAGGCGTTTCAACTACTCCAAGATTTTGGAGAGGTCTCTTTCCGCCGATAAATAGGGGCTGCAAGACTTCGTGTAGTTTCACCAAGTTTTTTCCTATGCCTGAGGGTTTTTTTCTTGTGAGAGTTGTCATCCATGAGGGCTTTTCGGAAGAACGCTCCGGCTTTGCTAAACTTTGTAGCATAAGTTGCTTCTGTTGGCATGAAATTTCATCAAGAGTGGAGACTATTGGTATAAGGGCTTGTCATGCTATTTGTTATTCGAATATCGTGACGGGCTTTATTAATGTTCCTGTTGGAACCCTTGACTCAGATTTAAGAAAAGAGTCACCTTCCAAGTCGAGTGGCAGCACCGGTTGTGTGTAGGGAACTAGGTGATACAAGAAAGCTTAATGATATTCTAATGCATCCTCAGACTCCCTTCCTGATTGGCTTGTCATCCTTTTTGGCAGTCCTATTGTATCGGTTGGACTGCAGATTGTCATGCATAAATTTCACCTGCGACTTCTGTGGTCTTCGGTGCTTAGAGTTGCTGTGTGTTTTTCGTTATTTCTCTTTTTACTATTTTTGTACTCTCCAGTGTTATTGATTCAATAGAGACGATGTAGCCATACATTGAAGTTATCGGTCTGACCGAATGACTTGTAAAATGCAATTGCTCATGTAATCGAATAGGTATTTATCGTAATAAAAAAGACTTATTTCACTTATTTGTCATTTATAGTGTCTGATGGAATTGTTTTCGTATGTCGAAGTGCTTATGTGATTAATCTGCTTGTACGAATGATATTGGATGTTGTACTCACACTTTCCAGGCTGTTAGGACTATGTTCTGTCTGTCTACTGATACGAACTTAATTAATGGTGTGAGCTCTTTTGACTTAAGTTCACCCAAGAGATTAGATCCTCTCACTAGGACCAGGCGACTGAACCTGTTTGGGGAGATAGGCTCCTTCGGTGGGACAGGGCGATTGAGACCCGTTCAGGAAGATAGATCCCTTCAATAGGACAGGGCGACTGAAATACGTTCGGAGAGATAGATCCCTTCAGTAGAACAATGCGACTGAGACCCGTTTGAAGAGATAGATCCTTTCGGTAGGACAGGGCGACTGTGACTCGTTTAATGATATAGATCCCTTCGATGGGACAGAACGACGGAAACCCAATTGGGGAGATAGATCCTTTCGGTTGGATAAAGCGACCGATACCCATTCAAGGAGATAGATCTCTTTAGTAGAACAGAGCGACTGAGTCCCATTCAGGAAAATAGATCCCTTTGGTGGGACAAGGCGACTAAGACCGGTTCAGAAAGATAGATTCCTTTGGAAGGACAAGACGACTGAGACCCACTCGGGGAGATGGATCCCTTCGATAGGATAGGGCGACTGAGATCCATTCGGGGAGATAGATCCCTTCAGTAGGATAGGGCGACTGAGACCCGTTCGGGGTGATAGATCTTTTCAATAGGTAATAGCTAACTAAAACGGAACCGTTAGGAATCAAATGATAGAATTATCGAAAGGAAAATCATAAGGGGTTTACTCGATTACGAATATCTCTGTCGAAAGAGAAACGATTTGGCTCACTGATAATAGATCCACAAGTTCTCTATGTTCTAAGTCTTGGGTATGGTCGATCCATCTAGATTATTGAGGCGAAAAACCCTCGGGCGAATCATAAAGTGTATCTGATAAGGATCTTCCCAATTAGGGGCTAGTTTGCCCCCGGGTTAGAGTTGACAGGTAGCTTCCACTTTCCTCAATATTAGATCACCTGGCTTAAACATTCAGTTTATGATTCGTCGATTGTAGTACCGTGCCATCTGTTACTAATACACAGCCATTCGAGCGGATATGGACTCCCGCAGTTCAGAGAGCAAGTCTAGATATTCACGCAAGGCTGATTCATTCTTTTCATAATCATACTAGGTCACCCAGAGTGAGTGGATCCCGATCTCCACTTGTGTGACGGCCCCACTTCCGTATGTCAGGTTGAACGGAATCTCTCCGATTGTCCTTCTAGACGTAGTGCGATATGACTAGAGGATATTGTAGAGTTTATCTACCCATGGTCATTTGACTTCATCTAGCATGGTTTTTAGTTTTTGGAGGATCGTCCTGTTGGTTATTTCCGCGAGTTCATTGATTTGTGGGTGGGCAGCTTGATAAGAACTGACGATCAATCTCTAGCCCGATACAGAACTCTTAAAAGTTAGCGTTATCAAATTGCTTTCCATTATCAGTAATAAGGATGTGAGATATGTCGAACCGAGTGATTATGTGACTCCATACGAACGATTAGGTCTTAACTTTGGTTATCTGGGCTAGAGGTTCAACCTAAACCCACTTAGTAAAATAGTCGATGGTCACTATAAAGAATTTTCTCTATCTAGTAGTCGGTAGAAACGGTCCGAGAATGTCCATTTCCCATTGAGCGAATGGTCATGGTCCTGTGAGAAGGCTAAACTCGGTAGAAGGCGTTCTGGGAACCGAGGAGAATCATTGGCAATTGTCACATTTTTTATATAGTCGTTCAAATCGTTCTTCATGGTCGGCCAGTAATACCCTTGCCCGCAAAGTTTTGTGGACCAGATTCTAAGCCACCAAGTGGCTATTGCATATCCCTTTATGGATTTACCTTTGAATATAGCTCCCCTCTTCTGGGGTTAAACATCTCAGGTAGGGATGAGTAAAAGATTTTCGGTACAGCTTTCGTCAATGATTGCATAATGAGCGGCATTTCACTTTAGTTTAACTATTTCCAGTGGTGAGTCAAAATAGTCGATTGTCTCTCAAGTATGTTTCGATTGGATCTTTTTAACTAGGAGATTGGTCCACTACTAGGACCTTTTTGGGTTTATTAATATTCGGGTACGGTAAACTTTTGATGTAAACTGTTCGGCTAGAAGCAACCGAATCTGAGTTGGCCAACTTGGAAAGTGTATCGGCTCTCACATTTTCTGAGCAAGGGATTTGTTGGACGTCGACCCTTTCTAGTCTTGCCATCGTCTTGCATAGTTCATTTAGGTATTTGGCCATAGTTGGGTCTTTTGTCTCATAGACTCCTTCGATCTGCTTGACCATCAATTGACTATCAATGAATACCCAAGCACTTTGGGCTCCCATATCGGCTACGATTCAGAGTCTTATCAGCAAGGTTTCGTATTTTGCCTAGTTTTTGGTGGCCCTAAAGTTGAAATGGAGGAATATTCTACTTTGAAGTTGTCTGGACCCATCAGTATGAACCCGACGCCATTATCCGAAGAATTTGAGGACCCATCAACATGTATGATCCAGTCTAGCAATGACCATTCGTTAGGACTACTGGTGGGCTCAGGCATAACTGTAATTAGAAAAGTGTATTCGAGAATGAAGTCAGCCAAAATCTGGCCTTTGATCGCTGGTCGAGACTAGTATTGGATGTCAAATTGGCCTGATTCAATACTCCATTTGATTAAATGACTGGACATGTCTCTCTTCTAAAAGATTTGCTTTAACGGTTGGTCGGTGAATACTACAACGGTATGGGTTTGGAAGTATGGCTAAAGTCGTCTGGTTAAAATGACCAATACGTATGCTATCTTCTCGATCGGTCCATAATTGATCTCGGCTTCTTTAAGTATCCAATTGATATAATAGATTGACTTCTGAGCAATTGAATCATGTTTTACAAGGACAAAGCAAAGCGTCTAATCGAAAATAGATAGAGATAAATGTAGAGTTTCTCACCAGGAATCGGTCGAGAGAGTAACGGAGGGATCATAAGATACTCTTTCAACTGTTCGAAGGCCATTTGGTACTCAGGTGTCTATGCGAACCGTTGGAATCTCTTTAAAGCATAAAAAATGGGTTTGTATTTCTCTCCAACTTTTGACATGAATCGGTTTAGGGTCGCTATCCGACCGGTGAGGCGTTGCACATCCTTCAATGTTCAGGGCATCAATATGTCCAAAATAGCTTGTATCTTTTCGGGATTTGCCTCAAACCAATGGTGGGTGATCATAAAATCCAAGAATTTGCTCGACAAGATACCGAAAGTGCACTTGGTTGGGTTCAGTCACATGTTGTAGCGTTCGAACGTTTGAAATGTTTCCTCAAGATCGGCAACATGAGTTTCGGTATCTGTGCTTTTTACAAACATGTCATCCACGTACACTTCTACGTTGCGACCAAGCTGATCTTTGAAGACTTCGTTAACCAACAGTTGGAAGGTCACTCCCGCATTCTTTAGATCAAATGGCATGACTCGGTAACAGTATGTACAGAACTCAGTGATAAAATTGTTTTCATTTCATCCTCAGGTGCTATTCGTATCTGATTGTACACCGAGTAGGCATCCACGAAACTTAAGAGTTGGTGGCCTAATGAGTTGTCTACCAATTTATCGATATTCGGGAAGGGGTAGCTGTCATTTGGGCATACTTTGTTGAGATCCGTGAAGTCCATGCACATCCTCCATTTATCATTGGCCTTCTTCACCAGGACCACATTGGTTAGCAATTTGGGATACTTGACTTCACGATTAAACCCGACGGTTAGTAACTTTTGGACCTCCTTTTGAATGGCACGTTAGCGTTTAAGGGCGAACACATTTTTCTTCTGCTTGACCGGCTTGTAGCCAGAGTTTACAGTTAACTTGTGGGTGATTACAGATGGATCAATCCCAGGCATATCCTCAGGGGACCAAGCGAAAACTTTGAAATGCCACTGCAAGCGGCTGACAATAGCTTCTCGTAGGGGCACAGAAAGACGAGCCCTGATCCGAACATTTCGATTAGGATCATCCATCAGAGGAATCTCGATCACCTCCTCTCATGATTTTGGTTTGCTCATCGGTTCGATGTTGCCCCTGAGTTCTAGGGTGTCGATAGGAAAGTTTTCTCGTCTATCTCGGTCAGCGAAGAGGGCGTAGGGATCGGGATCACTGTCGATATTCTAAATTTCATCTTCATGTGTTGAGTGCCGGGTAATGTTTCTAGTTCGTTCAGACTCGGTCAGCCAAGGATGACATTATACGGTGATAATAGTTTCACCACATAGAAGGTGGGTTTTGACGGTTACATGGCTAGGGGGAGTCCCTAAAGTCACGAGTGGAATGATCTCTTCTCGATAGATGCATTCATTAGATAATCCCTTAAGGGATCCGGTTGGAGGTTGAAAGTGTGAGGAGCTGAGGCCCATTCGATAGATAGTGTCCCAAGTAAAGATATCACAATTCACGTCTTGGTTAACGAGAACTCTTTTTACCGTGTGAGACTATTTTGATAGTAACAATTATGAGATTATTACGACTAGGGTCGACCCCGATCAGATTATCGTTGTCGAATTTGATGACTGGTCGTTTTCTCTAAACTTTAGCTATATTTTGTTTGGTAATAGAAAGTTGGTGAGAAAAACTACCGACTAGCTTATTTCTCATAGACGACACCAATTTGTTAGAGGTAGGTTTCGTCTCCACAAATCTGACTCCTTGTGACTTAAACGGGTGCTCAGTGAGGAAGTTTGAAACCTAAAAAACACCGCCGAATGGTGCTCCGACGGAGGAGGTTCCGATACTTAAGTCGAAAAGAACGGTTTTCGAAAGGATAAACAGACTGAGATGAAGGGAGGAAGGTTCTCCCCATTACCTTTGTGTATCCTGTATTAAATTAGAGGACTTATCTGACTTGATGCATCAAGGGTTTTTATATAGTGTCCCTCTTTGAGTCGTGTGATCGCAGGGTGTTGCAACCTTAATTTCCTTACAAAGCGATCTGAGGATTCCGAATCTCAATTGTCAAAAATATTGTTATCATTTAGGAAGTTGAATTATTTGGGGAGATTTTTCTCCTTATCGATTAGATCCTCAAGATTTCATTCTTTATCTGGGAGATATGTTTCGTACTGAAATAGGAAACTCAATCAAAGTAAGATTTAGTTGAGTATTACCGATGGGGAGCAAAAGTATTCGATTCCTTTAGTATTCGTTAGTCATCGATCGGATAGAAAAGATAAGTGTTCAGTTTCACTGAATATATCCACTCATCAGTTGCGCTATCCGAGTCGATGTGTTTTATGGTTCGAAGGGACTAACCCCTTCAGGACCATAAATGTTTTGTCAGGCATCGAGCACACGGATGCCATACTGATCGGTATTTGGATCATGTCTCATTAGTATGTTTTAATGTTTTTTATTTAATTTAAAAATATATTTTAATTAATTTAAAATTATTTAAATTTCAAAAATTTTAAATCTTTTTATTAACATAAATTGTCATATAATATAAAATTTAGTTTATTTAGTTTTTCACTTATTATCACCATTCACCATTGATGTGATGTAGGAATTATCACCGCCATCTCATTATGGATGACAATAGATCGGTTATAGTTCGTTTCATGTTAATATTATATCCGATCATAAATCTTAACTCTAATATTCATATCCGACTCTAATTCGATTCGGGTTAAAAAATAAAAAATTATATTTGAACCTATGAATTGTTTTAAAAATTTGATCCGACCCGATACATTACATATTTTTAAAAAATAAACCGATCCGATCTTAAATCGACCTATATCTGACACATACCCGACCTAAACCATAGTCTAATATCTTCTTTTTTAATTTAATAATATTTGTTCGAGAATAAAAATGAAATTTATAAGTTATAACAAATTTTAAAATTATTTTTATTTTATTTAATAATATTATATTAAAATAAAATTTTATTTTATTATAAATTATTATCGGATCTGATTATTTATAACCAAAATTCATATTCGAACCAACCCGACTATTTTAATATTAAAACTCGACCCTAAAATCAGATTTTTCAGATTTTCATAAGATCGGATCGAATATTGTCATCCCTAATCTCTAACTCGCGCCAATAGCTCATTGCTATATATTGCTATATATATATAAAATATATATATATATATATATATATATATATTTATTGCACGGAAACGGGGAAATGAAAATGGATACAAAATGATACGATATGATAAAATGGTATTTTGTAAAAACATAGAAAATGAAAATATAAGTAAATACGTAAATATAAAAATATAAAAATTTTTATATAAATATTAATTATTTTATAAAAATAATAAAATAACCATATTTTATAATAAAAATTAAAAATAATCAAATATATAATTATTAATCATAACATAAATAATATAAAAATAAATAATTATGATTAAATAAATAAATAATTCACTAAATATGAAAAAATATATAAATATAGAAAATATAAGAATTTTTATGTAAATATAAATTGATTTAACGTATTGAAACGTTTTGAAAAAGTTTTGAAAACGGAAAAATATTAATATTGAAAAATTTATGTGGATTATAGTATATAATAAGTCAATTAAGAAAGAAAATTATCTGGAGTAACTCAAAATTATCCCCAAGTAGTTTTCAAAATGAGTACAAAAAATTGGGGCAAGCTACTTGTTATAGATCTTCAAGTGCACCAAAAGTCGAATGGGCCAAAAAGATAATCCAACTTTGGTTCAATTGTACTGATTTATGGTTGCCATTGCGAACTTGCACCTCTAATTTATGTTGATGCATCTCAATGTCTCTTTTCTCGACTCAAACGAAACAGTAGAAGATACAAAACAGACACCTTTCTAATTATGTGATACGCAATTTGCAAAACAGCTCATTTTCCATATTTATTGGTCTTAAGTTTGGGTTTTTTGCTTTTTCTTTCTACTTATGGCATAAGCAAGCAATTAAGAAAAGTACACCTAGTAGAACAGAACCCTAGATGAAAGATCAAATTTTATTTTATTTTATTTTATTTTACTTTTTTGTAAATTGATTGAGATCGAAATCATCAAATCCTGCAAAAACCAATGCTGCTCGGATACAATGCAAAAATCGAGCCCCATAACCCTTTGCCTGTCACTATTTAAAAGGCTAAAGTAGTGCATCGGGTAACAAGAAACCATCGTTAAAAAATGTTGAGTGGTTAATTATTCAACAATGATAAAAATTTTAATCACTATTATAGTAATATGTACAGATAAATATATCAGATATATATTATAATTCATAAATTATAAATATTGAGTAATAAAATTTATAAGATATGACTTCAAAATTTTATGATGGTACCATTTTTCAATTTAACTATTATTTAAGGAGAAATATATTTCGTATTAGTGAATTTGTGTCTGATTTGGATTTTATTTTTATCTTCTAAAATTTGTGCCTACATAAACTTTGATTGTTTTGTCACACGGATGTCTGGTCTGGGCATTGTTCGTGTTTGTCAATGTCATCCCCTTCTATGCTCCAAAAAAAATGTCGCATTCATGATATGAACGATCAACACTTTTGGGGGAGAAGGAGAACTGTATGCATTTTTCCTGAACAGCCTACAAATGATGAAAATGTTGAAAGTTCGGCTTTGTTTGGACTTGGAGAGACGAAAATCAGTTCTCGCAATTCGAATGGAGCGAATTTTCGAGAAAAGACAAACAAAAGAGAAAGGCAGCATTCCTTTGTTTAGGAACATTGGAAAAAGCTGCACGGACAAAAGAGCTGTTTGGTCGTAGAAATTGGATGCTCTTCAAACAAGCTGCAAACAGAGCCTTGTAACTTTCCCACATTTCCGCCAACCAAACAGACCCTTATTACCACCGCCTCTTCTCATCCCTCTGCTTCTACCCCTCCCCCATAAATGCATCCCCTTTCACCATCTTTGTCCATTTTATCGTGCTACTTCACTTCACACAGAAATGGCAAAACCTTTTAAATCTCCAGCTAAATCTCCTTCTCTACTGCCAGTCTTCTTGACCGCCATCACTTTTCTTCTGCTTCTTCACTTCCACCAATCAACAGCAACGTACCCCATCGGTGTCAACTACGGCACCGTCGCCAACAACCTCCCGCCACCTTCCCAAGTCGCCTCCTTCCTCAAAACCCAGACCACCATTAACGCCGTTAAAATTTTCGACGCCAACCCAGACATCCTCCACGCTTTTGCCAACACCGGCATCCCTGTCACCGTCACCATCGGTAATGGCGACATTCCTTCTCTCTCCAAACTCGACGCCGCTCAATCCTGGGTTTCCTCCAACATCCTTCCTTTTCACCCACAAACCATCGTCAAATACATCGCCGTAGGTAACGAGATCCTCGCCACTTCTGACAAAAACCTCATCGCTCATCTTCTCCCGGCGATGAAATCTCTCAACTCGGCTCTCAAACTCGCCGGCATTCATACAACCAAAGTCACCACTCCGCACTCTCTTGGGATCTTGTCAACCTCGGAACCTCCGAGCACGGGTCGGTTCCGTCACGGGTACGACCGGGTCATATTCGCCCCGATTTTGGAATTCCACAGACAAACCAAGTCTCCCTTTATGGTTAACCCATACCCATATTTCGGATTCAGAGAACAGACTCTGAACTATGCTTTGTTCAAGCCAAACGACGGCGTTTTCGATAAGGCAACGGGAATGAAGTACACGAACATGTTTGATGCACAGATGGACGCGGTTTATTCGGCTATGAAGAAGTTGGGTTATGGTGACGTGGAGATTGTGGTGGGCGAAACGGGTTGGCCGTCTCTGGGTGACCCGAACCAACCCGCTGTGAATTTGGACAATGCGCTGTCGTTTAATGGGAATCTTGTCAAGCACGTGAACTCGGGTAAGGGTACTCCTCTTATGCCTAACCGGACTTTTGAGACCTACGTGTTCGCTCTTTTTAATGAAAACCTCAAGCCCACCACCTCCGAACGAAACTTCGGACTTTTCAACGCCGATTTCTCTCCGGTCTACGACGTCGGTGTTTTGCGCAATCCACAGGTAATATTCTAATATTGGAGGGGTAAAATAGTAATGGCATTTTGCACGATTCCCAAAGTGGTGCGAAGTGCGCTGTTGTGTTTGAATTTGAAAGGATATGTGTTGGACCCGAATCTTGTTTTTAGTCTATTTTCCGTGTCTGACCCGTCAGAATTATTCGGGCTGCTTTTATTTCACTGCACTTCACATTTTCACTTTTCCCTTTCTTGCAAAGGAAAAACGCGTGGAGGGCATTTTTGTCCAATGATCGCGCTGTTTTCTTGGAATTCTTGATGGACATATGCGGGGATCCAACAATCCGCGCCGTTGATCTCGTGGTTTATCATTTAATTAGATCCTTTTGGGGTTGGTTGATCGGTGCAGGCGAAGGGGCCCACAGCGGGTCCACACCCACCCACGCCACCAGCCGCATCGGGAGGTTCGGACAAGAGGTGGTGCATTTCAAAGTCGGACGCTACTGATAAGGTGCTACAAGCGAACATAGACTTCGTGTGCAGCTCCGGATCAGTGGACTGCAAGCCGATTCAAGATGGTGGGTCCTGCTTTAACCCAAACACCGTGAAATCGCACGCATCATATGCCATGAACGCGTATTACAAAGCCAATGGTCGTCATGATTTTAACTGTGATTTCGCTGGCACTGGAACTCTCACCTCTTCTGATCCTAGTAAGCCCCACAAACCCACATTTTCCAACATGTGGTAACGTTCCTATTTTACCCCCAGTGTGTCCTAATTTGAAATTCTTGAAAACAGGTTATGGTGATTGCGTGTACGCGGCTTAGGAAGTAGGTTATGGTGATTGCGTGATTGCGTGTACGCGGCTTAGGAGGTGGCGCCCTTTTTGTTTTGGTTTTGGAAGAAGTATACAAGTAAAGGGTTAACACGATTTGCATTGTAGCTCATTATCCTAGTGATAATCTGCTCCAGCTCTTTTTGTTCAATTTGGAAAGGCACCTGATGTTCCTTTTGTTAGTGTGATATGCTCTGTTCAATTTGTAATAAGGAGGGGCAGTTGTGTTTTGCGCGGTAAGGACTCACAAGTGTACCTTAATCTCCAATTTTGGAAACAAATGTCCGAAAGATTAAAAAAATAATAAAATAAAATAAATCAATAAAATTCAAGTATGAGAAAAAAAATTTTAGAGAGTGGGTTTGTGGGCGTTGGAGGTGAGTTTTGCTCTAGATAATTGTTTTGTTGATCCAAGTGGGAATCAGTATCGATGAGTCTTCAATACCTTTGTAACCTGCAAATATCAATAGGAGGTGACTTTGGTGGAGGAAGATACAATGCTTAAGATAGAAAGAAAAATGATAGAAAAAGAGAACATATTGAATAGAGGCGTAAAAAAGTCCTGTGGGATGTGTGTAGAGTTATTGAACATATATGTTGAGTGGGAATCAAAATTCAAGTATATATATATAATGTGTATACAGGATAAGTCTTTTATTTGAGAGTCTCTTTTTTGAGGGTAGAAATTTTAGTTTAGATCGCTGGAGATCTTTTGACATTATATAAATTATAATCAAAGATTTTTAAAAGATTTAGAATTTTTTAGATCAAGAGAAGTTCAAATTGTCAAGGAGATTTTTTATCTTATTAGGAGAGATTATGAAGGATTTGTTTTTTACTGGAAAAGATTACTTTCGAGAGATTAAGGGATATTTAAATTTTGAGTGATTGTGATTTTGATTTGTCAAATATGAACATTATTCGTTGGAAGTCTAGTAATAGCCGAGAGAATGCTCAATCGAGAGGTGAGCAAACGGTCTACTTGAGAGGGTTTGATCCGGGTGGTTGAATGGTCTAAACAAGAATATTTGATTAGAGTGTATTCAGTCTGTTGGAGATGTTTACTGAGAGATCCTTTGGGTGGTCTATGAGCTTTATAATTATGACCTCAATGGATTTTGTAGTCTCTAAGTATGTGATAATTGGCTGTTGGATGATATACTAACAATGCTTTGCTGTTGGATGATATACTAACAATGCGTAATCAAAAGGTAGTTAATTGAGTAAATTTCTCCTCCTTGCCCAATAAAATTGTGGGTGGGTTTCCAACATTAAATTGAAATTGTTCTTTTCTTTTTTAATATTAATAGTTGAGGATTGGGCTTTGATTTTCTTGAAAATGAGACTAATGAAAATCTTATGAATTGCAAATTAATAGAATCCTTAGTTTCAAGTTGCATGTTGGGGCTTGGGAGGAGAGGAGGTAACGCTTGTGGCTAATATGAATGATGACCCACATAACATGCTCCTATTCATTGAAATTTTATTTTTATTTTATTATTTTTGGTTTTCAAATATCGATATTCGAGTTGTATCGATTAATCCAGTTCAAATACTGTGAAGCCCATTATGAGATTGACTCTCCTAAATCATTTTCTTTATTTTCAGTGCTCAAATTCGATATATCTGATTAAGAGGTTAGACTTTCAAATCACTCAATTTAAAAAAATCTGGTCATTGAAATTTTATTGTGCACATCTTTTAGCTTCTTAATTGGTACTCTTGTTTTTTATATCGGTTCTTGTCACATAAAATTATTTACACTTGTTGCTCATTTTTGTTAAACAAATCAATTTCATTTCTAGGATTAGTTTGATTAGTAGTTTAGGATGGGATTGTTTGCATCCTTGCTTGATTTCTCGTACGAGGAATTTGAAGGTTAATTGCTTGATCTATGTTTAATTTCATGGCTTTCAATCTTAGACGCTTTCAATTTTATATTTTCCCATTCTATTATTGGAGAAATAATGACAGATGATTTCTGTATTGTATGAAAATAGAAACAGAAATATGAAAATGAAAATAGATATAAAATGATATGAAAAAATGGTTGTTTATAAGAATGCATTAAATTAAAACATGAATAAGTATGTAAATATAAAAAATATAAAGATTTTTATATAAATATCAATTATTTTATGAAAATAATAAAATAATTAATTTTTATAATAAAATTTTTGAATGATTAAACATATAATTATTAATTATAAAATAAATAATATAAAATTTATAATTATAATTAAATAAATAAATAATCTATTAAATATAAAAATTTATATAAATATTAATTAATTTAATGTATTGTAATTTTGTATAATATGATGGGAAGGAATATTCACCGAGCCTGTAATGTTCGGATCGGTAGAAAATATCATAATTCAGATGGTTTGAGCCCGCCCAAAAAAAAAAAAAAAGAAATAGAAAGCCCAGCCCACCGCCGGTTGTCTGTCACACACAACTCACGTGCCCACTGCGCAGGGGTGTTTTAACTGATTTCTGAGATATTTGACTCCACCAAGAACCCTAACCCCTAATAACAACACAGAGCACTTGGAAATGGCAAGGCGTCGCAAGGTTCTCTTTTTTTCTTCACAATCTCATGTCTCACCGAGATTCTTTTGATTCTCACTCATGCTATGGGTTGCGTGTATCGTGATCTGTCTTTGATTTTATTAACCCTATTTTTGTGTTTATATCTCTCATTGGATTTGGACTCAATTTACTGTTTCAGGATTATATTTATTGACTTTGCGATTATAAGGGTTTGGTTTGGGCTGTCACCGTCAGATTTTTAGGTTTTCCCCCCTCCAATTCACATGTACCGTTTTAAGAATGAAGCGTTATATTGAGGTTAAATTTGATTCTAAATGTTGTTTTATGTTTTTCCTTGATGTGGGGTTTTAGGAAAAGGTTCAAACATGACGCAGCCATCGGTGATATTGGCTACAGCAAGCTATGATCGCACTATCCGCTTCTGGGAAGCCGAGAGCGGTCGCTGCTATCGAACCATCCCTCACCCTGATTCTGTCAGTCTCTCTCTCCCTCTCTCTCTCACCATTCTTTTGTTGCATCAAGGAGTTCCGATCACATTTAGGGTTTGCATTGGGATCCTGGGTTTTGTCCAAATGATTACTTGTCGGCCTTACCCCTTCGATGCATTCGAGTATATTTCAAGGATCAACTTTTGAGATCTAGTTTGGTGGCACTTGTGCTTTTTTAGAGTTTTGACATATTAAAATAAAGCCAATTTCTAATGACGAACGAGGAGATTTCTTTTGAAATGGTGGTTTCCAAAGTCAATTGCCGTTTGGGTTGGTCTATCAAACATGGTCTTAATAAATTACACGAAAGGATCCACTTGAAAGAGTCTTGAGGATGTTTATTTCGATCAATGCAGTTGTATCATTTTACTATGGTCTTTAGTGGTTTTATTATGAGGAATAACGTTGATAGAATATTTATAATTGGAAATATCTTGTAATTGTTTATTCAAATGCAGCATGTCAATCGGCTGGAAATAACTCCTGATAAGCAGTTCCTGGCTGCAGCTGGGAATCCTCATATTCGATTGTTTGAAGTTAACTCGAGCAATACTCAACCTGTATGTATGTGATGCTATTTTTATTTTTCATTTCCTAAAAATTAGCATTCTTTCTTCAATCTTCAATCCTGTACTTTTGTCTATCACAGATCATGAGATATGATTCACACACTAACAATGTCATGGCTGTGGGGTTTCAATGTGATGGGCATTGGATGTATTCTGGCTCAGAAGATGGTACCGTGAAAATTTGGGATTTGAGGTGATCTCCTTTATTTATGTTTTGTTTTTAGGGGGGTTGGTTGGCCGGTGGGTTGGGGGAGGGGGTTTGGGTTTGTGTGGAGGTTGGCTGTGGATTAGCAGCAAGATGGGGTGATTGAGTCTGTAATTTCTGTAGCTTGTGTATTTATGATTATGTATGGAAGTTAGTTTTCTTTTTGCTTGTCCTCTTCTTTCTATCTGCAATCCTTTTTAATCCTCATCGATAAATAGGGCTCCAGAATGTCAAAGGGAATACGAAAGTCGTGCTGCTGTTAACACAGTGATACTCCATCCCAATCAGGTGAATTAGTAGTTCAACCATTATGATTTACTTTTTTCTGCATTAATGTTTGCAAAAGTATCTGGTTTACTGAGATTTCAGTCACCAACTTATTTCTGGATTTCTATGCTTCAGGCTTCTATACCATGAAACTCGAACTTTTGCTGTGTATAGTGGTTCAATACATTGGTTTCTCATTATTTGTTGGATGACCTAGAAAGTGATATTTCATTTATGTTCTACTCATTGCTTTTCTCTCTGTTTTATTTTTATTTATTTTTCATTTTTTTAATGACCTGATGAAATTGTAATGCTTGCTGTTCTATGAAGATAAATGTCTTTTAGTTGCTTAACAGGTCTCATATTTTCTGCAGACTGACTTAATATCTGGGGACCAAAATGGAAATATACGAGTTTGGGATTTGAGAGCAAATTCATGCAGCTGCGAGTTGGTATGTGTTAATATTCATGTACTGGAAGTTCATGTATGTCATGCATGTGTTTCTTCATATGGTATGTGCTAATATTTGTGAATCTCGACGTTTACATATGTCATGCAAGGGTTTCTACATTTGCATGCAAAGTAGGGACTAATCAGTCAGATGCAATGGATGTGCCGGAATAATGCCCCGTCTGGATCCAGTTATATAAATATGGAAGTGCTATCTATTTTTTTCCTTAAAAGGTGTGGATGAGCAATTGGTAATTTCTCGAGGAAAATGTTAACAGTTTTAAATGCTTCTGGAGCACTTCTCCCGTTGTTACCTCTACTAACATAAAAGAGAATGTGTGCGCGCGTGCGTGTGTGACTTTGTACAAATAATTTATCTTTGTATTCTGTTTGTACCGCCCGCATTTACATGCCTGCTTAGTAGTGCTTTTTTGTTCTTGTTTTGTTTTGTTTTGTTTTGTTTTTTTTTTTTTTTTTTTTTTTTTTTTTGTATTAGGATTTACATGTTTTCTCAAAGCTTGATTTTTTTTTCTATTTTATTTATTTATTTATTTTATATATGGTCATCTTCATGTTGCTCCTCTTGAAATTTAGGTGCCAGAGGTAGATGTAGCTGTTAGATCTTTAACCGTAATGTGGGATGGGAGCCTGGTTGTTGCCGCAAATAATCGTGGAACATGCTATGTATGGCGCTTGTTAAGGGGAAATCAGGTTGAAACCTCTCCTAAACATTTTATAACATCACTCAAGTCAAGGCAGTTTTCCCAAGTGGCTCTTGTTTTGTATGCTAATTATTTATGTTTGTAATTCCTCAACTGTCATCTTTTTATTTGCTAAAAGTTTTTCCTTACCACAGACAATGACCAACTTTGAGCCTCTTCATAAATTACAAGCACACAATAGCTACATCCTTAAGTGTTTGTTGTCACCTGAGCTGTGTGATCCCCACAGGTTTGGACTTTCTGGCCGTTTTCTATACTTTAGTCTGCATTTTGTCCCTTACATTGAACTCTTATCAGAATTTATTTTTTTCTAATAGATATCTAGCCACTGCATCATCAGATCATACTGTTAAGATTTGGAACGTTGATGGCTTTACTCTAGAAAGAACTTTGACGGGTAAATTTTGAAACTCCCCCCTTGAAGGCGTCCTAAATTCTGTCATTAACTTTTCCATCCCCCACCCCCATCCTGCCTCTTCTTTTGCCAGGGGAATCTGTATGTCTTTTGTGGTCTCTTTCTAAGCTCTTACTTGTACTAACCAGGGCATCAGCGATGGGTCTGGGACTGTGCCTTCTCTGTGGATGGTGCATATCTACTTACAGGTAAGTAGCATAATGTTGATTATAAATTTTATGATTTGTTTTTCCTGATCAGACTTTATTTTTGCCACACAACCTGTAACTTTTATTCAATTCTTTCTCAATTTGCACAGCTTCATCTGATGCCACAGCTAGACTATGGAATGTTACCAATGGGGAAGCCATTCGAGTGTATCAAGGTCATCACAAGGCAACCATATGCTGTGCCCTCCATGATGGAGCTTAAAGGTTCGACTTCCTGGACTTGGTATGGATATGGCCATTGTTTCATGTTTGTATAGTAATATTTGTTACTTAAATCAGCCTGGTTTGCTGTTTTAGTTGTATATGTTTTCATGTGACAGTTTCAATCCAAAGAAAAGAGGGAAAGTTAAGTCAAACAAGCTGGCTCTTGAAAACTAGTTAGAGATTTTTGAGATCTATTTGGTAGTAGATGATCCAAATAATATTCATGTATTTTCTGGACAATCCATATATGGAGAGAGATTACATAAGAATGCTAACGTAAAATTAGAACTCTAAAATGTAAAAACTAAAAGAGGTTGAAAGGGCAAAATGGGTCGAACCAAATTGAGTTTGATGATTGAGTTGGGCATCCCTGATGCAATCATACTGTCATTGGTTTTCAACAAACTGGGCAGGTTTTTCCTCAGAAACCAAGTGTGGATGTAGGCGACATGGAACCTGTGCTTGCATCTTCGGAGGACTGTGCAAACATGCCCTTGAGTTCCTTTAAGCTGATTGCGCATGCACCCTTCTCTTCAACGCCTTTGTGAATGTCATAATCAATTTTTTTTTTTTTTTTTTTTTTATTTGGCAAGTGGTGCCACTGAGGTTGTTGATCTGCCTGGAACAGAAGTTGCACTTCGGGAGGGGTAATTTCTCACTCTGCTTTCCAGCTTTCTGGCAGCTCTAATTTGACCAGACCTTCCATGGTCTTGGTTTATGCCTGCATCTGGGGACTGCCTTGCGTGTCTACTTTGATTGAACCCATCATGGGCCTGGTTCATGCCCAAGTTCTGTAACTCGGCATTGATCCTAATACGATTGGACGTGTTAGGGGCATGATTCTTGGCATTCATGGTTTGCACTTATATGCCTGCACATGCTCTGGCTCATCAGTTCCTGCCGTGAGTTTCAGCTGATTGTTGACATGGATGGCGTATGATGTCTATTAACGTTCCAGATTGTTTAACTAAGATAGCTACAAGGATAACAATGAAGAAGATAGCTAAAAGAAATTGTCTAACCAAATAATAATAATAATAATAATTTTAAATACTTTAGTCCGCGGTCCAAGACTTGGATGACGAGTTTCAGGAGGGAGGACATGATGCGAGGATAAGCCGCATAGATCACCTTTAGGAACAAGAGTGCGAGTCCGAGAGTCGTCAGATCTGAGCTGCGCCTAAGAAACCATTACATGATGAGGGCATGAATAAAGTAGGAACCCTGGGGCCAATTGGGAAATTTGAGGAGGCCAACTCCATTAAGGTTAAATGGAGTTTTCAATGACAAAAATTATTCATGTAATAATGATTCTATAGCTCCTTTGGAAGGGTACTTTTTTTTTTTTTACCTTTTCTTTTAACTTTCAGAACCGTACATTTTCTATTGAAGTTTTTTGCTTCCGTTGGAAAAATAGTACATGTAAAATTAATATACATATATATATATATATTGACAGGTAGAATAAAATAAAATATGGGCAAGTTGAGCTTTTCCAAACAATATGACGTAAACTCTGAACACAAATATAAAAGATTTAGATATGTCCATAAAAATGTACCAGGAGGAGATATTGTCCTCTCCGATATCTTGCTGGTGGTGTCGCTGATGCATTATCCCATTGTTGAATCCTTAAAAACTAAAACTGATTGTTGCTCTTGATGGATGTGAATGAATATGGTTTGTAGAATCAGAGAAAGTGATGGCAACTCAATGGTTTGTGGGTTTTTTGGTTTTTTTTTTGTTGGTTCCCTCGAGCTTATCCTGATTTCTTGTCCCAGTAATAATAGGGTATCATTACCTAGGAAGATATGATAGGACTCAAATTCTAATTCGACGGAGCCATTTCCTACTATTTTAAGTGTATTAACAGATTTTAGATTTGTGAACCCACGATCCTGTCTGTTTTATAAAGATTAATGAGACTTAAATAATGATCCAATAATTAGAAATTTCATAAGTATTAATATCAAAATAGTAGAAGCTTGTTTCGATGGAGTGCATAAGGTTTTTTTTTTTTTTTTTTAAATAAATCACAGGTATCTGGGAAAAATACATAAATTTAATTTATTGTAATTCCGCGTGCTGCTAAGTGTGAATGTAATTTCATCATTAAATTTATTTTACAATAAAAGATCAGTGAATCCTAAAGTTAATTAAAAAGATACATGATAAAATCTTTTTAATGTTATTTTATTATAAATATCGTCGCATTAAATATTTTTCATTCCATTAACTTTTTTATTAATACAATATTTTTATAATAAAAATTCTATAACATTTTATTGAGTTATTTTGATCCTAAGATAGTATTTTTTTTTTTTTTTGATGTGTACATTCACCATTCCACAACAGTTTCATTTTACTTTGAATTGCATGTCCTCGAAGGAACATAGTATTATTTTTTTTTTCTTTTTAATAGCATAAGTAGATGAATTGTGAAAAAAAAAAAATAATAGAGAATAGAAAGATGTATATAGTCGATCGCATTTAGTGGGATAAAGATTTAACGGTTATTGTTGTAGACTACTCTTCTGACACTCCTAAGTTATGAATTGATTAAAATATATAATTACATGGACCGTGGATCAAACATTTAATCAAAGATAGTTTATTTAAGATGTTCAACATTAATAAAAAAAAAAAATGCGAGAAAAGATTTGAGGCCCCACACAAAGCAAATGGAGAATGGCAATTTACTTCATTAAAATAGTTTTCTTCCATTTTCTCATTCAAAAACATCATAAGCTTTGTCTTTCCTAAACTGCAAGATACAATGATCTTTTCCCATTATGCTCTTCCCACACGTGTTATATTTAATTACGATTTCATTGCATTAATATTCATATAGAATTTTGTGCCCCCGCATTTTCCATTTTTGAAGGAATCTTTTACTAATTGTATTCTTTAAATTTATTAGTCTGGCCCTCCTGGTCATGGGCCCGATGTTTAGATTAAAGCATGGCCTCAGGAATTTTATGTTTTAACCCGTTGATTTTTAAAATTATATTTTAATTAATTTAATTAAAAATTATCAAATTATAATTTGCTACTAAAGAACCTATAGCTATAGGAAGGGTTTTTTTGTTTGTTTTTTTTTGGGTCCAATAGGAGGCCCATAGATTTAGGGTTCCACAATGTAGTGCAACTTTCTCATATAACTAGGAAAGTAATTCAGTCACCCTTACCTTTGCTTGCGCAGGGGAGATGGTGTTTGATATTTTGATTTATGCTTCTTTTGTATTAAAAGTTTAAATTCATTTTTTAATGTTTTAACAGTTTTCTATGTAAAATTTATTTAAATACTCTTGACTTTTAATCATTTAAAAATATTTTTAAATTTTAAAACTTATTTTTAGTGCTTGATGTTGTATTTTCATTGTGTAATTTGAAAATTTATTTCTAGAATTGAATTGAATCCATATTTATTGAATTAGTATTTTAAATTATATATATACATAATCTCAAAACGAAATGTCAAAATATTTCATATACCAACTAGACCTGAACTAACATCTTATTTGGGAGGAAAAATAAAGTTGAAAGTAAAACATTGTAAGTTTTTCTTATTGTGATATAAAAATCTTATAAATAATCTCCCAAAAAAAAAAAAAAAAAGACCCAAAATAATCATATCTAACAAAATTATGTTGCGTTTCATAAATCAAATTTAGAACAAAGGTATTATATGTTTCCCTTTTTCTTTTAAAACAAAGATTTGCATCATTCCCCAAAACATTGAAATTTAATGAGTACGAAAATTTTAAAAAGTAAAAAAAAAAAAAAAAACATATAATTCATCGATATGATTGAATTTACATATGAAATCAACAACTTCGAAGTAAATACTTATGTCAACAATTTCGATTTTACCTCAATAAAAACTTTGGAAATATTAGTTTATCCCTTCGCGGAATCCTACAATTCATTGGCCCCCGAATTTTGACTCATTAGTTCTAACACAGTCGATAGCATGTAGTACTCGATTATGGGATCAGAGGTTCCAGAGTAATTTGTGCCACCCTTTAATGGAACAAACATGTCCTTCGAGGCACGAGTACATGTTCTGGAACTAGTACTACATTGACCCTCGGTGGATGTCGTCGTTGCATCCTTTGTGATATCACGGTCCTCCGATTTTGCTTGATCCCCGTTGCCGTTGCCGTTGCCGTTGACGATTGGCTTGTCATCAGCAGGTGCAGATGAATTGATGGTTGTGTTGGTGTGACCCAAACATTGTCCCATTGTTGACGAAGTTGAATGTCAAGAATGAGCTCTTGGCAGGATTAAGGGCGGCTGGTTTTTGGTTTTCCTGGATGGGATAGGAATACGATTCAGAAATCTTGATTCCACTTCCCTAACACCAAACAACCTCTTAGTCCTAGAGGTGGATAAGAGAGGGGCAAAGCCCTTTGTTATGGGATGAGTTAAGAAATATTTACCAAAAAGAGGAAACCCAACTCCAAAAGGAAATCAAGTCTGTCGGATGAAGCTAAACAAAAAAATGAAATCATGCCCTCTCACAAACCAAAGGAAATTCTCTCGGCTAGTGCAAAATCAAGTAAGAGAAAAATGGAAATGACCCCATTACCAGATTTGGTTTCGTGGTTTTAGTCAACGATGACTCGGGCTAACCTCCACACACTTTCCAATCAAGGGAAATGGGCTTCTTTTTCTTTTGTTGGACCCACAACTATGGACTTTTATTGGGCTCTCCAAGAGATGGGAAATCTAGCACACCAATGACCATTTTTTTCATACTTTGACCACGGCTATTTGGTTACTTGATTAATCGATATATACATATACATACATATATATATATATATATATATCCTAATGGCAATTATCACTAATTTGCGACGACTGTGAAAGATTATATATGAATTTCTTAAATTTTCACTATAAATTTTAATTAAGTTTACTTTAAAATATATAATAATCGGGTCATTGAATTGAAGTTGATGATGAACTCATGTCCCACCCTTCCAGGACCACGGCCTATCTTGCTTCCGTTCAGGATGAACAGACTCAATTCTATAATTTATTTATTTCTTTTAGATTACGAATTTGTTGTGTGCGCAAAATATTCTTGGATCAAAATAGTACAAGAGTATATAGAAAAAATAGGTATTGGGAGAATTTTATCCATTAATAGTTTAATTCGATTTAGAATGAATTTAGTTAAAGTCAATATGATTAATGAATACCGGTTGTTTATCCCAAAAAGAAATAATTCGAGTTTTGAGCATATAGCTCTTTCATGGCTTCTGCCCTGTAATATTGTGTCAAAGCATCAGAGCTTTGAGCATAGATTTTGCTAGCTACCTGATATCACTGAAGTACAGTTCTTGTTTTTAGAAGTAGTAGAGCTGCTTGACGACAAGGGTGGATTTAGAAGAACTCCTTGTCACCGTTAGATCTGATGCAGCCGTTGATCTTGTTGACTTCGTAGTCTTAGACGCCGAGCGACAAGCCTGCCCCATTCTGTGGCTGTTTGATCAATCAAGAAAAATTGGATAGGCCAGAGACAGATTTTTGCTAGGGCTTTTGGTCATTAATTATAAAGAGTCGTGATTGACTGTAAATTGATATTTTTTTCCCTAATTTTCTTAATCTAAATATTTTGGGAAACATTGATTATGTTTAGTAACGCCAATTAAGAAAAAAAGGATTATTCTAATATATATATTATTTATAACAAGTAAGAGATATTGAAGTGACTACATTATTATTATTATTATTATTATTATTATTATTTTGCTTGGCATGAAAAAAAATAAAATTTGAACCTTAAACCTTTGTTTTAATATTTTATTTACATCAAATCAAAACCTATGGTCAGGTGAAACCATAAACCATGAGAGATTTCATGGCGGGTAAATGATAATATTCATGCATGTCATACATCAATGTACCAAACAATGGTACCAAAATTATGGTCTTGTATATTAGAGCTATGGTCGCTCATAGTTTGGTATTGAATCATTTACCAAAATTGAATTAATTTTCTCAAATTTAT
Source organism: Dillenia turbinata (assembly GCA_037126225.1). NCBI lineage: Eukaryota > Viridiplantae > Streptophyta > Magnoliopsida > Dilleniales > Dilleniaceae > Dillenia > Dillenia turbinata. The sequence goes on from JBAMMX010000007.1 coordinate 2,075,837, forward strand.
TATTATTGTTAAATTGTAATATATATATATATATATGTATTGAATTTTAATTATGAAATTAAAAATATAAATAATATTCAATAATCTCAAAACTATTTTCATTCAGAGGCATTTGATTGATCATTTTATTATCATGCCAGATGATCAGATTTCCTTGATTACAAATAGATTGAAAGTGACCAGAAATAAATTGGAAGTGACATATAATTAGTGAAATCTCTTTGTTCGAAGATAATTTAAAAGGGACAGTAAAATAAAACTACTTATAATTTTAAAACTAAAATTAAGATTTTGCAAACTTTTGTTTATTCAATTGTTTCATGTAATAATACAGAAAAAGTGCTGTATCGTTTGTCCAGAAATCAAAAGATATGTTAATATGCAAAAGCAATGAAATATGCAATTCTTACTAAAATCCTATTAGTAAAATTTCTAGTTGAAATAAAATATAAATAAATTTCAACATAATACTCCTAACGCGGGACGGAAAAAAAAAAAAAAAAAAAAAAACAAAACAACAACATCGTTAGTGATGGGATGGGACATAACTTCAAAGGGCCAGTACCTGAAAAGGACACACATGAGACCCACGAAGAATAACTACCGACTGATAAGCAAACACAAATGACTGTTCCCTATGATCATTTGATGGATCTACCGAAGAGTTTTAGTCGCCTCATCTTCCGAACGAAATGTTTTAATCGTCTCGCTTACTGGACGAAATTTATCAAATGAGAGTAATTTTTCCGATCGGATATTCGGCCACGGGCCCATCCAATGAGCAAGTTCCGAAAGTTCCATACCGATCGAATGATTAACCGAAAGCCAACGGCCTTATCGATCCTTAGAAAAGGCCGGAACGCCCCAATGACTTTTATTCTCTTCTTAAAAACGACATCCTGAGATCTTTCAGTTAAGTAAAAGCTCTCCCCATGAAACGAAAATTCTCATACGATAAAGATCACAATCGTTTCGGAATATTGAATTCCCGAAATTTCCGAATCGACTCGATTAGGAAAGTAGGGTTGAAACACCCTAATAGCAGACGACTCTCGTAGATATAAGATACCCTCAGACCCTCTAAATCCGGTATACTCTTAGTCTTACACTTTAGATACTCTAATCACAGAGAACCTCTCCTCTAATAAATTGGCGCCGTCTGTAGGAACAGACTAGAGCAACCTCCTTTACAGAACCAGCAAATCACTTACGCTATCATGCCTCAAAAAAGAAAAATCGGGACAACTTCAAAAGTCACCCCCACTGTAGAAAGGCTCACCGCAACACCCTCTGAGGCCACCCTTTCTATGGCTCCTGATCACTCTATTCGTGATCGTGTGGTTTCCCCACGACCATCTCATCCGGAGCAGACTCTACAGCCTGTAACTCAACGGACTTCTTACTCGCATATTCCCTGATCCTATCGTACGATGGGCCTCAGTCGCCCTGATCTTACCGATCGAACGTGTTATCAATAAGAGATAGAACTCCCCAAACGGGTGGATACGACCATAACATCTAAAGTTTCCTATCATACGATGAGACTCAGTCGCCCTAATCTTATTGATTGAACGTGTCATCAAAATGAGACGAAACTCCCCAAACGGGTGGACACGACCCCTCTATCTAAAAGTTTTCTATCGTACGGCGGGTCTAAATTGGCCAAATCCTATCAATCAAACGTGTCATCAATAAAGGATGGAACTCGCCGAACGGGTGGACACGGCCCCCCAATCTAAAGTTTCCTATCGTCTGAACGTGTTATCAATAAGGGATGAAATTCTCCGAATGAGTTGACACGACCCCTCTATCTAAAAGTTTCTTATCGTGCGATGGGGCTAAGTCGCCTAAATCCTATCAATCGAACGTGTCATCAATAAGGGATGAAACTCCCCGAACGAGCGGACACGACCATAATATCTAAAGTTTCCAATCATACGATAGGTCTCAGTCGCTCTCAGTCGCCCTGATCTTACCAATCGAATGTGTCATCAAAATGAGATGGAACTCTCCGAACGGGTGGATATGACAACTCTATCTAAAAATTTCTTATTGTAAGGCGGGTTTAAGTCATCCAGATCCTATCAATCGAATGTGTTATCAATAAATGATGGAATTCTTCAAATGGGTGAACACGTCCCCCCAATCTAAAGTTTCCTATCATTCGAACGTGTTATAAATAAGTGATGAAACTCCTTAAACGGGTGAACACGATCCCTCTATCTAAAAGTTTCCTATCGTATGATGGGCCTAAATCACCCAGATCCTATCAATCGAATGTGTTATCAATAAAAGATAGAACTTTCCGAACGGGTGGACACGGCCACCCAATCTATAGTTTCCTATCGTTCGAATGTGTTATCAATAAGGGATGAAACTCTCTGAATGAGTGGATATGACCCTCTATCTAAAAATTTCCTATCGCACGACGGGGTTAATTCGCTCAGATCCTATCGATCGAACGTGTTATCAATAAGGGATGGAACTTCTCGAACATGGCTTTCCAATCTAAAGTTTCCTATCGTTCGAACGTGTTATCAATAAGGGATGAAACTCACTGAACGGGTGAACATGACCCATCTATCTAAAAGTTTCTTATCGTACGACGGGTCTAAATCGGTCAGATTCTATCGTTCGAACGTATTATTAATAAGAGATGAAACTACCCAAATAAGCAGACACGACCCTAATATCAATCGCTTCCTATCGTACAATGATCCTATTAGACTAATGTAATAAGAGCGCTCACAGTGAATAACAAGCCAAACTCTATCGTTGATAAAATTACCCGAAGGGCATTGGAATATAAAGTCTTAAACAGATGTTACACAGGAAAGATCATGGGATTTCACGAAGAGCAGATCCCCTTACAGCCGGGACCATAGTAGAGGCTTCAGGTACAACAGTTGACCCCTGGGCCACAGTATCTCCCTCAACTGGAGGCAAGGTATCGCTTAGACCCATCCGGCGGATTATCTTTTCGGCGCACTTCAATCTCTCGGTCCACTTGCGCTGGGAATCCTTAAGGGCAATGGCATCCGTTGTACGAATTTTCTCTAGATCAGCTATTTTATGCTTCGTTGCCCGAAAAGACTCTTCACGCAGCTGGGCCAATTTCTCAATTGAATGGAGATGTGCTTCGCATACCTTGAACTCCGACTCTAGTCTCTCGCATCGCTTGCTTAACCCAGCTACGTATCATTCCAAGTAATCTACCACCTGCCTCCTCTGTCGTTTTTGAAATTCTGCCAAAGTCATTGTCTGAAGAGAAGACGAGATAAAAAAAAGCAGGAATGAAGGAAAAACCGAACAGATGTAAAGAGGGTGATACCATCAAACCGAAAAACTTAAAGGCCCCACTAACTTGCTCTTGTGACATCCTATGCAGATTGAGATCGTACTGATGGAAGTCCAACCAGTTTACGATTCGGTCCGTCTTAGCCAAATTTATATAACTGTATTGCATATCCCCAACACAAACCGTAATAGTCTCTCGCTCTTTCGAGCCTTTCCGCTTATCAAAGGACCGAACAGGAATAATAGGTGGCAGGACGCTTCCATCAGGAACTTTGTGTTTCCCCTTGCGAAAAGGCCAAACTGGTACAACTAAAGAAGACCCTGCCATCTCTTCTGACATTACCCTGGGGGTATCCAGTCTTACTATGGCGCTAGGCGAAGAACAGCTTCCCAATCCTCTGGGTTCATCCATTACAACACTCTCGTTGTGTGGGAATCCGTTTCCCTCCAACACGATATTCTCTATCGGTGCGACCGAGCCTGAATGATCAGGCGAAGCGACCAACACACGTTCCGGTAGGGACGAAGGTAGTAGAGTCTTTCACCACTTGGATAAAGGAGGTGAAGACTCCATGAGGGTTTTAGACGCCTCGATGGACTCCTGAGGATACCTCTTCGTGCTCGATCGAACTTGCCTATCGATAACCTTTTCTAGTACAACGTTGTCAAAAAGTTTCAAAGAGTCAGCTAACTCGATCTTCCCTCTTTCCAACAAGAGAGACCTGTCGACTTTACTTTTCTTCCTGATCAGCAAACCAACTAAAGACAGTATCTGGTCCTCTAGCAAGGAGTCGACCTATATACTTCGACCAGTAGACTTACAATAGCCGCCTACGAACTGAACGAGGTGGCCATGCTTAAATACGGCAGGAGGGTTTAGTCCTAAAAAAGGCTCCTCTTTGACGTCAGGAAGTACATGGACACGACTCTTATCCGAGAACTCTACGAAGAAAAACTTATGCATCCAATTCTTGTCGATTGACTCCTTATAACAGAATCTCCAGTTAGACTAGGGTTGATTCTGTAGTTTGTATCAACCCTTGGTTGAGTCGCTATTTCCACATCTTATCAAGATAAAAACAGACGACAAGATGTCGAAATCGAAATGAAAAAGACAAAACCCTAGCAGAGAAGCCATGACAGCCACCAAACGCCAAACACTTGGAATTAGGAGAGTTGAGAATATGTTATAACGGCGTAGTACCTCCGCAAAAGGACCTTTATATGGAACTTTTAATCCATATTTAACCGATTGGTGGTATATCGGTACACACCCCTCCGGTGTCATGTTAGCCCTATTGGCATCTGTGGCAGACACCAAAGTGTAATCATCTCCCATCAGTATATCAGTCTTGACTTTTTGAAGCTCATTTACGAACATGGTGTTCGCAATATCGCCGATGCCCGGGTAACCTTGAGTAGTGGACGTTTTCATCATTACTTTCAGAAATGACTTCCCTGATGGCTCTTGAGGATGAAAAGGGGATGAAGGTGCCTGGTGCACATGAATAGATGGTCTTATATAAACGCCAAGAGATAATCTGTATACCCCAACGACAACACATGGTGTGAATACGTAAACAAAAAATGGGTACTCATGGTACCTTTCTCGCGAAACTGTACCCTGAGTAGGGGGAAAATAATGAGACATAGCTCTAAGCCCAATTTGAAGGGTCAGCACCGGTGCTATGTTAGCCCTATCGACATCTGTAGCAGACACCAAAGTGTAATAATCTCTCATCAGCATATCAGTCTTGACTTTTTGAAGCTCATTTACGAACATGGTGTTCGCAATATCGCCGATGCCCGGGTAACCTTGAGTAGTGGACGTTTTCATCATTACTTTCAGAAATGACTTCCTTGATGGCTCTTGAGGATGAAAAGGGGATGAAGGTGCCTGGTGCACATGAATAGATGGTCTTATATAAACGCCAAGAGATAATCTGTATACCCCAACGACAACACATGGTGTGAATACGTAAACAAAAAATGGGTACTCATGGTACCTATCTCACGAAACTGTATCTTGAGTAGGGGGAAAATAATGAGACATAGCTCTAAGCCCAATTTGAAGGGTCAGCATCGGTGCCATGTTAGCCCTATCGGCATCTGTGGCAGACACCAAAGTGTAATCATCTCTCATCAGCATATCAGTCTTGACTTTTTGAAGCTCATTTACGAACATGGTGCTCGTAATATCGCCGATGCCCGGGTAACTTTGAGTAGTGGATGTTTTCCCCATTACTTTTAGAAATGACTTCCCTGATGGCTCTTGAGGAAAAAAAGGGGATGAAGGTGCCTGGTGCATGCGAACAAATGGTCTTATATAAACGCCAAGAGATAATTTGCATACCCCAACGACAACACATGGTGTCAATACGTAAACAAAAAATGGATACTCATGGTACCTTTCTCGCGAAACTGCACCCTGAATAGGGGGCAAATGATAAGACATAGCTCTAAGCCTAATTTGAAGGGTCAACACCTGAAAGGCTCACACAGGAGGCCAACAAAGGACAGCTATCGATCGATGAGCAATCACAAACGACTGTTCCCTATGATCATTCGACGGATCTACCGAGGAGTTTTAGTCTCCTCATCTTCCAAACGAAGGGTCTTAGTCGTCCCGCTTACCGAACTAAATTTATCAAGTGAGAATAATTTTTCCGATCGGATATTCGGCCACGGGCCCATTGAATGAGCAAGCCCCGAGGGTTCCATACTGATCGAATGATTAATCGAAGGCCAATGGCCTTATCGATTCTCAGAAAAGGCCGGAGCGCCCCAACGACTTTTATTCTCTGTATAAAAACGGTATCCCCCGTATCTTTCAGTTAAAAAAAGGATCTCTCCAAAAAATGAAAGTTTTCATACGATAAAGATCACGATTGTTTCGGAATATTAAACTCCCAAGATTTGCGGATCGACTCGATAAAGAAAGTAGAGTTGAAACACCCCAATAGCATATTAGAGTTGAAATACCCCAATAGCATATGACTCTTGCAGGTATAAAATACCCTCAAACCCTCTAATCAAATACGCTCTCTTATCTTTACACTTTGGGTACTCTAATCACAGAGAACCTTTCACTCCTTGAACTCTCATTCTGTTTTTTTTTTATATTTAAAAATCGCTCTTTTTGACTTGAGTATCAAAACCTTCTCGTCCGAATACCTTCTGACGATTTTTGTAGATTTCACATCCTCTAGATAATGACCATTTAAATCGATAAAGAGTCGTATCTGTAGAGTTGTAACACATCTCCATCGATGAGAATGGATAAGTAATTTGTGAGTTGGGGGATTTTGATCATGATCTGACGGCTTATATTCGTTCTATGTTCGTCCGATCCCACAGCTCCCCATCTCTCTGAGTCTCTCTCTCTCCCACTGCATATTCCCACCCCACATCATCCGACCACCTCACTCCCAAATCTCTCTCTCTCTCAGATCTTCTTCCCCAAAATTTCAATGGATCCCGTGAATGTTTGGGGAATTACTCCACTTGCAGAAGCAAACCAGAAATCTTCGACCGGATCCCGTAAATGTTTGGGGAAATACGCCACTTGCAGAAGCAGATCCAGAAATCTTCGACCTAATCGAGAGGGAAAAACGCCGGCAATGCCGAGGCATCGAGCTCATTGCCTCTGAAAACTTTATTTCCTTCGCTGTCATGGATGCCCTCGTACCTATATAATCGCACCTTCTTCGCGGCACAGAAAAACATAATTGCGCCCACATCTTCTAAGCAGCCGAGGCACTCACTTCTTCTCTCTAGATCGCCTCCCAAGTACTCTCTCTCTCTCTCTCTCTAAAATTAATCAATTGATTTTTGACGGTCTGGTATTACAGACGCAGCGGAAGAAAACATGGCGGTGTACGCAGCGATGAAGCCAACGAAGCCTGGCCTCGAGGAGCCTTCACAAGATTCGCATCCCTCTATCCTCCAAGCATGTCAAAAACCTCGAGAAAGGTCTATTTTCCAACATACAACTAGGGTTTTATGTATTTGTCAATACGTTTCATTTGCTTATATCATCCGAGGTTGTTTCGTAGTACAACTGTTTGTCCTTGGATCTCTTTTTTTCTTTAATATGTATGACTTTGTTGGCTCTGACTTCTTTCCTTTCTCTGACTTAACATTTAGTAATTGATTAAGTTGGAAAATCTGCTGCTTAGTTGTCGAGATTATGTTGTTACTGAATGTTCTGTTGTAAGATTAGACTTGTCTTAACTTAATATGATTTTATCTTACCGTTCCCATGAGAAATAAAGGGGCATAAGTTAGACTACAGAATCCATGGTGAAATTTAGTCAATTAACTTCTCATCTTCCTAGGTTTCGTAGATTTGTCTATTGGACCTTTTTTTTCTCTTTCTATTTAATTGAAGCTGTAGTCTTCCAACTATTAGGTGATCTTCATAAACATAATAGGGGAAATTTGAGATATTTCTGCATTGGTAGTGGAGGCATATGTTGAACACAAACGCAACATGAACTTCCTTTTAGTTACTTTGTTGTGGCATTACGATGCGGCTGCACTTCATCTTCACAGATGTGGACATTTGTTCTAATCTTATGAATGAATCTTTGCTAATGCTTGTGAGCGAACCTCCATGTGAAATAGTGTTACTTCCTCTTGGTATTCTGCATTGTGAGGAATAGTTTAGTATTATCTGAAACTCATAAGTAAATAAACCTATTATCTGAATGCTACATACTGTTGCTGAGTAAAGTTTATGGGTTTAGGCATGAAGTTGCCCAAAATCCTTTGTTCATAATGCCTGAGGACACTATAAGAAAAATAGATATCAGCGACAGAAATATCTATCATTGATACTTAAATTTCTGTCGCTAATACTTTTAGCGATTGAAAATTCCGTCTCTAAAAGTCACATCGCTAATTTAGCGATGAAAATTTTCCGTCGCTAAGAAAATTAGTCGGTAATCCGTCGCTAATTCGTCGATAATTTAGTTTTTATTTTTCTAGTTATTCCTAATTACCAACGGATTATTAGCGACGAAAATAATCTATCACTGAAGTGAGTAAAAACTAACCCAAGCGCACAAGCCCGGACGACCGGCCCGGCTGCCTGATCAGACCCGACCGCCTGTTCATCTGCCCTTTTTTAATTTGTTGTAAAAATGCTCACATTCAGATTTAAACCTGGGTGTAAGAGAAAGATATTGAGAGCTTTAACCATATGTCACCATCACATTTGTGTTATTAGTTTTTCTTTTTTTATTTTTATACTTTCTTTCTAACTTTTAATATTAAAAATACGATACCCTAATTTAAAAAATATAAAATTTTATTTAGTAAAAATATTAAATTATATTTAAAAAATATAAAATTATATTTAATAAAAACAAAAAATTATATTTAATAAAAATACAAAATTATATTTAATAAAAATACAAAATTATATTTAATAAAAACAAAAAATTATTTTTAATAAAAACAAAAAATTATATTTAATAAAAATACAAAATTATATTTAATAAAAATACAAAATTATATTTAATAAAAACACAAAATTATATTTAATAAAAATATAAAATTATATTTAATAAAAACAAAAAGTTATATTTAATAACACACAAAATCATATTTAATTAAAATACAAAATTATATTTAATAAAAAAATTATATTTAATAAAAACTCAAAATTATATTTAATAAAAACAAAAAATAATATTTAATAAAAATACAAAATTATATTTAATAAAATCAAAAAATTATATTTAATAAAAAGAAAAAATTATATTTAATAAAAACACAAAATTATATTTAATAAAAAAATTATATTTAATAAAAAGAAAAAATTATATTTAATAAAAACACAAAATTATATTCAACAAAAACACAAAATTATATTTAATAAAAATAAAAAATTATATTTAACCAAAACAAAATTTATTTTCAAGTTTTAGCGACGAAAAAATTAGCGACGGATTTTTTCGTCGCTAATTTGTTCAAAAAAGTTTTAACCATGGATTTAGCGACAGAAAAATTAGCGGTAGATTTTTCCGTCGCTAATCTGTCCAAAAAAGTTTTAGCGACGGAATTTTCCGTCGCTAATTTTAGTGAGGGATTTAGCGACGGAACAATTAGCGACGGATTTTTTCGTCCATAAATCCGTCACTAAATTTTTCGACATTAATCCGTCACAAATCTTTTTTTCGTCGGTAATTTTCGTCACTGAATGACTATTTTTTTGTAGTGGTAGACCCTATTCCAGTTTTATCTTTGTTCTTTGTTTTGTGCTTTCTTGTCTTGTAGTTTTACTCTTAGTGTAGAGGTAAAAGGTGGTCTTCGCCCTTCCTTGCCATTAGGTGTGTTGTAAGCAGGTCGTTGTTGGGGTTCGTGATTTTATTTATGTTCCTTGATATGTACAGTTACATTCATGTTTTTGCATAATCTTTCGATCAGATCCACCCTCCTTTTTGCTTGAATTTCCTTTGGACAGTTATACTAATTTCTATTTATTTGTTTGTATATTTGTAGTGTGTGCTGATCTTGTTCGTGGTGCCAAGGACAAGAGGCTGAAAGTTGAGGGCCCTGTGAGAATACCCACTGAGGTTCTTCACATCACTACTAGGAAGTCTCCTTGTGGTGAAGGTATAATTTTTGTTTTGAGAAGTTTCTTTTTTCAGATCACCGAATGTTTATAGTGTCTCCCCTTTACATGAATTTGTTTTGGCTCCTCTCAAAATTGTGGAGCTTGTATATGTATTATGTACAAGTGAATTTGACAAAGAAGTCTATGTCTATGGAGTTGCTCTACAAATGGGACAAGAGGGTGTGGTCAAGGGCATCAACCATTGGTCAATACATTGGACATGAAATCCGTGACCACACTTGAGAAGAATTCTACACTCGTCTCCGTTCTTCAACTCCTCCAAGCAAATCGCACACTTGTCTTCATCCTTCCCACACCTGCTCCGCTCATTCTTATTGTACTCGAAGTGGTATCATTCGGGAGAGTCAACGTCGGAGGACTTGGCGTCATGGGCGGTGGAGGCGGTGGTAGCGAGGGACGATGATTAAATGTTGGTTCCCATGTGCCGAGGCACCAAATAGCGTAGCAAACCCAGATAAAGATTATCATTGGGGAGATGAAGAATTCAAAGTAAGCCCACAACGAGCTGAATAAATCAGCATCATCAATGGCGGGTGAAGGAACTGGAGGATTCAATACTAGAGGATGCATTCTCTTTAAGAAAGCCTCTCGTATATGTCCTATGCCATGTCAATGAGAGAGTGATTTTGTGATTGTTTGGGTGAGAGTCCCCTTCGGTTTACTTTGTGTATGCCGACCAGACTTTTACAAAGTTTAGGACTTTGTTAACTGCGGGTGCTTTTGTTGTTTATCCAAATTTTTGCAGTCTAAGTGATAGAATTAAAATCGTGAGAAATTTTATTATAGATTTAACATCTAGGTATATTTTTAATATCATCGTCGGATCTTTGTTATTAAAATTTTTTCCCTATAACTTTTAGCTATATATAATCGCTTATATTTTCAAATTAAATCTCTAAAGTACTATTATATGGGGTTATTTCCTTGAATAGAGTGATTTTTCAAAAAAATCTCTGAAATGGGGTGTTTTTTTTTTTGTATTCCCATACCCCCCCTCTAAAAAAAAAGCCCCGATCCCCCCCCCCTCTAATTTCTTTAATAAATTTTTAAATTTTTTAAATTTTTATAAAAATTTAAAATTAATAAAAAATTAAATATTATTAAAAATTAATTAAAAAATTAATAATTAAAAAAAACATATAATTAATAAAAAATTAATCAATAAATTTTTATTACTCATCATAAAGGATTTCAAATGAGACATATTTTTATTAAAAATAAATCACTGGTTTAGAAATTATCATCGAAATCTGAAAATTCAACATCTCATGGGTTTCAATTTCTTTTTTTATAATAAATATTTTCTTGAAATTTTTATACCATTTTAAATTTGTTATTTTGTAAATTAATTAGAGATTGAATTTTTAGATTTTAGTGATAGTTTTAAACTAGTGGTCTATTTTTTGTAATAAAAGCATGCCTCATTTGGAATCCTTTTACAGTTAATTAATAAAAATTTATTGATTATTTTTTTATTAATTATATGTTTTTTAATTAATAATTTTTTTAATTTTTTTTTTTAATTTTTATTTTTGATTAATTTGTTTATAATTTTTAATAATATTAATTAGTATTTAATTTTTAATTAATTTTTAAATTTTTACAAAAATTAAAAAATTTCAAAAATTAAAAAAAAAAAGAATAGAGAAAGCGAGATCCGTGATCCCGCCCCCTATTCTGGAATACAAAAAAAAAAACACCCCATTTGGGAGATTTTTTTGAAAAATCACTCTATTCAAGGAAATAACCCCTATTATATGGGTCAGATAAATCAAAAATCAAATAATTAAAAAAATTAGTCAAGAACCAAAATTCTACATTACAGATTTTATCATAAAAAATGAGAAACTTTCCAAGTAACTAAAAAATTTTTGAAAACCTGAATATAATTAAATATTTTTAATTTTTGACTCATTGGATTTCGATATCATTCATGTCAGTGATGGGACCACGGGTAAAAAAGTTATATTTGTCCCCCTCGTATCGGAGGTGCGCAGATCGACTTTATGTCAGATTTAGGATAAGGAAAAATCTCCCAAATAAAAAATATTCAAATTTAACCCTTATAAACAAAATACAATACCCGCCTTATTACACTTAACCTTCAATAGTTTATATTTATTAAATATGAGCTATGTGTTATCATAGCTTAGTATCATAACCATTTTTTTTTGTGTATGTTATGCATTGATACATTTAATTGTCATACTTGATCCTGAAATTCCAAAAAAAAAAAAAGTACATACAAACACTATATGAAAAACAACTTCATATATATGTGTGTGATTTTCGTAAAATTGCAACCAATAAATATCTATATGCAAGAAAAGTCAAACTGATCAAACTTTTAGTATTGGATTCTGGTAAGATTAAAATTAAACATAATTAGAAGAATAAATTTTAATTAAAATAAAAATGAACATATTTGAGCCTCCATTCAGAAAATTTCTAACTAGGTTGCCGGGCACTTACCCCAGGAAGTCACTGGCCCATGCCGAGCTTTATTATTACTTTTTAATAAAAAGAAAAAAAAAATGAAAAAGTGTCCTTCGGGGCCATGGAAAATAATACCCTTGTTATTTTAATAAATTAATAATTTTTATCATAATTTGTCTTTAAACCAAATAATATTTAATATGCAATTGCAAAAGGGAAGTCCAAAATGTGTGTGTGTTTTTTTCAATCAGTTTAGAAAATTTTAGGTTATTTTTAGCTGAAATTAGATTAGGTTTTCGATTAAACAATTATTAATAAAATAATAATTTAATCTTTTTTACCAAGAAATTTGATTATTATTTGTTAAATTCATATAGAAAATCGCTTTATTCATAAAATATTATGAATGAAATTAAAAAAAAAAAAAAAAAAAAAAAAAAAAAAACTTAAGGCAAGTTAAAGACATCTAAATGTGCGTTTAGCTAATTAAAGAAAATAAAAGAGAGATTCTTTAGACTTTCAAAGAACAAGAATTGTTTTGAGTGCAAGTTTTTGCAAGAGCACAAAATAAATAAATAAAACTAAAGAAAAAAAATGGAAATCCGTAAAGCTAATTAAGGTTGGACAAATCAAATCATTCATTAATTCAACTGGATCCCAAGTGTGTTCTGAAGCCTAAACTGAATTCTACACATCGGACAAGTCGGATGAATCATCAACCAATGATCAATGCACCGGACGTGAAAAATATGATCACACTTGGGAAGAACCCTACACTTGTCTCCATGCTTCAACTCGTCCAAGCAAATCAAACACTCTCCAACTGCTCCTCTAGACAACCTGGGATCATTCTGGTTGTAGTCGAAAACACGAGTTTCGATCTTGGTTGGGAGATTATTCATCTTAGGAGGTGGTCTAGGTCTAGGTCTAGGTGATTCATCCTCTTGTACGATGATAATGATGTGTGACGGAGATGATGGCAAGGAGCGTTGATGATCACTGGTTTGTCCATCATTGTCCTCGGACTCGTATGGTAACTCTTTGCAGCATAACTCGAGGATACGACAACTAAGAAACCCGATGAAGCAGATAATCGCTGGCACCGCAAAGGAAAGGACCACCCATGGATGATCATCATTGGTTGGGGGAGGAGCAGGATTGGAACCCATAATACCCATTGTCATTCTGCTTCTTTTTCTTGAGCGAGAACCTAGCTAATGCAAGCTTACTATACATGTCAATCATATATATATTGGGAATTTCTATAATCCCTTGGCCATTGTTTTGATACCCATGAAATTATTTAAAAAAAAAAAAGAAATTTCCATATTTTTTACCAACAAAAATTAGAAACAAAATATTAAGTCATATTTCAAGATTTTGTTACTAATTTGCCGTGACTATCTTCTAAATGTTGTACAGGACTATTTACGCCATGCGTATTGTGGATTGTCAAATAATGTTTCATCGTACTTAAAAAAAAAAAGAAAAGAAAAGAAAATGAAACCCTGAATGAGATGTCATTCAAAATTAAACCCTTTTGTTTAATAAATTTAACCTTCGAGTCCATAATAATAAAGCCTCCAATGATGATAATCTATAATTCTTGTTGGACTTTGATTACTTTTTAAGCACCGGGAATGATCAGTGAATTAGAATAAAAAATGATACTGAAATTTATATGATTTATTTAAATTAATAAAATAAAAATAAGATTTAAAAATGAAAACTTAAATTATAGAGTTTTTTAAATTTTTTATTTTAAATTAAACACATAATTTTAGGTTAAATTGTTACTTAAATTCGATGGATTTTTCGGTACTTTTTTTCTAGATTTTTTTTTTTTTTTTGGTTACAACGTAAAATCTCCCAAATTGAGGATTATGATTATTAGTTGTTTTTATTCATAAAATATTATGAATAAAATAAAAAAAAAAACCAACCTAATCTGTCCCAATTGAAATTCAATCTCGAATCGATCAGAAAAATAATTCACAGTTGATTTGCAATCGAACCCTACATTTATCTAGAGATCATTGTGCCTCTGTGTGTATACGCATGTGGATGTGTGTGTGTGTGCGCGTCTGTGTGTGTATTCCTTAGGCTCAGCATTGATTCTGTTTTCTAGAAGAAACTGGATCTAACCTTTTGTGCCCTAGAAATGTATCTTGGGTTTCAATATTCAAATAATCTGGAAAACTTGAATTTGATTTCAATTTTTCTTCCCAATAGTGTAGTTTTTGAGGCATCAAATGCAGCCTAAACTTCACATGGATTGTTCCTGATTTGGGAAGTTTTCTTCTTCTTCTTCTTCTTTGGCTGAAATGAGAATCTACTTGTATCTATTTTCTTATCATTGACATCCTTATTTTTTCTTACCATTGTTGGCTGATACCTGTCATTCTTGAATCAACTAAGTTCAATAAGAGACCACGGATTATATTTTTGATGCTGTGGCAGAACTTGATCATCATCATTACATCTCAACATTTGCGAGTCTGTACTCTCTGTCTCTGTCTCTGTGTGTGTGTGTGTGTGTGTGTGTGTGTGGATATATGATGTGGTCATGCGTTTGATACCGCTTAACATCCAATCTTGGTCCCAAATGGTTATTACTTGGTCTCTTCCATTTGTTTTGCATAATTTTGTTTGGCCAAGTCAAGGCGCCAAGTCAAGGCACTGTGTTGTAGATGTATATTATTTTGCTTTTTCGACCATGAATCCATTTGGAACCTTAATAGGGCTACATGGTTTGAAGATTTTAAAAAGTGCAGAAGACTTGCAGCAAGTTGACTCTGCCGGCTGGTTAAATATAGGAACTGTGGATTTGCAGTTGAAGATCCAAACATCATTTGGATAGTGAGCAACCCAGGCACCTTATGTAGCCCCATTTGGTAATATGGATATGTTGACTGGTATAGTGGTGTGATGTAATGATGTTTGAGATGGGTGTTTTCCTTTACTTATTTATTTTTAAAGTATTTTGTTTTGCAACTTATCTAGTGCTTATGTTGGTGCCCTTTATGGGACTGCCTTGACTGTGAGAACTTTTAAGTAGTTTTTGCTTGGTGTAAATTAGGAAGGGACCAATTAATTTTGGATCAAGTTTGGCTTTGGTTAGGCTTATAAACCACCATAAGTTTGGCTAAAAGTTAGAGGGATCCTAAAAGCTTTGGAGTACTTGGGGACATAAAGGCAGCTTGATAGAAGTTAAATTGACTTTGCTTGAAGGGAGCACCTAATTATGACTACTATTAGAGTGGAATTCATTGACCTCAAACAAATTTATCTCATAGATAGAAACTTCCAAAATCTTTTGATTCAAGTCCAAGCATATTAATGAAATATATCTGTGAGATGAATTTGAAGACCTTACTAGGTGGGAGTATTTGCAGACATGTCTTCCAATTTCTGGTGAAAATTCTCCAATTGACTATGCTTGTGGTCTTTTCCTTTTCTTGCTAATTAAAACACAGTAGGAAACATTCAAAGGGGGGTGACATTTAGCTTTAGATTAGTAGATACCCCAACACTCTTTATGCAATTCTGAACTTTGTAACTAAATAGCTCAACGATATGAACATGGATGGATATTTGTGGATAAAACCTCTGCTTTAAAGTGAGTGCTGAGTATGCAAGTTAATATGATTACTTGACAATGAACATGGTGGTTTTGTGGATAAAACCTCTGCTTTAAAGTGAGTGCTGAGTATGCAAGTTAATATGATTACTTGACAAATAATACTTGACTGGGGGCACTTTTTAATCTTGGGATTGAGGTGAGTACATTCTTGCTATTTAGTTTTATGATTTCCAATTTGCCTAAAACTTTGATGCATATGCAAAAATGATAATAAAATTAATTTGTGATAAAAATTAAAAGAAATTACTCATAGTTGTAGTCAAATAGGTTATGTTTATTGTGGCAAAATTTCAGTTAGTTTTACCTGAAATATTATTTCCTTCATATTAAGTTAAAGCTAATCTGGAATATTAAAATTAATAGATTCTATTGTTGAGATCAATGCCCTCATCATATTTGGGATAGTAGCTAACCAAATACCATTTATTCAAGTTCGCTCTTGTCAACTAAATAACTCTGTTTTAAGGAATTTAGGAATCTGTTCGAAGTATATAGAGGCACCTAAGCCATTTAGGGTGGAAACTGCCTTCCTTGGAATATCCTACCTCATGTGACAGCATTTGGGGATTGGGATCAATCTCCTCTGCATTTTCTTAGCCGGCTATTTATTCCAACACCTTGTATGCAAGCATAAGATTGTTAACTTGTAGCTCTACGAGAAAGAATTTCATTTCCTATATTAAGAGTATTTGTAGGCCTACAGACTTCATTTAGAGTGACTGATTGTGAATTGATTTTGCTTTAAACAATTTGTTCTCATTTGATATTTTAGATTTTATAGTTTGTTGCTTCCCGTAATTGATGGTATAAACTATTAGGTTTTATCTGTTTTCTTCTATCAATTCGCAAGAGTCATCTTGTAATAGAGTTGATTTGAAAGTAGAGGAAACTATATGTGTGTGTGTGTGTGTGTGTAGGGGGTGGAAGAGAGGAGGAATTGGAGGTATAAAGCTGGTCAAAATAATTTTGTTAAATTTTGAAAACTTGATTTCTGTTTGGAATTGAAAGATAGTATAAGAATGAGAAATGATTTGATAAGTTTAAGTTGTTTTGGATCTCAGTTAAGATGAGGTTAAGACTCTCTTGAATACAAATGGGACAAAGTAAAATCCTGTGTGATATATGTATGCCCTGCTTGTCTATACATTATAAGTAATTCATTGTGCATGATATTTGGAACTATAATATATGAAATTTCATGTCTAATATCATCGTTGATATACACATAGGATGATTCAGTTTTGATGCATGTTAAGACTGATAAATTTATAAGAGAGAGATGCATAAACGCCATAAATGGAAGTATTTCCCTTATTATATATGACTTTAGTTATATTAAAACCTTGAATATTTATTTTTAAAGATTTTGCAAATATTCTACATAAATGTATAACACTTGTATATTGTCAATTGACTCCATTGTATATGTTTTTAAGTAATTTCTCTAGCATATGGATTGCACCTGTATTGTTTTCTAGCCTAAAAGATTATTATATATACTACAGACCTAAATCTGGCATATACAGAGCATATCACAGTGTTTTATGTTCGTTCCTTGCCTTGGCAGAACTACAATTGGACTGAAGGGGGGTTGCCCCTACTCCCCCCCCCCCTTTTTTTCCCTTGTATATATTTCACACTGCTTTGACTATCATGTCTGGCTAAATTTACAAAAAAGTAAAAATCCCTCTTTTTTTTTTTGTATTTGAACTTTCATTTATATATTTATAAAAATTAGCATATGATTGAAATATGGGAAATGGATGGTGGGAGACTTCCAACAATGTAAACCTTTTTTTTTTTTTTTTTTTTTTGAGTTTCTTATGCATATTTGTATTTGATTGGAAAGGATTGGAAAAGGGTTTTGCTCCCTTTTTAGATGCATTTAATATAGTTTACCGAAACAGCTTGTTTTGAATTTTGTTTTCTATACATTTTTTACAACAAAAAAAGTATGGTATTTTCTAAATAATAAATGCTTTTCATCCTTCTCAAGATGCTTTTCTTCTTCCATGAAGTCAATTCCATTACGTGAGTAAACTTTTGATTCTTTAAATCGATTTGAGCCATCAATGGGAAGTTCTGCAACTATTGACCCTAAAAGTTAAAAAATAATTCGGATTGCTTAAACCCAAAATTAATTTAGATAAGTAGAGGCTATACGTCTGCAAAATGCTCTTAGCTATATTGATGATTTTCTTTCTCATGGAGGTATTTGGTTAATACTTGCCTAAAGGGTATTTGGATCTGGGTAGACTGCGAAATAAGCAAATCCTGAACGGGGAAATCTCGTATTAGTGCTATTCAATATGGTAGGATATTCCTTAGCAAAATTGTTTTGCCTTGCCATCTTCGACTTCTTTTTTCTTTTTTTTTTTTAAATTCCTAGAGTAAATTTATCGTTAAATATCTAAAATTTTATTCTGATTAATTTCAATCGATCAATCGAGTTATTGTCGGTTCCTAATCGGGAGGAAGTTCTCTTAATATTGTTTTTATCGTTATCAAGATTTGAATCCTGATTTTTAATATGAGGTAATAATACCCTTTTTATTAAACAAAGTTTTTGCCTTGCCATCTTAAACCTAGGTCATGGGTGTCTTTCTAGTCCTTATGAATTCCTAGGTTCACTACTGGGGGAGAAATTTAAAAACTTGCATCAAAAGGTGTCGACTTGTCTGCTATACTAAATTTGGTTATCTTTTTATTAAATGGGTCTTTTAATATTGTTATTTGGCTTTTAAATTTGGGTCAACTGTAATTATCTCAAACTGGGTCGGCATAAATATCCTTTGATAAATTAAAATTTTACTTTTTCACATAAAATTCAAATTTAAAATTCTTTAAATTTGAATTTGATATTCCATCTTCACTTCAAAAAATTATAAAAGAAATTTTTATATATAACAAGTTTAAAAAAATAGTGAACTTGTCCTTATTTAAATTATGATTATTCCTTATTTTGGTAAGTAATTATAATTATTATTCTGATAGTTGATTCTCTACAGTGGTCGGGTCATGGGGCCAGAATCTAGCACGCTCCGGTGCCAAAACAAAAATTTTGAGGATAGGAAAATGAAAACGACGTCGTTGCACCCCGCTCCCCTTGTTTTTATATCGATCGATGTCGGGTTAATTCGTTCTGGGTTCTCTAGAAAAACAAGAAGAAACCGCCTTCCCCAGAAATCAGCGTCATCCTCCGAACTCAATTCGCGTCTCCCTCTCGTTTGAGCTTCCGAGGAGTCCAATCCCAGGTAAAATACTTTGAATCCTTCTCAATTTCTCAGATCTGCGTTCTCTTTTGCTCTAATCTCAAACCAGTAAACCCTAGTTTTTCAAATTTCTAAATTTTGAATCCCAAAATTCCGATTCTTTTACCCCGATATCTTGAAACCTCTATTTGATTTGTCTCCAGAGCAGACAAAGATGCCAGCGACAGCAGGCAGGGTTCGCATGCCAGCGAACAATAGGGTTCACAGTAGCGCGGCTCTCCAAACCCATGGAATTTGGCAGAGCGCAATCGGTTACGATCCCTACGCGCCCGAAAACAACAAGAATTCATCTCAGGCTAAACCGTCCAGCGGTGAACCGGAAGCCGAGAATGCCTATGCAAGCTTTCAGGGTTTGCTTGCCCTAGCCCGAATCACCGGGTCCAATGCGGATGAGGCTCGAGGGGCTTGCAAGAAATGTGGGCGCGTTGGGCACCTCACTTTTCAGTGCAGGAATTTCCTCAGTTTGAAGGAGGATAACAAAGAGAAGGACCCAGAAGGCGTTGAGCAGGCGGTTTTATCGGGTTTGGATAAATTGAAAGGGAATGTTGGGAAAGGGAAGGTTGAGAGTGAGGTGGAGAGCGATTTGGATGAGGAGAGTGAGAGTGAGAGTTCGGATTCGGATTATGATTCTGAAATTGAGAGGATTATTGCCCAGCGAAATGGGAAGAAGACTCTGAGTAGAGGGAAATCGCCATCGAGGAAGAAGGAGAAGGCGTCTCATGATGATGGGTCTGGGTCGGATGATGAGGATAGGGATAGGAAGAGGAGGGGGAGATCGAAGAAAAGAAGAAGTGGGAAGAGAAAGGGCAATGACTCTGATGATGAGGATGATGGTGCTAGGAGAAAGAGGAAGGAGAAGAGGAGGAGGAGGGATGAATCGGATGATAGTGATGATGACCGGAGGAAGCACAGTAGGAAAAGTAGGAAGGAGAAGAGGAGGCGAAGAAGCCGAAAGCATTCTGATGATGGTTCTGAGGATTATGATAGGCACCGTAAGAGGAAGAGCAGTCATAGGTATTCTGATGACTCAGAGGCATCTGAGTACTCTGAAAGACATCGCAAGAGGAAGATCAGCCATCGGCATTCGGATGATTCTGACTCTTCTGCGGATTCTGATTATCATCGCAAGCGGAAGAGCAGCGACTCTGATGATTCACGGGTTGGTAGGGGTGCAAAGCGATCTGAGAAAAGAAGTAGAAAACGCCACCATGAAGATTATGAATGAAGGTAATGCATCAAATCCTTCTTAATTTTGTCATTTTTTTTTCTCCATGAGTATCTGTGCACTTGTACTTTGAAAGTAACATATCGATACTTTCGAGTAGGTTAAAGTTATAAACTCTAAAGGATATATAATTATGGATAACAGAAGCGAATACAAATTGTGTTGATGCTTGAGAGATCTCCCCCTCTCTCGATATCATTTTGATGCTGTTGTTCCCCATGGTATAGTATGGTTTCACTTAGTTAAGGCCAAAAAGAAAAGGTTTAAATCATGTGGCAGGTGTAATATTCACTTGTTGAATTGTAAAAACATAATAGCTATGTATTATACCTCTCTGCTTGTTGGAGGTGGGATATGCCAAATGGAGAGATAACAGGAGCTGCTCCCATTTTGCTCTCAGCCACTCTCGCTTTCCTTTCTTTTTGTCACCAAGCAGTTTGAAAGGTTAACGTTAACCTATTTGGAATTCTAAGGTTCTGTGCTTATTTTCATCTCCCTAAAGCATTTCATTGATTACATGTCCTTCCTTGTCTCTGCGTGCCCAGGTGCCAATGGCTGTTTCCATAGTTCCTTAATTTTTGCTTTCCCTTCTTGGAGTAGCTAGGTTGCGTTAGACCATTGAATTTTTCTGCTTAATGTTTTTCTCCGGTTCTTATGCCTGCTTTGCTCCTTCTATGTATTTTTTATGATGCTGAATTCACAAAGAAATGCAATTGTTATTGCAATCAGAAGTGGGATGGTAGATGTATAACACGAGTGCTCCTGTGATCTTTTGGTTTTAGGATACTTGTTAAATGATAAGTCTTTTGAGGATCATTTTATGGTTTGTATGCTGCCATTGCAATAAATATCCAAGTTATGTGATTTGGGCCCCTCACATTGCTTATGGGGCTTATAAAGCATCTGATATTCCATCATTATGTGTCTCTTAGTATAGATTAATCGTATGCCAACATATACTCAAATGTTCTTTCTATGCTGTAGAAGAAGTTTCTAAAGTGGAGTTTACATGATCATCGAGTATTAAAAGAGGGGGGGTGGGTGAGGAGTCGAAGATGGTTATGTTTTCTGTTGGGATTCAGGAGTCTCCAATGTAAATGAGACTTACTTTATTTTTTATGTTCTATTTGCCTGCTTTTTGTGAAACGTTTTTTTTTTCCCCTTTTAATGCATGAATTATGAATCTACTGATCTCATGAGATGCACATCCTGGTCGGACTTGGGAAAGTTTTTCTTGGTAACTTAATTCTTCTAGGTTGGGTTGTTCTTTCATTAGCTTAAGAAGTCATTGCCTGTTCTGCAAACCTCTGTATGTTACTAGACTTGGAAATGGATCCAATGGCATAAAAATTGTTGCTTTTAAATTAAATCTTGTTCTGTCACGTTTATGCTCCAATTAATTGTACTGTTTTGACAATATGATCTGATCTTTTCTTATGCATGTTAAGGTTCATTTTTGCACTTTTTTGGTCTCGTTTGTGCATATCTACCTTTTAGATCTACATCCTAATAACTTATTATTATTCTCAAATAAGAAGATATTCTTGAGGTGTGTTTTGTTGAGAATTGTTCCCACTAATATCTGTGAACTTTTGTGCTAGATTTTTGGAAGTTTCTCCACAGCTGAAGTTGAAGTGTATTTTATTTTGCATTGTGGTTGAGGGAAATATACTCAATGCAAGTAGTCCAAGTAAAGAAACATTATGTATGTTTTTTAGGTATTGAAGATGGTCCAGTGGAAAATATTGCCATATGTTCTTGAGCAATTTTAGGCTGATCATTTTTTTTTTTGAAAAAAGATTTTGTTAGAGTCCATAATGGAAAA
Organism: Dillenia turbinata; assembly: GCA_037126225.1. Classification (NCBI taxonomy): domain Eukaryota; kingdom Viridiplantae; phylum Streptophyta; class Magnoliopsida; order Dilleniales; family Dilleniaceae; genus Dillenia; species Dillenia turbinata. The sequence goes on from JBAMMX010000007.1 coordinate 2,098,178, forward strand.
AAATAGCTAAGATTGTTGGTCAGATGCACTGAAGACCTTTATATTTGTGAGAAGATGCTATTGCATGTGGACTGATATGGAGATCGAAGACAATTTTGACTGAGGTGTTGAGAATCAATTTGGGTCAAGATCAACTGCTTTTTAGGTTCAGCACGGTAAATTGTTTTAAAATTGGTTGAAGATGGCTTTTAGAAATGTGAGAATTTGCATTTTAGTTCTTAATTTTTCTTTTGGAATATTCTGAAACGCATTGCTTTGATTTGACAAGAAGGCTAGAAATGTGAGAATTTGCATTTTAGTTCTTAATTTTGCTTTTGGAATATTCTGAAACATATTGCTTTGATTTGACAAGAAGGCTAGTTTTTCTTAATCCATGAAACATTTTAGTCGACTGAAGAAATAATGCTTATTTGTCCTTTTTTATTCACAAGTTAAACCTAGTGTAGACCTTGGGCCTCAGCTGTCTGAATAAATAACCTTTTGAGTGAAGCGCTGACTTGATTTTATTGGTTTTGCAGGAAGAAATTGGTGGCCATGAAGCTTGTAAGTGAACTTTGGAACCAATTATGGTGGACTGATGGAATGTTAGTACCAGCTTGTTATTGATGATGTGTGAAATGTTCGAAGTTATTCCTTTCCGAATTGGGTAAAAAACCAACTCGTATGGTGGTCTGTAGTAGTTGATTTTCAGAATTCTTACTTTAGCTTGCTATGGCTGCTTTGAACTTCACTTTCTATTTCTGTGATGTATCTGTATTCTCGAGGTGCAAGCTTTGTAGCTTATTTTGACCTCGTACTTGCAACGAGGAATGCTTCTTAATGTATTCATATCATGACACATATCGGGCGTTATTAGCATCTTTCATGTCCTTCCCCTTACAGGAACTTTCCAGGGTTTGGCGTATGATGTTTATGGTTGGCCCTCAATTTGATTGATTGAGATCTTGCAGTGTATTGTTATTTGCATTATGTTATGGTGGCAACTTTCTTGTTATAAGTAACGTGTGAGTTCAATTGAATTTTAATTGATGGAATGTATAATTTCAATTGAATTTTAATTATCCAATCCTAAGATTTTAGAGGCTAGTGTCATGGATCCATATGATGAACTTAAATCCAATAGAAGAATTCAGTCTAAAAAATTGATTTGTTGGGTGAGAGTTTAGTGGATTTAATTGATTTGTTGGGTGAGAGTTTATTGGATTTAAGTAGGTTTTTATGATTTTTTGTGAATTTAATACGGGATTTGTAATATTGTTCAGCCCTTGAGAAGTTAGATGTCCACAGGTGATGCTCTCTTTGTACGGCTTTTACTTTAGATTTTTTTAGAGTGTTAGGTAGTTATTTTTCTCTTTAAACGGTTTTCATTTTGGATCTTATCAAACACCAGATAGTGATTTTTTAGGTAGTTTTTTTTCATATAAGACCGGAATGTTTGATACCAATTTGACAACTTTCTTGTTACAAGAAAGGGCAACGTATAATTTCAATTGAATTTTAATTTATGGAATGCATAATTTCAATTGAATTTTAATTGAAGGAATGTGTAATTTCAATTGAATTTTAATTATCCATTCCTAAGATTTTAGAGGCCAGCAATTCATTCGAGTACACCATGTCTTCATAAAATGGAGATGCGGCCAATGCTCGGGTCAAATAAATCGATTATTTCAATGATCGGATGCCTCAAGATTATGGTGAGAATAGCCAGGTTACTACATAAGCACATCATGCGCCCCTATAAGGCTTTCAGTCAGGATAGGCGATAGTAAATTACATAAATCTGATATTTCATGTGTGGAATTTATAAGCATTCATGCTTGGTTGAATTTCTAAGCTGTGATGCAAAAGTAAATTACAGCGCCATCACAATCTGGTACACACAAGTTCAAAAGCCTACCAGGCTTTGCTGCTGACATGGTAAAGGGTACAAAACCAATCACATGGTGCTTTTGGAGTAAGTGTTTTGACTTATGTACTCCTATAAATCCAGCGGCGCACTCAAGGCACAAAAATAATTTATCAAGCAGTAAAATAAATCCCTTAAGCACAGGGATAACTACATGCCTCTTGGTTATTAAGACTCAAAAAATTTCTGCACGCTAAAATTTTTCAAAGGGTGGAAAACAGAAAACAAGGTTTAGGGGGAACACATTCCAATCTGAACAAAAAGAAACCTCCTGTGTCAGAAACTAAGGGCATTGCAGTAAACCCGCCCTCAATCTTGAGTAGCTGTCCCTTGGTTCAGCTCTGCAAATCTCATTCCAACACGCATTGAATGCTTTAAGAACTTCTCAGCACATCGCTTGACACAGGTCTCTTCCTGCTTGTCCAAAGTTTTGCGCCTAAATGATTCCACACAGTCGGTGAAACATCTTTCCACAAGTGAATTATACATCCTAAGGCTGCACACAAGGTGGAGGTAACAAAAATTTTAGCGGTGTTTCTGGTTGTAGGCCTCTTCTATAAGAGCGGGCAACAAAGCAACAAAGACCATTCATCTTACTGTCAAAAGTCAAAAACATCATGTCATCACCACATTGCCTAGAAACATGAAGCTAGACAATAGATACAAAAATCAATAAAAATCGGCATTCAGAAGACAAATGCCTCGGTTTCTTCTTTTTAATGCTAACACTATCAAAGTCAATTTAACGTTATTACTCAATGAGGCGGTGCAGAGAGTAAGGTATGAGAAGAAACAAATCCTTTTTCCACTGAACGTAAAATCTGATTTGGTGGAAGAAGATGAGGATGCAAAAATTAGAACTGAAATATCATTTGATTCATCAAATGACAAATGGGAAATTTGTGGAACAATTGTAATGATTACCTCTTTCAGGAAAAAGACTCCCATCTCTTACGTAGGATGGGAGGAAATGGCACCCCTTACTCTATTTCCTATTGGGAACAAAGGGATGAGGGGAGGGGAAAGAACAGATAGTAAAATTCCAACAATTTGTAAAACAGTTCCACCTAGCAACAGCGACACGTTCAAGATCAGATTTAAGGGAAAATTTCTTCAGTTTCTCTTGTGGACAACATCAAAAACAAGTACCTTAAATAACAGGAGGGTGGTATGGAAAAGGTCTTTGATGAACTAGCCTCCCACAACAATAAGAAGCAAGTAATGACACCAAAATTATGAAAATCCGAATTAATGTTTACATAAATGAAAATGGGGCTCTTATTGTCAGTGGCATCACAAGGGTGGACGCAAAATTAATGCCTTCCACTTCCACTATAGTTTCTTTCAAGGATTCAAAAATTCGAACCAAAATGAATGTCTTTGAGAAATGAGAAATGCAATCAACTTGACCGCAAAAAATTCAAAAATCAACCAGGGAAAGCAATATTCACTGCGGGAACAAGAACAAAATTTGATGAGGGGGTAGACAGATCTAAGACCTTGAACTGCCACTATGTTAGCATTGGATCTCCTTATATTAGAACCGATTATTCTAATCAACAAAACAACCCTTAATCGAGATTAGGGACACAAAAGAAAGAGATTCTCTTCTTCCTACTTCAACAAACAAGAAAATCTATTAAACAAACACATAAGGCAGGTTCATTGGGCTCCATCAATCACCATCTCAACCAACGGAAAAGGCTAAGGTTCAAAATCTGCTATTCGACAATCAAGCAACATAAGAAAGATTAGACAAGTCTCATCGCACAATACATAAGTGAAGAATATGTAGTTCCCAAAACGTCCAGATACCACATAGCTGTAGCACTGGTTTTAAGGAGAACATACTTTAGGCTTCAGAGAGAATTACTACGCAATTTGTAAACCAACGGTACAACCAAAGACCATACCGTGGAATAATGTAAAGCCAGCAAGCAACAATAAAGAGGTAAACATCAAAAGCCTCCGAGAGAGAGAGAGAGAGACTATAGACCTGTCACGGAGCTGGAGCTGCTCAACCAAGGCGTTCATTTTGATCTTATCTTCCTCAGGAAGAGAATCCAAGACACCCAACATGCTGTTATCCATCTTCTTCTTCTCCTCCTCTGTTTCTGCAAGCAAATCGCCCCTTTCTTTCTTTCGTACCGATCTAGGGTCTTCTCCTTTGCGCGGGGCCACCCAACACCACCACCACCACCTTATTTATCTCATAAAACCCTAGGATTCGTTCACCTACAACGACGCCGTTTGCGTTGCGTGTTGGCCGGGTCATGTACATCGTACGAACCCAAGAAACGAATGACGGCCAGTATCAAAGAATGCCCGAATCAAAACTCAAATTTACCGAATACTTACGTGTTAGCTCATTTTTGTCTGTTTTAATTATTATTTTTTACTTAATTTTAAAAAATATCTTAATTAATTTAAAATATTTTGAGCTACCACAGTACACATTTTAATCATGCTATTTATTTATTTATTTATTTATTTATTGTAAAAGATGATTAGACCCAATGATATGAGTTAGTTTCCCCATTAATGACTCTTCTAATTACAAGATCCCATTATCAGTTCAATGTGTATGCTAGTAGTGTATTGTTCACCACATTAGAGATTTACATTTTTTCTATGCCCATGATCTCTCTACGTAATAATCATTATTTTTATTATTATCATTTTTCCAGTAATAAGGTAACGTTAAAATAATTCCCATTAGCTCGCATGTTTGCGCTTACGTTGTGGGTGTAACCCCTTATAAGTTAAATAGAATTATAAAATAGAATTAAATAAAATAATAATTTATTTAATTGTGATATAGAGTTACATTTTATTGATCAACAATTTCGCTTTCCTGTCACAAGAGTGAAATTCCCTATAATCTCTATGAAACACTACTTTTCTTATTTCGTCACACGAGATTTTGACCACCTGTAATTATATATGAAGATAAAATTTAAGAGATAGATTACTGAAAATAAAATTGGATGCAAATCAGTTGAGAAAAATGGAAAAGTATTAAATATAAAAATAAAAAATTTCTATATTATCCTAATTATATACCTAATAATATTAAAATTATAATAATTAGTCTATACAATTAAACAACTTCATTATTGTAAATCAAATAATTTTATTAATTATACCTCTAGAAAAATAGATAATTAAATTTATAATCTTTTAAAAAATTAAAAATATATATTTTTTTATGTGACACTCTTTATAATCACCATAAGGCACTATTTTTATTTAATGGTATAGATGTTTTTTTTTTTTTTCTATTTTAAATTGCTCTAGGGAGGGAACGAGAAAAAATCAAAACAAGTATATGTTAAATACCTATCGATAAAGGCAAGGGATGCGTATCATTTGCCTCTTCTTGGTGTCCTATTTTCTGCCTCTTTCGTCTTATTAATTAATATTATTTTTTTCAATTTTAAATAATAATTTTGTAAATATAATATTTTAACCTAAACTTTTTTATAATTAAAAATGCCCTAATATAAAACCAAAATAAATCCCATTAACCTTTATTATTATTTTTTTATATAAGAAAATATAATCAAATAAAATTGAATCAAAAAAAAAGAAAATAAAAATAAAAAAATTGTACCGCTTGAGTTATCCCATTAAGCTTTATTGTAATTATAAAAATATGAAAGAAAAATACACAATATTTATAATTGATTTTCTTAAAGTAAAATAAAGTCTTTATTATTATTATTATTATTATTATTAAATAATGTGGTCAGAGAAAAATAAGTTAAAACATATGCTGATTTGATTTTATCAAATTCATATGGAAAAGCAAAAACCAGATGGAGAGAAAGATTGACATGAGCTAAGCTTGTACATCAAAGTCATAATTGACATTGAAGAAAGTGCATGCAAAAGCTATGATGCAGAATCCATGAACATGGTCAAGACTTGAACTAGAAAAGGCCAATGTTAATATTGCAAATCGACTGAGGTTATTCAAATTTCACTCTTCTTGGTGCTTTCTTTGGTCAAAATCCAAAACGTACCGTTCTAGTTATCCCGGGGTCCCACCAAGTACGCATCGTTTTCTCTTTCATTTTTTTTTTCCCTCTCGCGACTTTATTATTATTATTATTATTATTATTATTATTATTATTACTATTTTACTCGTATTTGTATACGTAAGAATCAGGAAAAAGAAAAAAGAAAATGAAAAAACAATGCCAGAGGATTGGAGAGAGAGAGAGAGAGAGAGAGAGAGAGAGAGGGTGGGATAGAAGTTGAAAGGTATGCGTGTTCTCTGCGTTAGTGTTCTGACTCTTGAGTGTGTGGTGAGCAACGACGACGATGGCTTTGATTTGATGGGGTTCGATTTCCGAGATTTGACGGAGGAGGAGGAGGAGGAGAAGAGAAGATGCCGTGGAACAGGTTTGAAGGATCACTGTCGACTCCGAAAGTCGACGTGATGGTCATGGTCGACACGGGCAGTCCTTTCCTTAATCGCACCGTCGATGGTTTCTTCAAGATCGGCGCAGTAAACGTTTCATTTCTTTTCTTTCTTCTTTCTCAACTCTCTCTCTCTATTCCTGATGTTTTCTACCATTTTCTTGTAATTTGTTTTTTTCCCAGGTAGCAGCGATGAGAACAGCTGCAGAGGAAACCTATTACGTTGTCAAGAGAGGTTACTTCTATTCGTATCTAAACTTGTTTTCTTTGTTTCTATTTTTGTATTTTCCCCCATAGAAATGACATCTTTGATGGTTCTTACTTGCTAATTATGATTAATAAGACTCATGTAATTTGGGTTTTAGTTTCTATCATGGTCAATTCATAAGAATACCCATGATTCAGATTAGGTTGACTTTCTCTAAATGATGTTTTTATCATGAATTATCCAGCCAATTGTTTATTTCTTCTACCTTTTTAAGACTATGATGTCTCCATGATTATGCATTTTCCTTTCTTTGTTGGCTAATTTGCAAATCTGGGTTTCAGGGAACATTTCGCAACACAAGTTTGAGCAGTCGGTATGATATATTACTCCCTCATTGCTTGTTGTTCCCGTTCTGTGGTCAATTTCATCTGGCTTTCTCTTATGATTGACTTCTGATGAGGGAGCAGGAGCTGAAATTTAGGAGATGATTGAATGCAAGTGTACTACATGCTTTTCCCTTTTATACTAATATGCTTAGTTCTGCACTATTAAGGATTTTGAGCAAAACCCATCGGTTGATTGATAGGAAGCATCTTAATGAATATGCACTTGTTACCTAATTAGATCTGTATCTTTATAAAGAATAATGTAATATAAACGATTAACCATAAGGTCACTCGAGTAATTTTGGTTTCCCTTGTTCAGGGATTCAGGTCACTTAATTTTCTTTGCTCATCCCACCAAGATTCACTGAATTAGGAATAGCTACTGTAGGAGTTTCATACGTAAGGGCAAACTTTTCTGCAGTATCTTTTCACATGACCTATTGAAACCTTATTCTCAAATTTTATTTGAAAGACTTCCAGTTATAAGACATCATTTAAGTTAACTCAGGAGTCTTATCCCCCATAGTTGCTAGAAATAGTGATCATTGCACATCTTTTGTTCCTATTAATTCAAGTTATTGGTGTTGCAGTTGAAGAAAATGTGCAAAGAAGGAGCTTATTGGGGTATGTAATAGTCGTATGCTTTAGTCTTGCAAACTGAAATTCTGTGCTTTAGATCAAGATTTACATCTTTTTAATGCCTATTGTTTCCGCTGCTTGCTTCATTTGGAAACTGCTTTAACCAATCCTTATTTATTTATTTTTTTCTGATCATGCTTAAAGGAACTGTAGCCGGAGTCTATTTGGGAATGGAGTATGGAATGGAAAGAATTCGTGGAACCAGAGACTGGGTAACTAGTCTATAATTCCTTGATGTTTTAACATTATTCATTGAACTTGTTCTTTTTGCACGACTTGCTCAGAGATGTGATGCAATACCATTGAAAACATATACTTGGTTGCAGATCGTGCTTTGTAAACCACATTAATTCTTTATCATCGTCACTTTAATGTGGAGTTGCTAAAATGACATGGAACAGTATGGAACTCCCTTTGGCATTATGTTGATAGCATGAAAATGATTTTTTTTATGTTGTCAATTCACAGACCTTCTGTGTATTTTGCTCCTCACTACACCACTTTCTCCTCCTTACCCGACTTCCCGTTTGCTTTGGATCTTACTATGCTCTGTGTGTTATAAAATTGTTTGAAGCCCCCAAGTTAGAATCAGTAAACAGATTTTTCCACGAGTAGAATTCATGATTTTCTTCAGTTCCATGAAGATCATCCAAGTGTCATGAATTTCATTCTCTGACCTCTGTACTTGTGAGAAAGTATCCATGAACTAGAAATGATATACCTTCTTTTCCCCGTGTTGCAGAAGAATGCAATGCTGGGTGGTGCATTAACTGGGGCTGTGATATCTGCTGCTAGCAACGAGAGCAAGGACAAGATAGTAATGGATGCCATTACTGGAGGTGCCATTGCGACTGCAGCAGAGTTTCTGAACTATCATACCTAACTTGAGGAAAAGAGATCTGTTTATTCTTGATTAGATCGGGTGGTTGAGAGTAGCCCCCGTAATGAAGATGTGGTGGATTTCATGGAGTTGTGGTTCTAATTATATTATGCAAACAATGCTCTAATTTGTCTTCCCTGGATGTAAACTTTTGTTGAACTACCCCCTTTTTTTAATTTCTTATGAGATCTTTAATAAAAGAAAAGCCAGGTTTCCATCATTTTTCACTCGTTCGATACATGTTATATAGATTCTTTGTGTGTGTATTAATGCACATGCTAGATTGATCTCTAACAATGAAAGGAAAAGGGCACAATAGCAGAGACATGTTCATCTACAAGAGTGCATGGAATGGAGGAACAAGTCTGTCCGTGGGCCACAACTATATTTCATTTTCCTTTTGCATACAAGATACTCACATACAAAGTTGCTGTCAGAAAGTTCCTAGAGTTGCAAACAATGTGAGTATGATGGTTTATGGAGGTTTAATGAGCAATATTTGACTATCTCGGCTTCTGGAAGCTTGTAGCCAATACCTCAGGAAATCAAAACAAGCCTTCCAAAGTTATATTACTGAAGGTGGTTATATTAAAATGCTCTATTACCAACATATTGTACACAGGAATTGATGTCACACTTTTGTGCCTCAAAGAATAAGAAAGCAATGCGCACAAATGTTGCCACACTCATAAACCACGGACGAAACTGCTCTGCAAGTTTCATCAAGCTATAAGTCTCTGCATCTGGTCTAGACCCTCCAAGAATCATCCTTCTCAAGAGATTTGGGTAATAAATCTTGGCCTTCACATAGGCCTTAATCAACGTATTGTACATAAATGTATATCGAGTATACTTTGCTTTACTCAATTCTTCAAATAAATTCTCTGCATTCTGGACATCCCCCTTTTCTGCAAAAATTTCAACCATTGAGAATGTAGTTTCCAACCACGGGGTGGATTTCCTGACTTTTTTACTTGCCATGAAATCCAATCCCAACTCCAAAGTTCTTAAGGCTTCCTCTACTAAATCCGCTTCAAGCAGCCTAAAGCAAGATGTCTAAATGTTATTGCATTTGGGTTGCACCCATTTGCCTTCATTTCCCTAAAGAGCTCAGATGCCTTCTTGACATAACCACTTTTGCCGCTGCTCAGTTGATGTCAATCCTTTTTCCGACTTCATCTCCTCCCAAAGCTCTTCAGCTAGATTTAGCTGTCCAACCCTACCAAATGCTTCAATTGCCAGCACAAAAGTCTTGGATCTTACGTGAGGGAGAGCTTGCAAGTTGCTCCAAATTCGCTCTAGTTCCTTCTCCTTTCCCAAATACCCATACAGTATAATTAGAACATCTAGAGTTGACCAGTTATTCCCTGTCATCGACTTCTTAACAGCATCAACATAGGCCTCAGTGACAGTCCATAGCCTCGCCAAAGCATGTGCGGTAGCCAATATGCAGTAAGTTATTTCATTTGGCTCAACTTTTGCATTCTTCATTTCCCCAAAAACTTTCTGGAGACCTTCAATGTTATGTTCATTGGCTTCCATCTTCAAGAGAATGTTGTAGGTGGAGAAATGTTGGACAACCTTATCAGCTTTCATTTGCATGAGAATTCTTGGGATTGTTTTCCTGCGGCCAGGAGAGGAATGAAGAATTATCAGACGGTTAAAAACCAAGTTGGATATCGGGTGACCCAGTTCCCTCATCTTCTTCATGTATGCTAGTGAGATTCTTATCTCACCTTTATCCAAGCAAGCAATGACAAGATTGTTGTAGAGCAATTCATTCCGAAACTCGGGAGGAATACGAGAAAAGAGTTCCTCAGCTTGAGAAATCCCATGGAGTTTTGCCGTAAATTCCAATAAATAGGAGTAGTCTAGTTCCTTTGGCCTGTAGGGTCTCTCTCGTATTACCCATTCCATCAACTATTCAAAGTAGAACAAAACCAATATTCAAGGTTTAATGGAGGAAAAGGCAAACATAGACTGTTTAGCAAAAGAAGGAAACGCAACAAAGAGAAATGTGACCTCTAGAGCGCGTTTATTAAGGTCGAGCTTCCTGAGACGATTGATAGCAAGAAAAATTTCATCTCCGTGAATGGGTAATCCCTCACCCATCCACTTCTGGAATGCAGATCCAACAGACTTTCCTCTCGGGAGCCTCTCAATTCTGAAAGACAAGCTCTTGTTCTCTTCAGAACTAGACTTCACGCTTTCGTCTTCACATGAGTTTTTCGATGTTTGAGTGCAGAAGTTCGTGAAAAAGGGCAAAATCTGGAAAGCTTGCGAAGGTAGGGACAGTGTTCGACGAATTGCTTCATAGAACCTCGCGTTCCTCACAATGGGCAAAGTTCGCATGCTTAATTCAGCCCTCTCGTGGGGACAATGAAACCTGATTGAGTCAGAGACCACTCAATGACCGCCGAAAAAAACTCCCAATTACTCTCGCCGTTCGTCATGCAGTCCGTGAGGCAGAGAGAGGGGCGCGCGGGGAGGGGCGATGAACACCTGGCTCGTTTTGTGGCCCGATCTAGGCATTAGTCTCGGCCCCGCTCAAGAATTTCCGCGTTGGGCTTAGAATTTATACTCTTATTGAGAGCCCAAATTGGCCCCTGAGCCGGGTTGTCTCTAAAGTGGGAATATGGATAAATTCCGCCCCTGCCCCCACCTGCGCCCCCGCCCGAGCATCAAACCTGAACCGATTACAAGGGAAGGAGAAGTAGTGTCACTAAAAGCTCAACCGCAGCATAGAAAGTTTTATATAACAACTATTAACCATAATGATTAATAATCAATCATGATTAATAAAAATAATTAGTGGCTAATTATAGAGTTAGTAGTTAATTAGTAAAATTGTTAGTATTTAATGGGATTGATAGTTAGGTGAAATTGTTAAATAGTTAGTAGAATTAATTAGTAAAAATTGTATAAATAGTAATTCAATACATGTAATAAGTATTAAATGGAATTGAATTGAAATCCCTCTCCATCTTTGTATTCTCTCTTTCTAGTCTCTCTCTCTAATTTTTTCTAACTTCTCTCTCTAATCTTTCTCTCTCTATCCCTCTCTATCTCTCTCTCTCTCTATCTGTTCACAACTCTCTTTGAGTTGGATTGTGACATTTTCCCAAGCCTGGCACTGAAAATTGATTGGACCCACTTGCAAAATTGGGTCTCAAACCCGGCCGAAAGGGCCTATTGGGTCAGCGGGCTCAGGTCTAAAAATAGGTTTGACTAGGCAATTAAGGGAAGCCCGGTGGGCTGCACGACCTCGTTGAGCCCAAGAAAGATGATCACCGCCTTCATTAATTGCTTCATTTTTGGGGTTGTCTTAAATACATCAATTTTCATACCTTCTGGCGTCAGAAGTTATCTGGGAAGCGTATCCCAACCGTGTTTATCCATATCGCCGGCTCGCCGCTGCTCGACAAGTTGATTCGCATTGGTAGAACCATTGTCATGTTAGTCATAGATAAAAAACTGACCAAAATAAGAGGGGAAACATTTTCTTTCCTTTTGGTAGTTATAATGCAGCTTATGCCATTTTTTTTTTTTTAAATTTCTCTACTTTCTTTGGTTTTCAATCCATTGGACTTTAATTTTATGCAATGATATGAAGTCTTTCAGGTGTTTTTTTATTGAGTTTTTGGGGGTGTTTTTATAAGGTAGCGTGTGCCATTTGCTATCATTTTTCTTATTGAATGATATCATATCACAAGGATATTATTTTTATATTTCTTTTTTAGTTTTTTGTTTTGACTTTTGTAATGGGCTTTTGTCCTTGAATTCACCCGAAAATTGAAATACCCAAAGTAAATGAAAGGAGTAATTAAGTACGGTTTTAATGTACAAACATGACATGAAATACAAAACACCAAACGAAGCCAACACAAGTCAAACCAGAGTCCGATGATCCAAGACTTGATATTGAATCATGGCTTCTTTTACTTTCATAAGACTACAGAGTACAGACCCATAAACAAGAACAAAGCTCAAACACCCGACTGCATTTTATTTAGTAATAAGCAAAGCATGAGCTATGGTTGAGGACATCACATATTTATATTTCATTTGCAGGTGCAATTGTCGCAGCTGCAGTTTGAGCCGCACTTGCAGTCATTGTTTCCTCCCTCAGAGCTCATCTCGTACACACTGTAAAACCCAAAATTAATTTGAAAGAGTCGCGCTATTATTTATTTATTTATTTATTTATTTTATTTTTTTAAGTTGATACACATAACACGATCTGATTAGTCAAACATGAATTAACTCAATTTATAAATCTCGAGAACTCTTACTTTAGCGATCAAGTTTTAAAATCCGAATCAAATTTTCTAATATGGTATTATAGTGAATTTAAAACCCAAGTAGGAAATATATGAAGTAAATCACATATATGCAGAGTTAATCATTTATAGAATTACTTTTGATGTTTCACATCGATTAACTTAATACGTAAATACTGAAATCTCTATCTTTATAATTAAATTTAAGATAACAATAATTTTTCAAAATAAAAAAGGATATGCGATAAAAGATTTGAACCACTAAAACGTATCCCGTCTTGTGAATGGAGGGATAGGGATAGGTACTTACCCTGTGACGGGTGCAGCCCCAGCAATTAGGGTCACAGTTTTGGTCTGCACGGTGTACGGACCTTTACTGCAAATTTTCATGGACAAAGTTCTAAGAAAATTATAGAATTGATGATAAACAAAAACAAAAGGATTAGATGATGAGAGCCGGCATACTCGTCACCGCAGTTGCAGTTGGAGCCGCCACAGTTGCTGCATGTTCCTCCGCTGGAAGACATCTTCCAAGTAAGGAAAAAGAGAGTTGAGATTTTAAAGAGGAGGGAGACGTGTTTTTATCAAGGCAAGTCGTGGGACGCGTTTGAGGGCTCAGGAGTGAGGCCCATTTATAGATGGGGAGGGATTGTTGAGATTGTTAATTACAATAATCAATTTAAATTTTAATATCAATTTTGAATATATTACAACTAGAGATTGTTCGGTAATTTCAGATAATTTCTTTAAGTAAATTAAACTTGCAAGTTCCAAGGTTTTATGTGGGTGTTCCTTGCAAGTAAGCAGTGACGCTCTAATTTCTTTTTTTTTTTTAAATATTATGTAATTTTTTTTTCATATTTATAAATTTATGTATATAAATATATATATATTTTTGTGAACTATGTGTTTGCCAATGCGTGAGATTCACGAAAACATGTCCATGTTGATTCATTTTAAAATCGAGTACTGCGATAAACATTGAAACTGTATTCATAATACGATTTGCATCACCTTAAACTATAAATAATGTCATCAACATTAAATAAAATCCATGATTTCATTTATAATAGATTTGATATATATATATATATATATATATATAGACACACACATACAACAACAAAAACCCAACAAAAACTTCTGGCCTCATCCCTCAACTACCATCATATATTTTAAAATATTCTCATAATATATTTTTCTCATACAACAACACTAACCCAACAAAAACCTCTGGCCTCATCCCTCACCTACCATCATATATTTTAAAATATTCTCATAATATATTTTTCTTATACATATCGCGTGCGAGTTTGTTTAATAGGATAAAACTTCAACGGGTGATGTAAATGAGGCCCCCTAGGGGTTGAATGAAATGCCCTTACTTTTGTCGGGTACCTGGTCCAGTGATTCTTTTTTTTTTTTTTTTTGTTAAACAGAGATTTGATAAGATTGAAAGGAAAATTGTGATTACTAAATCAACTTAGAACACCAGTCCAGTGATTCATAGGAAATGAATTGAGGCACTTTAAGTCCTAAAATAGGAATTGGAAAGGAACGGGATGAGAGACCAATAAAGCAAATATCAACCATTTTAGGGAATCAATTTGATATGAAAGAATGATGCTAGTGGTTCCTGTGGCCTGTTCTTTTTATCGACTCGCTTGCATGGCACGCCGTTGGTATGTTTAATCAAAAAGCCTCAAACTTGCAACGAGCAATGGAGAATCATAAAGAGGAACAGGTAGAACCCAAGGAGAGACTTTCCGGTGTGGTGGGACCTTGATGATTACCGTCCTCTGCTTGTGGGGTTTTGCCTTTCTTGAAATGAGTAAAATCAGGGATCTACTTGTGAACTTTAGGTCATGTTATTAAATTTCTCCTGTAATTTGTCATCTGCGTTTATATTTTTAATGATTTCAAATCAAGGTTTGTCCATCGCTAGTGGAAAATGAAAATGACAACTGATTTATGAAACAATGTGCAGTGGCCAGAGAGATACAACACCAATCAACCGAGCTTGATACGAGACACGATGCATCATGAATGTAGGGTCCGCGCTCAAAAATTAAAGCCCAGTTAAATTAAGTTAAATTTTTTAACATTAAAAATTATTAATATAATAATAAATTTAGGATTTTCCTTCCTAATATTGAGGGAGGATAGAGAAAATGGTGATTTTTAATACCACAGAACAGCAATCAAACGTGATATCCCAGGGCTAGCCAATCTATTTTCAATGGCCGATGTGTGCCATCACTACCGCCACAGCCCCTTCACTACCGTTAAAATGAAACAACCCAATCCACCAATATGTTCCCTACGGTCAGCAGGAAACAGACGGACTCTGGTTATTTTATTGCCACCAAGAGACGTAGAAATAAGGCAAAGAATGAAGAAGACAAACAAGCACCCGCCCTAACAATAGGATAAAGATAACTTACAATTATTGTGAAGACTCCTCGCTGATTTATTTAATGATTGCATCTAAAAATTAAATTTCAACAACTTTGAAAAATTCGCTCCCATGGTATGGGAATACATGCACCATGTCAACAGCCTTCTGGAAATAGCTGGCTGTTCATCCGTAGTGTAAAGACTCATGGTTTAGGACAGTCTGCACAGCAACGAAGCCATATATATTCAGAGTCACCAAGGTATGCTTCTGAAGAGAACCTCAGTAACAATCTAGTCATGACCGGGCACAGAACTGCATTGAATATCAACAATAATCTAATCAAGCAAAATTCCATCTACAGTAAGCCGAGAGACTTGTCCACCACTCACAAGCATTTTGAGACCATCTTTTAGCTCCGGAATTCCCTCCTCAAGAACTGCACAGACAGGGAAAATGGGAACATCTGCACCCTTCTTTTTAATTCTTCATAGACTCCTTCAGCCCCAGCTTCATCAATTTTATTCGCTACCACTAAAGATGGGCGTGCCGATAAACCTTCTCTATAGTACTCGAGCTCTAGAATTAGATCTTTAAGCTGTTCCCATGGAGGAATTCCCTTTCTACCATCTAATGCAGCAGCTAAGTCAACCACATATGCCAGAACCATGGTGCGCTCAATATGCCGTAGGAAAGCATGACCAAGTCCACGATTTTCATGGGCTCCCTTGATGAGTCCAGGAATGTCTGCTACCGTGATCGATAAATCATCATAATTAAGATTGCCTATACTTGGTCTCAGAGTTGTGAAGGCATAGTGTCCAACTGTAGGCTTAGCCCTTGATATCGCTCCTAGAAGTGTACTTTTGCCAGCATTTGGAAACCCTACAAGACCCACATCAGCAATACTCTTTAGCTCTAGTATGAGAACAGTCTCCGAACCAGTTGAACCAGAAGTAAGGGAGGATTGATCATCATCACCATCTGATTCTTGAGAACACAAGTAATTTACATTTTGGATCCCCTGCCTAGGGCTCTTACTCTTGCTAAATTTCGGAAAAGCTACACTACCCAAACCACCCTCCCCACCACAAGCAACCGTCAGTTGCTGACCCTGTTCTGTTAATTCAGCAATGTTATATTTTATCTCTTCCATCACCTCAACTTCATCTTCCCAATCTTCTTCAGACAGGGCACTATCACTCTCAACATCCTCCCACTCACAAGTACTTTCTTTGTTGCAGGAGAGAAAGGCTCCTGTGTGAACAGTGGCTTTTCTGCTGGCTTCAGCTTTGACAGCTAAACCTTGTCTTTCTTTACAGGTAGGAAATTCATTCAAGGTATGTTTTTCTCCATAGGGCAGACACTTTGTTTCCGCATCCTCTGCCATGCTTGGGTTTATAGTCATAGATTGTTGATCAGAAATGGACAAATCAGCATCAAGTGAACCTGGAAGCTCCCACGGATCCAAACCTTTTGAAGAAGGCTTCCCAACAGGGGAAGGTATTTCACCTTCTACAAGATGAATAACTGTTCCAATGGGTACTTGAACCACCTGCAAGATAAAACGGTTCCCAACAACCTGAGTTTTTCTCTCATAATAGTACGGCAAAGGAAAGAACAATAGGCATTTCACATAGACTTCAGACCTTATCTGACCCTCGGGTTCCGATTTTATTCTTTGAAGCTCCATGTCCCCCCCTCTTCGCATTCTGTTGGACATGATAACCATTACTCAGCCTTGCCCATGCTGAACCCATCAAAATGCATGCTTCTCAGATAGATTAAAAACCAATACACAAATAAACAAATAATGATATCGGAAAGGAACATACAACATGATGCTGAAGACTGCTGAAATCCCACACTGCAGGGGAACACTCTAGAATCACATCACCACCTCTTCCGCCATTCCCACCTGTATTGATAGACCCGGCACTGAGTCAGAAAATTTCGTCAAAGCTTAGTTGGTTGAGCCAATGAAGTCGTGCTGGACCTTCAAGCTTGTGACAAGATTCTCCCAAATCAAATGGTACAACTAATTCCCTAAAGTAGTTCCTTCTGGCACTGGAAAATGATGATTAAGTTCATAGAATTGGACCAACACATCATCCACACAATTACTATGAACTAAAGTTTGCAGAGTTACACCTCCTTAGAGTGCTCAGGCCCATATATTTCCCTAGGTAGGCCATCAAGGCCATTGGATAAACCACTTCATGTTATCAAACTAGCCACAATTTACCAAGATCACATGAACTATTTCAGAATAGAACAAGTGCAAAGGAATCGTCAGGGGCAATCTTAAGACTAATTAATTAGCTCAGCACACACGGAGGTCTAGAATTGTGCTTGCCAGGTGGTTGTCATTGGTGGCCTAGTGCACTTGCTCAACAAATTTACTAATGCACACCTAAAAGATAGTGACCGAGGTTTCTATACACATGCACACATGCAAAGGCATGACACAAAGATAAACCTAGAAAAAGAGAAACCAACCATCAGGTCTGCCATGCTGATTATGTCGGCTACGGTGAAAGCTAACACAGCCATTCCCACCATCTCCTCCCTTTGCCCATAGCCTAAATTTGTCAATCATTTCCTCTCCTGGATATATGTTAAAAACAGGAAATACATTACATTTATTCAATGAAACGGAATCATATGAACACATAAATAAAAGAAGCAAAGAAAAGTTCAATGATTATCGGAGTTTATAAGAGATGGACCTGCAAGGGGCAAGCTTTGGTTTCTTGAAAGCAGTGTCCGATGAGTATGATAAGGATGAAATCACCCCTCCAGACTTCCATAATCCCCTCAATCTCTCCGAGCACCCAAGAGATTTTCCAACAGTATCAGTACCATACCGCACATTGACCAGTGAAATTCAAAAATTTGGTTGAACCGGGATCAATACGGTTGAACTGCTGGTTTTTTAATAATAAATTAAAATATATATATAATCAATAATTACTCTTAAAACTCATATTAACAAATAAGAGTTAAATAACTAAGTCATAAAATCATACAAAATATAAATTAAATCATAATATCCAAAAGTTGATAGTCTCAATATCCCATAAAAATTAAAAAAAAAAAAAAATCTTAAAAGTCCGAATATTTCCAATCTCAAATAAAAAACAATCGATCAAAGCAATAAAAACAATGTTTAACAATCAAATAAAGAATCAAAGCCAGCCGCATAAATCTCAAATCAAAAACACCTAGCCGTCACAGGGTCTAATCCAAAAACAACTATACTAATTAGGACCCCAAAGATGTAAGGGAAGCCAAGTTGTCAAATGTAGAACGTGATCATGAGATAAACCGAGATCGATTCAGATACATTAATTCATACTCACAAGGGTCAAATGTTTACATTGATTCATACAAGAGATAAACCGAGATCGATTTGAATATATTGATACGGATTCACACATTGGATTCATAGGAGATCGTATCATTGAGGTGATTTCATTGAAATTACATGCTTTTGCTTATGGGAGATCGATTAGAATACGTAATCTAAAAGAGAGTGATGTTGGGTTCAATGCAACCTCACGTGTGATGCGTAACCTAAGATTATTGAAATTGAGAGAGAGAGAGAGAGAGAGAGAGCAAAACCTGGAGAATAGATCGCGACCGAGAACCCTAAGAGAGACACGGCTTGTGACTCCAAATCGTAGAACAATCACCGCAATTGAAAATGAAGATTATTGATGTCACGCCTGATCCTGATCGACCTATGGACAAGCCGCCAGAGAGTCTCGGACACGCGTAACCTCCCCATATACCGGACTCCAAGGTATCAAATTTACAATAAATCATAAAAAACATAAACCCTTCAAAACATGAAATCATATAAACAATACACATGCAAGGAGTGGGAACTCGTATACGCACGAGTACATCTCGAAGACACAACGGGGAGTGGGAACTCAGACATGCACGCATGCGATGTGGCCATCCTAGCCACCCAAAATTCTCAACAAAAGCAATCAAAGGACGCACCGGTCCATTAACTCAAATCAAAGACACACACAAGGCCAACCCGGCCAACTCAAATCACATACACGTATCCCAACATCTCGGCCTTTCCCAAAAATCGAATAAAGTCCAAATGTCCCAATTATACAATAAGTTTTTACCAAAATGAAATTTCAAAACAAATGAACAAGTCCTCCCTTCCATGGATTTCAAATCAAACTAAAATAACCTTACATCGCTCTTATACCTAACAAGTCACGGATGAATCTTCACAAGCTCCAACCGTTGTCACAGACCGAACCCTCCTCAAAGGTCGAAAGAGAGGGGTGAGTATTGGGAAATACTCGTGAGTGTATAGCATGTTATGATAATAAATGAGTGATGATTGTGGACATGTCAAATATCATTCTCAAAATCATACGGGCCATATCAATAAATCTGAATGTAAACAAGATCTCAACAAATCATGATAATTAAATCATATGCATCCAGTTATCATATTTTTGTTTTTCAAAAATCACGGTTGCCAAAATCTTTCCACCAAAGGCTTGGCCCGGACCAATGGTGAAATCGCCAAGGGATTCCTCATCAATGTCAATAAATCATACACAATACCCCCTTCCTTGGCTTTGGCTCTGCCTCCCCGGGTGCAACCAGCTAGTCCGAAGGGAGGGATTCAGGAGGCACCTCGAGCGCAGCTACTTCGTTATCCAATATAACAGCCCAACTACGCCACCCTGCCGGGTCGCTCCGTGGAGGGAATGACTATAGCCATTATCCTTGCACACCGCACCATTTCGCAATCATCAAATCATATACCAAGGTGTGCCAACAAGACCATTTCACAATCATCAAATCACATATCAAGACGTACAATGATTATTCAAATTCTCGATACAAGTTCACATCAATCGCTTTTAACGCAAGTCAATAAACATGGTACATCATTTTTCAAATAATACATAGATGCATTCGGTGATTCAAATCTCTTTCGAGACATTCCACAATCATAAAACAATTTTAAAGCATTCAGTAAACTCATTTGGAAACATTTTGTGAAATCGATATGAGTATTTTCTCACTTAAAATCATAAGCATGTATCCACTCACCTCTTGGGAGGGTGATCACTCCCAACCTCGATAAATCCGCCAAATGACTTTCGAGTCCCAAAAGGTCGGCCTAGTCAAATCATCACAATTTGTCATCAAATTTCCAATTATTTTAGGGTTTGTCATTTTCCCTAAGTTTATACAATTCTTAATTCCTCAATTTTTGGATATACTCTAATGTCATCGATTGCATTTCACTTATAAATAAATAATCAATTGAAAATCAAACCCGATTCAACCCTAAACCAATCAAAGTCGGAAATACACTTAAAATAGATAAATTTCCTACGAAATGGAAAAATCTTTGAAAAATCATACACTTTTCGATTCCCATCCAATTTCCTCAAACCATATGTCATATTTCAAGGTATTTGAGTCTATTTTCATAATACAAAAGTTGTATTTTGATTTCCTATATGCAGGACAACTTAAAATGATAAAGACTGCATTGATCCTTAACTTAAATCCCAAATTCCGACTGTTTTCATGCATTCGTCAAATTAAACTCTAAGAGAAGTTATTCTAATCAAGTCAATACGATTTTATTCTCCGGAACAGTCCAATTCATATAAAATCCTATAATTAACCTAAATAATTACATAAAATCATCAGACAATGCATTCTAATTGAATCTAACATACATCCTACACATATACATTTCTTATCCTAATTTACCCTAAATTCATCCAATTAAATCGAATAAGTTAATATTTTACCTCACCTAGGGTTTACTGCAGTCCAAAACCCTAACTTCCGTGCATCCACAACGCTGTCCAAGCCCTGCAATGCTCCTAGACTGAAGTAAAGTTTAACAATTAGTCTTAATTATCAAGAGAAATCGAAACCCTAGGTCTAGGATTAGAAGTCAGTCCTTACCTGCGCAGGGGATGAGTCGCAGTCTCGACCTAGGATAACCTAAACCTACTGCTCCCATCGGTTTGGGGCTCAACGACGGGCGCACAAGAGGGTTGCAGCAGCAAGAACACCGTGCGCAAGTGAGCAAGGGAACCAGCAGTCGCGCACGGAGAAAAGAGGCCTGAGCAGTCGCAGCGCGAGGGAGGAGGGAGACAGGGGACTATCGCGCGCGGGAGTGAGCAGAGTGGAGAGACAAAGTAGCGATCGTGGCCGTGTGAGGTGGTCGAGGAGCCAATGCGAGGGGCTGATAGAGAGCGACAGATGAGAGGGAGAGAGTGAGACAGCGGAGTGTTGAGAGCAGAGAGAGGGAGAAACAGATTCGAAGGGGAGAGAGAGAGTGAGATAGAGACAGAGTGAGAACGATTCGCACCGAGAGTGAGGGAGAGAGCAGAGGAGAGGAGGAACAGACCGGCAGGAGAAAGAGAGAGAAATAGAGAGAGAGAGGGGAAACAAGGAGAGCAGCCGGCTAGGTCGCCGTTGAGGGAGAGAGAGGGGAGGATGGGGCGCGGTTGTTCGCGGCGGATGAAGATCAAGAGGTTGAGAGAGAGAGAGCAAAGGGAGAGAGTAGAGAGAGAGAGGAGAGAGATCGATTAGGGCTGAAAGCCCAATCGAGGGGGAAGATGGGGACGGGCGTTTCAAGTTGAAACGCTGCGTCTCCCCCCTAATTTTTTTTTTTTTTACAAATTAATTAATTAATTAATAAACAATTATCAATATATATATATATACCCTCATTTTATTTAAAACTCTAAATTTATCATCAACACAGAATGTACCTCAACCTAATACTGATATATATATATATATGTATATTTTTTTTAAATATACCAAAATTCCAATTTAAAACCCCAAAATCAAAAAAATCAATAAAATTTAAAATTTAAAATTTTCTTTTGTAATTATCTAGACATTTACAAAATATCTTTAACAATTTAATTTTCGTTACACCGGAAATTGAAATTAGGGAGAAGACGAAGAAAGAGTTATAAAATCCCTAAAACTCGGTACTTCAAGTTCAAAACCCTAAAAATGGTACTTCAAGTTCAAAACCCTAAAAATAAAATCTATTTCTTAAATATGTTGAGAGATAGACTTTACCTAAGCGAAGAATCCCGAAGAGCGAGAGAAGATTGCACTCCCGATTGCACCTGAGATTGCACTCTGATTCACCGTCGAGTCACAAGTGTCAATCTCATGTACAAATCCCGAAGCGAGAGTGAGAGAACGAGAGCTTGTGATGAATAGTCAAGAAGACCGTGAGAGACGAGAGTGAAGACGAAGAGTGAGAGAGAGCAGCAGAGCGAGAGAGCGAGAGAGAGAGGACGAAGACGAAGGCCTTGAAGGCGAAGCAACAAACAAAACACTCCCTTTTTCCCTAGACCACTTGCTTTTGCTTGAACTGCCGCTCTGGCTAGAGAAGGGTTGAATCGGTTGAATCGGAGGTTCGGTCTGGATTTTTATAAGAGTGCTCCATAACCACCTCTCTCTCAACCCCGGGTCTTAGACTAATGATCGGCAGAAAGAGAACCGAGCGACTTAATAATGCCTATTTTTGATAACAGTGAAAGTCATGAACGAAACGTTTTTTTTCTTTTTTTAAATTTTTCATAAAAAATTGCATTTGTTCATTAAAGTATCTAATTCTTATGGAGATTCTTATACAAATGCCAACAGGAGAAAAAACGTTACTTGCCCGACTCCTTTAATAATAATAATAATAATAATAATAAGTCTTTTAAAATAATTACATTTTTAAAAATCAAATGAAAATTATCTAAAACAGGAAAAAAAAAAAAAATTTGGAGAGAAAAATGGAAAAAGTTAAAAAAAAAAAAAAGTAAAACTACACCGTAGATAATATAGTTTAGTGTGATATATTGAAAAAGTTTGAAACTTATTTCAAATAAAATATGTTTTATTATATTGCAAAAAATGAAAACTTAAGTACCGCAAAATTATAAATATAGTAAGAGTTTCAAAGCTATGAACCTAATAAATAGCAATATATTTATTAATTTCAATATAAATTATTATTGGTATGATGTTTATAACTATTTCTGAATATTTATACACTAGGTTTAGTATATCGCTCACGTGAAGTATGGAGTTTTGATTCTATATATCCGTTAGAAATAATTATAAAAGATTAATTGAAAAGAATTTTGTTAGTTTTTAATTTATAAAATACGACAATGGTCAAACAGAAAAATAATTAAATTATACTCGAACATAAATTAAAAATAAAAATCTTGAAACAACAATGTACATCGGAGTTTGTGGGTATAGCTGTATAGATTTGTACTTCTAATTATGTTAGAGAAATTTTATATTTTTGAATAGCTCTTGTAATTTAAGATTTTTCCTATTTAACATTTTAAAAGGATGATTGGAACTTAACCTTACAATGTTTCTGTCAAAATCATAGTTTAAGCAATTGTTAGTCCTCTCATATTTTATTATTGCCGTGCAAACAGATATTGTATTTAAGAGCATAGAAGGCGAAAGCAATATAAAGAGCTTATGCAACCCAACTTTCCATTCCACGCCACCCAAGAACACCAAAAATAATGACAAAAAACATCCACCAGATTTGATCCGAGTACTTCCCGAGCTATTTCACCCGGTCTCAAGATGACAAAGAACAAGTGCTCTAGCAAATATATGACCATCCTACGGTTTGACAAAGTCTCCTGAATGATCCTGCAGCAAGGAGATTCCTTCCCTACAGATAGGCATCATTTAAAACTCTTATCAGGCATTTCCACAGAACTCTGAAGTTCGGAAAATATCTCTTATCATATGGTAGGACATGCAAGCAAAATTTTTCTTTCCAGGTCTGCCTGAAATGTTGTTTGACTGATGAATGGGCATGAATTCGAGAGTTTCTCCACATCAAATAACTGGAAGGAGATTCTACATGCATCTGGATCCCCAATACGCAAATATATGATGGCCTGCGAGTTTTCCAATACCAGTGTTTTCCCTTGCACACTCAGCTCAGGGT